>OY747129.1:19775558-20260849 GCA_963556465.1 Berberis vulgaris | reverse complement strand
ATTGTGCTCATAGATACGCGAAAGATAATTCTCGTTCCGAGAGTAGTCTACAGGTAGAAATCTTCGTGTGTGACATATACTCTGGAATTTGCTTCCTAGGTTGGAAGCAAATAACTGTTGTATTTGTCCGTCCGAAGCTGATCCTCAAGATACTTGCCTTAGCAAGGCTTACGGGTATTGAGGATAGCTGTGAAATACGTGGGCTTAGCAGGCTATAAGAATCTGAATCCGTTTGGCGGATTGCATTGGGCGAACTTAAAACTACTTGTGGCCGGATTAGTGTGGGCTGATGCTAGGCCTGTTATTCTTCAAGATCATCATGACACGTGTATGGCACAGAGTTGGGACCGTTTTGGTGTATCATCAACTACTCCACCCTGACTTATTGGGCCGTCACATAGGTTCGGTAAGTCACTTCTTGAAAAGATATGTCGTTCATGATGTTTGAGTCTGAATTGTTGTTTGAGCTGCGCGCTTCATTAATTGAATGTGCGTCGGTTCAGTGGAGAAGAGACAAGAACCCAATCCCTATTTAGGTCATCCTTTGTGCAGAAACTGACTCTTTTATTTTTTTTCACTCTTAGAGATTTTCTCTTGTTCATCTTCTGATTGAAAAGATTGTTCATCTTCTTCATGGCTCACCAAAACCATCTTGATGACTCAACTTTGGCCAAGGGGTCTTGAGTTTTTCGAAGACATATTGCTTTCTGAATCGGGCCTTGATGAAATCCAGATGAAGTTCGGGATCCCTGAGGATCAGCCATTGATATGCTCTGAAGGATGACCAGACGCCAATGTTTCCGCCGGCAGGATTTATTTGTTTGCATCGCAGGATGCTCCAAATTGGAGTCTGTTTTCCTATTCTTGATGTGATCTGGGGACTTCTTGGATTTTCTCGGGATTTCTCCTGCCCCAGTTGCTACCTAATGGATACAAAATCGTTCTTCACTCATTTTGATTAGAATGAAGGAAGCTGACGTCCGCATGACTCCGCGAGTGATCCAGCTGTTGACTTCTCCTCGGCTGAACGATCACGCCATTTGTAAGATGACATCGCCGTCTTTCTTGAGAACTTGTTTGATGACTTCAAGTTCTGGCAGAAGTATTGCTTATTGGCTCCTGCGGATTCAAAGTACTTCCAGTTCTAGGGTTGTCCGCTTGAACGAGAATTCAAGTCGGTTCATAAGTGTAACTTTATCTTTCGATTCCATTGCGCTGATTATATGCTAATCGCTGCTTCGTGTTTCTTCGCAGGGATGTTACACCACTCCTCTTACCCCAGTGGAGCGAAACACTACAAAGAAATTCCACGACTTGCCAACAAAGAATGTGAAGGTCATATGTGTTACTAATTTTATTTGCAGTTATGTGAGACAACTGGCATGAGCCCCCATTTTTTATCGATCGTCACAAGTGAAGTCTGAAGGCGGGGTTCCTTTTAGAAAAAGGAAAGCCACCAGAGCTAAGGCTCCTACTTTGTCTGACACGGAGGGGCTTTCTGAGACACTTGCCTCTTTTGTAAGTTTAAAGAAATCCCGTGTTAGGACTGAGTCGTCTTCCAAACAGTCTGCTCCAGTAAGTAAAGAGCGTGAGCCTAATCAGCCTGTCAGGGCGGAGGCCGAAGTGTCCGGATGGGAGAGGGACCACCTGTGATTAGCAGGAGCTGACGATGCAGCGGATCTTAGTGTTGCGCAGGTAGAAGCTCTGAGCGCGAAGTTGATGTTGGCTGCCATGACGGCTTCTACTAGTGTTGATCCGTCCCGGGACCATTCCGCTAGAGAGTCCTGATGAGGATTTGCCTGAGGTTTTGGAGTCCAATCGTTTCACTGGTAGGTTGTCCGATAGCGGTCGTGGTGACACAAGTCAAGTTTCTCATAGTCCGCATTGTTCCCCTTCTCGCTCCAGGCCACATCTTAGTGTGATGGAGGGTTTGTTGGACAACTCGCTCCCTTATCTTCTTCCGGATTCCATTAAGTCGTCTCGCAAAAAGTCTAGTTGTTGGTGACAAGGGAAAGGATGTGGAATAGGGCCTGAGATTAGTGAAGGCTACGAAGGGTGGTATTGGCGTAATTCCTCATCCGAGAGAGCTTCATCCAGATGCGCGGATAAGTTTGTTTACCCCGAACTTAGTAAAGATGAGTAATATGATCTGGCACCAGGAGGTTGATGTGGATTATGCTTCGAGGAAGCATTTAAGTAAGCATCATAGTTGGCTGATGGATCACGTTCCAAAACTCGAGGAGGATACGCTTGAAGGGCGTATGGACAAGGGTTTAAAGTACCATATGCTGAGAATGTCTCACTTGAGCCAGGTGGCTCGAGGCGGCTTGTGAGAGGGTATACACTATGGAGTGTGTCTTCTCGAACATGCAGAAGTTGTATTCTGACGCGCTTTATGAAATTGAGGTGTTGAGGAAGCAGGCTGAGGAGAGGAGGCGGGAACAGTTGACCGTTGTTGCTGAGGCTCAAAGGGTTCATCTGAAAGCCCTTGAGTCTGACTTAGCATAGGCGGGTGTCCGCGAGGGACATATTCAAGTAGGAGTTGGATCTGATCTGCCGTGATATGGAGGTTGGGTAGGAAGTTGCGACTGAGGCGCGTTCTGAACTGCGGTCTCTCGCTGAGGAGAATGCCTTGAAGGAGGTTGATTGGGCTGTTTAGAAACAACAGTTGGAGTCTGATGTGGAATTCAATTGCTCGTATGGCGAGGAAGGCCGAGGACAAGCTTGAACTGGGACAACATGAGCTCAGTGCTGTAAAGAGCAGTCTGATTACGGAGCAGTCTCATGTCGACACGCTGACTAGCAAGTTGGAGCTATTGGAGTGTGAACTTGCTGAAGCGAAAGCGTGCAAGGAAGAGCTTCTCTAGGAACAAGGCAAGTGTGAATTCCACTGGGTTGTACACGGTAGATTGGAGCCGCTGATGAAGAAGGAAACATTCAAAATAGGACTTTGATCGCTATAAGATGTCGTATGTAGACTTATCAATGGCTTCTGCTTCATCGGACGAAGAGGGCGATCTGGATCATAATGTTCAGATTGAGACGCGTACGGATGTGACTCCTACTCGTTCCTCTGTTAAGCTTACTTCTTCTGTCTTTGTACCTTCCTCATGATAAGGGATAGACTTTGTACACTTGTATCTTTTTTGTTTCAACTGTTAATGAAAACATATTTATCTTGAATACGTTCTGTATCCATTTTGTGCTTGTTTTCTGTATTGTGTGCTTTCCTTTTCGCCTTGTCATTGTACCTTGGCATAGGTTGGTTGGGTCAATAGGAAGTCGAGTGGTTTGTCTGCTATTGAGAGTTTGACTGTTTGCATTGCGAGTGACTTTGAGTCACTATCGCTTAGTTACATTCAATAACGGGCGTTCTGCGGATGGTTTAGAAGCAGGTAACACTACCCAGTTGTAGTACATCCTTAAGGTAAGCCATTGGGGGCTTGTTTTGCCTATCTGACTGTCGCTTGCTGTTGTTGGCATGAGTGAACTGTAATAGTCGAGCACATGCGTTGTCTTTGACCTAGAGTGCTTATCTCAAGTCAGGTTTCGCAAGCTCGGGCTATCATACCATGTAGCACTCATTCGCATGTTGGTGGGACGATTTGTGGGTTGGCATGAGCGGCCTTTGCTGGTAATAGAATGTCAGCTCGTGTGAGCGTGAAGACGGTGCTTTAGCTGTGATTTGTCTTTGCGGTTGTTGTTTCGAAACAGAACGGTGGTCGCATGGCGAGTAGTCTAGTGCTCCCACCTTCCGAACCATCTATGTCCGAGCAGAGTGGACTACAGGTTCAGGGAGCAAGGATTTGGCGATCATGGTATGTTGAAGAGCGATGATCTCGTGGTGAGCCGTCAACATCAGTTCGGGACTGACTAGTCTCCCACCTTTCAAACCATATATACTCGCGCGTGGCAGGCTACAAGTTTGAGATGAAAGGATTCGGCGACCATGCTAAAGAGCAGTGGCCTCGTGGCAAGCCATCAGAATTAGTTCGGGACTGACTAGACTCCCACCTTCTAAACTATCTATACCCGCGCAGTGGGGGCTACAAGTCCATAGTTGGTAATTCGGCGACCATAGTCTATAGAAGAGCAGTGGTCCCGTGGTGAGTTGTCGAAATCAATTCGGGATTGGCTAGGCTCCCACCTTCCAAACAATCCACACCAGCACAGTGGGGGCTATAGGTCTGGGCTTTGATAAGAAGTTGTCATTTCCAGTCATCACCAACTAGGCTTTACTTGATCGGGTTCTACGACCGTTGTCCGCGAAGGGGGCAACGGTCCCTAGCGAGTCGTTGTCACCAGGCGTGATAGCACTGATTAGACTCCTACTTCCTAAACCATCGACATTCGAGCTGGGTGGACTAGGTGTCAGGATGACCCAAAGCCGTCGTCGCCAGCCAAGGTTGATTAAAGCTTGACCGGCTAGGTGGAGGCTCCGCCAGCTGTGGGCGTGCGAGCCTATATCCTTGGGCGAAGTGCATTGTGTGAACGAATTATGAAAAGACAGGAATACCTTGAATTACCTAGTGATATGCAGGTGTGATTCGTGTGTGAGGAATGACTAGGGTTTCTAATGCTCGCGTCAGGCACGGGGTAGAATATTGTTTAATTAGTGGGTCGAGCCCATGTGCCCGTAGAGTGTGATCTAGGGTTTCTTGTACGAAATACTCTACGTGTACCGCGTAGATCATGTGTATGGCACAGATCATGAGACGGTTGAGTATCGGTCACTCCCCCAATTAATGAGGTTGTGAGCAGCCTCGTTGATTGGACGAACGTGTACTCGTGCAGTTTCCTTGGGAACCGTCATTTCCTCGTTTCCCATACGGTATTCAATGCTGACAGTTATGCTGAAGCGCCTGTTTGGTGAACCATTATGTCTATATAATGGTATTTCTTCATCATTGTAGGCATTATCTTTGTGCAGAGTTTATCTTCGGTAATGTTCTTACTCAAAGAAAATGTTTTGGATTTTCCAAAGGTTGAAGGGAGATTTCCATCATTGGAGTCTTCGAATGTTCTAACATTTGCGTCGATGAGTCACGATGAGAATCCCTGTTGTGCGTGGTCACCTGCTTTGAGTGAACACCTAATTGGTTCACTGAGATCTCGTAATTTCTTTTCATTTTTCAAAGAAGAAGTACGGATTCCCTCCTAAAGGTCGAGTCTGGTGTCTTGTCGCTGCTCTAAAGTGATTAATCTCAGAGATAATACCAGCAGCCAACTCCGGAGTGGTCACCTCAATCAATTCTCAATTAACCCCGTTGTCTCGCCTTGCGCTGAAATTCGGGATCTTGGGATGGGGTGAGTTGGACATGGTCCATTGAATTGGGCCATTGAATTTTGGACGCCCCTTTCATCCCTTCAGGGAGAGGGTGCACTTGATTTGTATCAACCTGATACTTGTCCCAAATTCATATGGTCGACCGGATCGAGCGTGTGAGTTGACCGTAGCTGGCCATAGCTTGTCGCGGGGCCCCTGGTTGTCGATTTTGTACCACCTCAGACCATATTTGAGGGTTGTGTCCGCAGGGGCCTTAGATTGGACGTGTTATTTCATTATGCTCTTGCACATACCCATCCTTCGTCCTGCTGTCGCTTGCAGATAACGTTCACCGGAGAGTTCGCAGAGCCTATTTTGGGTACCTTAGCTCTCTTCTGGAGTCGGACTATTTAAGCGAGTCTTTACTTTATGCCGCATCAGATTCAGATGCTCGTAGTATGTAGTCTTTTGTATCCGCCTCAGGGCGCCCGTTGTTACATCTTTCCATTAATTAATAGTGTGTTTGTGTAATTCTTTTTTTATTTCTTAAATGATTGTAAATCACAAAAGTTTCTAAGAACTAAAACTATACATTGATTATGGAAAGGAAAATAAACAACTAAAATAGACTAACTATTGGCGGTGAGAAGTCGATCCGGACCTGAAGTGAATTCTCATGGCCCTTGTTGGATCGTTGGTACTTTCAACGAAATGTCGAGCTTTGCTGACGTGTCGGGGGGTTGTACTCCCATCTGCATTAACCCCTCCGTTCTGTTGGGTTGAACAATGGATTGCTCATGTATTGCTTGATTGTCCCCTTTTTTTGAAATGAGCCACCGTTGTTGGGGTCTCGTGTGAGTGGAGTGATGCATTTACAGTCACTAGGTCTGGCTTTAGTTCAGATTGCATTGTAGGATCCAATTGGATTTAGGAACATTCTATTTGCTTCCATGTAGCATAATGACAGCTTCGTGAAGTAGGTTGGTCCCCACGTATCGTTCCTTCAGAGTGGTTAGCAGTGTACTTAACGCACTGGTGAAGGGTGGAGACTACTGCTTCCATCTGGTGGAGTCACGGTCTTCCCAAGATAAGGTTGTAGGTAACAGAGCGTCTACTATCATGAAGTCTGGAAACATGACCCTTCTGAGTTGTGGCTATCCTGCTACTACTGCTAACCTTATCTTCTCGATTGGGAAGCACTTCTCTCCGCTGAATCCAATCAGCGGGAAGTCTGAGGACGTCAGGTTCTCCTCCTTAAGGTTCATACCACGAAACACATTGTAGAATAGGACGTTGAGTGAGCTCTCATATCTACTAGGGTTCTCTTTACCACCCACATTGCAATGGAGACCGATATGACGAGAGCGTCATTGTGTGGTGCTCGAACTCCTTCGAGGTCATTGTTTGTAAAGGTTAAGGCGGTGATGGGGCTTTGCACCCTCGAGTAGTAAATGCGTCTGTCCTCCTCTGCGGGTTGCGTCCACATCTCTAGTAGAGTCTGCTTGCCAGACTTGTTTGATAGGTCTTCATTTTGTCCGACTCCATGAAGGACATAGATTATGTACGGAGCCCCCTTCTCGATCTCCTTGATTGACTCCCCCCAGTTCCTGGGTCGTTATGGTTGCTTCTCAGAACCCAGGAATTCCTTTAGCTTGCCCTTGTGGATCCAATACTCGATTTCATACCTTAGACTCTTGCAGTCTTTGGTATCATGGCCACCCTCCTTGTGGTACGAGCATTACTTGTTGTTGTCACGTTTAGAGGGGTTTTTGCGCTACTTCGGGGGCGACTTCAGATCTTTCCAATTTTTCTAGAAATTCAAGACATTTGATATGCTTGAATTGAGGGGAGTCACAGATCTGAATCCAATGTAGTTGGAAGCTTTCTCTGGCCTGGCCCCGGCAGGGTCCGATCTGTTGTCATTTTGCTTTCGCTTGTTCTTTTCTTCATCCTCAGGCCTCCTCCCCTCCATCCTCCTTAAGAGCGGAGGGCTTCTTATCACCTTCTATCTCCCACTTCACAGTTTTCAATTCTTCTAAGGTGGTGTACCTCTAGGCGCTCTTGAGGAGCTCCGTCATATCCAAAGAGAGTTCCAAAGTGAGGCATTCATAAAACTTTTCCTCCTTAAGGCCCGCGGTGAAATTCGTCATGACTTTGTCGTCGCTGTAACCGTCAAAGTGTCAGCTCATCATTGAAGCATGTGACATACTCTCTGAGTGTCTCATTGGATCTCTGCTTCAAAGAGATTATGTAGTGTGGGCCCCCTTCCGAAGGCACTGGCTTCTGACAAAATGCGTCAGGAACTTCTTCGCCAGCATCTTGAATGAGTCGATTGACTTTGGTGGGAGGCTGTGGAACCATGTCAGTGCTGACTTCTTTAGGCTGGTAAGGTAAGTTCTACACATCACCAACTCAAATCCTTCTTTGAGTGCCATTACATGTTGGTAATGGCACAGGTGGTAGAATTGGTCGGTGGTCCCATCGTAGAAGTCGAGTTTTGGAGGCGTGAAATTCTTTAGAAGGGTTTTGTTCATGATATGGTCCACGAACGATGGAACAGAGAGACGGTACAACACGTCTGGGTCGTGCGCCCCTCTGCGGAGGGTCGAGCTTCTCTGCACTGAGAGTCGGCACTGCATTGGCTGCGGCGCCTCCTCTAGTCCAATGAGAACTAGCAGGGGCTTGACTCTCTTGTGCTTGCTCTCTGTCGTCTTCCCGAGATGGAGGCATGTGCTACTCCTGATCTCCATTAGTGGATGGAGGGTTCCGTTGTATGAGAGCCTTTACCACTTTGACGATTTACTATATTTGAGACGACATCAAATCTATCCTGGGGTCCGTCGTTGCAGTTGCTGGTGCGAGGGTGTGAGTTTTCTGCCCGTGAGTCACTGCCACCGCTGAGAGCGGCGGTATAGCGCCAATCTAAGCGTTCGACATGTCCCTTTGTTCTCCATTGTTGCGTGATCTAGTGGTCACCGTCTCTTTGTATTTTGAAGAGAGGTGATGCTAGTGAAAGGCTAGGAACTTTGTTGTCCCCACGGACAACGCCAAACTGATGCAGTCGTTTAACATTCTCTGCTTTGACCTTGACCTGCAAACCTGCACGAGGAACGCACGTGAGCCATGGATCACCATTGTGGTGGCCGATGACACTCCGATGTTAAAGTCAGACAAGGATCTAAGGAATGTGTAATGTTGTAAATAAGGAATTTTTAGCGTACCTTTGCTTACCAACCTCATGTCTTATTTATAGTGCTGGAGTCTTAGTTCAACTAGGTCATCGATGGTGTAGTTTAGGTAAAAAGATCTTCGTGGAGATCTTTCTCTAATTAGGAATCGTGCTGTGGATGAAAGTTTTCCTGTTAGCCTTGTGCTTCTAGATACGCAGGGGATAATTCTCGTTCCGAGAGTAGTCTATAGGTAGAAGTCTCTGTGTGTGACATATACTCTGGAATTTGCTTCCTAGTTGAAAGCAAAGAGTCGCTGTATTTTCCCGTCCGAAGCTAATCCTCGATATACTTGCCTTAACAGGGCATTGAGGATAGCTATGAGACACATGGGCTTAGCAGGCTATAAGAATCCGAATCCGTTTGGCGGATTGCATTTGGCAAACATTAAACTGTTTGGGTTGGATCAATGTTGGGCTGATGCTAGGGCCTGTTATTCCTCGAGATCATCATGACACATGTATGGCACAGAGTTGGGATCGTTTTGGTGTATCATCAAAACGAAAATCCTAATTTCTTCCCTCCCATATTCAAACCCTCTCTCCTCTCCCAACTTTCACTCCACAGACTCCCTCTACCCTCTCAATTTCATCTTCTTTGCTCCACACACACTTTCCCCTACCAACTTCCTCTTTTTCGCTCCACACACTCTCTTTCGCTCCAATTCCACTCGAAACTGCAAAATATTTCCACACTTGACTCCCTCTTCCTCCCTCCACAGTCCCCTCTTCTTCCCTCCCAATATAAAATTTTAGATCTCGCAGCGGCAGCTCTCACTCTTCTTTTTCAACTTCCCTTTTCAGTTTTTTTTTTCTCGCCCTCGCGCAACTCACCACAAGTAGGGAACCCATCATCGCAAGTGTCGCTGCGAGGGCGAGGAAAAAATAGAAAACAAAAACGGGAATAAAAAGAAGAAAAAGAAGAGGGGCGACAATGGCTGTTGTGGCTATGTGGGAGAAGAAAATAAATTGGGATGATGGTAAAGGACGGGTGATGATTGAAGAATTGAAGGAACGCTACGATGGCTGAGACAGTGGAGGGAAGAAAAGGGGAGTCCAGTGTGGAAGGAAGAAGAGACAACCACCATTGCAACCCCATTTCCTTTATTTCTTGTCGTCACCGGTCGTCTCTTACCGTATCTTGCAATCGATCGCAGCAGGGTCATGTTGTTGTTGTTGGTCTTGAGAAGAGAGTGTGAGAGAGAAGAGAGAAATAGTGGTTTAAATTGGTGATGTAGGATCAGTGTTCTAAGAATCGGTAGGAGGTAGGTGGGTGGGCAGAAGGGGACTAGCGCCCAGAGGCCTAGGCGGTTTATTTAATTATTTATTTATTTTAATTTATCATTTATAAAACTTAAGCATAATATCATATTAATTACTTCCAATTCAATGCCAAGATACATATGCAAAATGTATAAAAAAAATATAGTCTTAATTTTTCTTTTCGAACTAGAAATTAAAAAAATTCAAAAGCCCGCCCAGGAAACCACCTAGCTAATTTTTAGAACACTGTATGGGGCAGTAGAACTTGTGGTGTTAAAAAGTCGCTGTCGGTATAAAATTATGACAATTTGAAGTTTAAAAAATCAAAATACAAAAATCATTTTCTTTTTGCCACATGTACACCATATATTCTTCCACAAACAACTCACTTTTTTTTTTGTTTACTTTCGTTTGCTCTTTTGGATACATTTGAATTAGGGTCAAGATTATTTTATTTTTAGAAATAAATTAAATTTACAACTCCATGCATAGAAATTTTATGTAAATACGATATACAAAATGTACTAACAATTCAAAATTTTTGAAGTGTTGGTTTATTATTAGCAACATGAGAATTTTGTTTATTGTTTAAGGCCCAAGGTTGTGGTTGTATTTTAATAATTGATAGTCTCGTAATTTTCAGATCCCCTAGTGTTATTGTGTAACTCATTATTATTATTTTTTAATTTTGGAAATTTAGAAAGTTAATTGAAAAGTCAGTTATTGTAGAAACTTGGCTTGATCATTATATACAACTTAGTCTCTCGATACGAATAAACTCAAAGACTAAACTAAAATAAAAATAACATCACATTGCACAAATGAGCTCACCAAAATGCATCACATTATCACCATTGTGATGAAACATAAGGTGTGAAACTATATACAATTGGTCAAATTCATCTTCATCCTGATAATAATACAATACATCTTCATTTAAGAGTTTGCAAAAGCAACTTTGTTCGTTTGTCTTTTCATTCAGCACCACACATGTAACAAAATTCACAATCACATCTAAAAACATAGCACATTAATCTAAAATTTTTAGATTAACATTTGAAAAAAATATTCTATATCATTCATCAATATAACATTAAGAGAACCATAACATTTGAAAAAAAATTTCTATATCATTAATCTTGAAAATTTTAATTAACGAATAAAACTTGTTTTTATCATTTAAAATTGTATATGCATGTCATGTAGTAACAACTCTCAGTCCGCTATATCATATGCTTGCATTTTTTACACTGTCACCACAATTTCTAATTGTCTAAAAAATGAGATCTTATAAATTCATCTCACGTCATATTGTTCTGTTATGGGGTCCCATAAATTTAGCAATAATAATTCAGCCACTTCAAACATGCTTTTAACCTAAGTCCATTTGCATAATAAATTTAATGTTTGTATTTTGTATGGCCTTAGCTTTAGAAATTAAGAAGAATGCAATATATGAAAACATAATTTTTTTTTTTTTTGAGTGCTAAACAATGACAACATATGTTGGTTTCTCTATAGTAGAGCTCAGCATTTCAGACCGAGGTCGGTTTGGGCCAGTATTTAATATCAATTTAATTTTCGATCCTGAAAATTGCACCTGACTGAACTTTTCGTTTCAGTCCTCGGTTCCAATTCTTAGAACTCGCTAGTTAATTGGCCCAGCCCATCTTTGACATGTTTTGCCTTTAAATTTCAAATTTGGGCTTTGGAAACGGAGGCCCTCTTCCTTTTTTTTTGTTGTTTTTTTTTTTTGTTATATTTCTTACAAAATTTCCTCTAAAGTGACATTTTTTTTGAGTGCTTAGAAACTAAATTCTAACCGGAGTTAGAAGTTCTGAACGAGCTTGAACTGTTTGTTTTGTTTCTGAATGAGTTGCTGATTAGAAGTTATAAAATTAAAAGATGTTTGTTTTTAGGTACTGAATGGGAACTGTTTGACAATTTTGCCCCACTGAGAAAACATATACAGGAATTGAGAGATGGTGGGTTGGAAACCCGACGTTATACGTGGGTGATCAATTTGTCAAAACTCTCAAAACTATATGCTATATAATGAAAACTTGAAAATATACATGAGAGGGGAAGTTGGATAGATGAAGAAAAGATTGAAAAATGCAAAGAAAGTCAACAAAGATGAATGAGAGAAATGAAATAAGTTTCTTACCATTGAATAGTCCTTGTGAAGATAGGTAGAATGACAATGCTTGGTGAAAAAAATGAAGGTGTGCCGTCAAAATTTAGCCCTACTTGTTTTTAAAAAGATGAGGGCAACAATTGTCATTACAAAATTATTTTAAGGTTACTATTGAAATAATTTTTTAGTCGGCACTCAGTGTTAAGTGATCAACACCTCCATGTTGCTCACTTTAATCAAAAGTTGAATTTCCTAATCAGAACTAAAAACAAACACACTAAACAAGGTGTTTCACTTTTTATTAATACTTCTAACTCTATTCATAAGCAAAACACAGACACCCTTTAAGTTTCAGCTCCTCGTCACCACCATTGGCCGACCTACCCTTTTCCATCCTTTATCTTTCTATTTCAATTCCTCTCCATCACCACTGACTGCCCCCCCCCCCCCCCCCCCCCTCCTTCTCTCTGTTTCAGATCAGCACCACCAACACTGGTTGACCTTCTCCTTCCTCTTCATATCTCTAATGCATGTCCTCGCCACCACCACCAAGCGAGCACACACTCACTTCTCAAATCCTATTAAAGCTTTTTGCAATTTCAGTACATCTCTTTTTGCAATTTTCGTTCAGTTTTTGCCATTAAAGCTTCAAAGAAAACCTAATTCACTTTCACTCACTCACTTCACTTCACCTTCACCTTCAATTCGCTTTGTCTATTGAATATAGTTAACCTTTTTAGCTATGCTATGTTACTGATCACTCTGATCTCGTTCATTGTTTGGTATTTTGTTCACAATTTTCTGTTCCGCCATTAAACCTGGATAGAGGAACTCAAATTTTGTTCGTAGAAAGACCTCATTAAGGCACTGAAGCTCAATCGACCTACAATTTCCTTACCGATCCACTCTCCAAGAGAGCATCTCCCACGACGTGTCTCTCTCGCTCGACGAGATCACTAAGGACCTCGAAATGGACCCCCTCCCTCATCATCTATCGTTGTCTCAATTTCTCGCCACCACCCAAGCCCGAGAACCGACCAAATTTGGTTTACCCAATATCTTGGTTAATTGTTTTCACCCTGTTCGATGGCGGTCAAAAAAAATCCAGTCTTTAAATGACCGATTTTGTTCTAAATTTCGGATATTCAGACCGATTACCCGGACTTGCAGCTTGCATTATTGTTTCAAAACTAAAATGTAGAACCCGTCTAAGTGTCGAGGAAAACAGCGAGGGACTCACAGGGGGAGAGAGCCGTCCATCTCTCTCGGGATGCATGCTTGAATTTTCAACACATGCATCTCGAAGGTTCAAACGCGCATCCCTAAGAGATGAACGACTTTCTCCCCCTGTGAACTGTTTTCCTCGCCATTTCCCTCGACAATTAGAATTTTTCCTAAAATGTATTTGGAGTAAAACCAAGTCAATGAAAGGAAAAATCATTTCTCGTTCCTCGTCCCGATCCTTGGTCAAGGATTACATTTTAAATGTTTTATCGATATTCAAAGCTTAATTGTTTCATCACAAGAAAATTTTATTTATCTTATCTTCTTCACTTACATTGTTATTAGTTTATAGCCGTAAAAAAATATTGTTAATTTACATGTGTTGAAGAATGAGTAAGATGATACCCTTGTAATGTAGACAAATAAAACACAAACATTAGAGAGTTGATTATCACTGTTAATATATTTGAACGGTTAATCAACAAATGTCTGAAACTCAAATTTTAATACTGATCATTCCGGTCCTTCAAGTTGTAGCTTCTTAATTAGAGATCCTCATGGTGTAATAATTTAATGAACAAATCTATTTATTGGCACAAAAAACAAGTAATACAACAAAATTTGTAGCTAATTGAAATTACATTTAACTCAAGGCAAAGGTTCAACGGCTAAGACAATGTATTGAGAGGCTCCTCATGGCGTTTGTAAACCTTGAACTCTTATCAATTTTGATCTATTCCGTCCCATTCCATTCCATTCCTACTTAATTTTGTATTTATTAGTGTCTCTTACTGCATGTCCTACAACCAATAAAGGTTGTTACATTTGGTATTCATAGTCACCGCTTCAATTCTCTTAAGCTAGCAAATTAACTATCATACGAGGTCCAATCCAAAGCACTAAAAAGTGCAAATTTTCCACAATATCCACTTCCCCACTCCCAAACTATTGGGGATGATGGATGCTGAAACAAAGGAAGGCTAAACACAGGAGGAAAAGTTGAAAAAATCGCCCTGATTGGACTTTCAAGTTGACCTTCCCGAAACAAACCTCCTTTGTCCCAACTCCACTCAAAATACATTACTTTAGTTAGGGGTGGGCAAACGGGTTCAGGAACCACAGATTCAAATCGAACCGGACCGTTTTACTCCAAACGGTTCGGTTTTGATTTTTAAAATTGTGAAATGATTCGGTTCGGTTCCGGAACCGTTCTTAAACGATTCAGTTCCGGTTCCTAATTTTTTTTTCAAACGGTTCGGTTCCGATCCGATCTGATCCGATTACATATACCCTTTAGTTTCTAACACTAAGTTCTCCTCTCATTTCTCCACAACCACAACAAGCTCTTCGCCCCTTCTCTCATTTCTCCACAACCACAGTCCAGTCCACGAGCAGGCAGCAGCGAGCAGAGAGCAAAATCTTCCTGATGCAATCTTCAAAAACATGGTAAATTTTCTAACCCTAGTTTCTCTCATTTCTAACCCTAGTTTCTAAAAAACATGGTAAATTTTCCTTCCACTGATTTCCTATCTCAATCTTCAATCGAACCTCTCCCTTGTCAATTTCTTATCTTTCATGCAATCGCATCTCCTTCTCTCGTTATGGTTCTGTTTTTGTGACACAATCGATTTCCTTTTACTTTGATTGTATCGCTGTTCACGGCTCCAAGTCTTGTTTCTGTAGACATAAATTTCGACGAAAAACTTGAGTTTGTGTTCTGATGATTACAACTTGTTCTTTACTTTGTAGTTTCGATCTTGATGGGTTTTAGATTTTTTTCGGATCGGAGAGAGCCACAGAGGCAGAGCACAACGAGTCGACGACGACCCTAGTATCAGATCTGATTTTCTCAAGATCTGATTCTCGTCTCAGGTGTGTATCAAGATCATAACAAGATCTGATTTTCTAATCTGACCCTAGTTCAGTTGTTTCAAATGCAAAAAAAAAATGATGAATTTACTTTAGATCTTCTGTTTCTGCATTTACTTTGAATTTCCTTCTCTTTTAGGAAACTTCACATCCAACTGTTTGATCGAATTGGATTTTTGTTTTTTACATTATCTTCCTGATGTAATTCCTTGCAGTTCTTGAATCAAGTAGAGTAGAGGAAAATTGAAAGATAGTTGATCTTTGAGTACAATTAGTATATTTTCGCATCCTTTATGCAGTTTATTGAGTCTAGCAATTGATTTGATTTATGTGAAGATTGTGTTCTTGCTGTTCAGTAATCTCTGATTCTTGTTTTGGTTCAGCTGATTGAGTCGCGTGTGAATTGATGATATATTTGCCTTAAAAATTGCATGTGTTTGATACTTAATGGCGACAAAGCATAGTCTATTAGAAATTGGAAAATCATAGTTCTATATGGCTTCATTCTTGAAAAATTGATGAATTTCGTCTCATTATACAAAGACGCGAGTTATTGGTTAGGTTCTTCATCTACTTTGATGTTATTGTCTACTCACAAAAATAAACTGAAAGACTGATGATCTTCTAGTAAGAGTGATTAATTTCTGACTTAAGAATTAGTGGTCTGGAGTCTTGGTGAGTGGTGTAGGTTATCTTTTTAGGGAAACAGATCTTGAATGTTTCAAGAGGGAAATTCTGACTTAAGAATGTCAATATTTGAATGTGATTCAGTGGCAGTCTGCTCTGCCTTGTGAAAGAATTGTGGTTATCTGTTTTGGTATGGATTTTATTGATGGTATGGGAGGAACTTTCATCATGTTTTATAGGTTTTGATGGTTGTCTAATTACATATTATACATTTGAAGTGACATGATGTAGATTTGTCATTGGTTTCACATTGTACCACTCAGGTGTTTAGTAGCTATTGTAGATTGAAGCATTACAGAAATTGCAGGTTGGCAGGGTTGAATCACCAAGGGTGGTTTTGTGGTTGAAATAAACTACCAAAGGTGGTTAATGAAATGAGATTCTTTGTTTCAAGGAACCGAACCCTTGTAAACGATTCGAGTTAGGTTCGGTTCCAACGTTCAAAATAGAGGAACCGATCCGAATCGGAACCGTTAAAATTTTAAACGGTTCGAGTTAGGTTCCTCAAAATTTGGAATCGAATCGAACCGAACCGTGCCCACCCTCTGTCTTTAGTCACATGCAGGGGCATTATCGTCCAAACAATAGTAAATAACTTAAACGTGGAAGGGTCAGTTTGGTAAAAGTGGAGATCCACACAAACACACGAATGACGAATTGATCGTTGTCAATTAGGGTTTGCGAGTGCGAAGGGCACGCGAAGTTCCCCAAGTTGTGATCCGATCAGCTTGAAAGAGAGAGAGAGAGAGAGCGACAATAGCAAGTGAGAAAAGCAAGTCTCGTGTTTTCAACCAAATTTGCTTGCAAACTCCATTGTGTTGGAGCGAGCGAGCGAGAGCTTCGATTTCGATCTGTGTTATTGGGATTTCTATCCATCGCAGGTGAGGGAATTGATCTTCTCTTATTCTTCTTCATTTCGCCAATATGATTCATTTTTTCCTGGTGGGATATGTTTTCTGTTGAAGAAAGTTGGGTTCCTTGTGTTGCGTTGCGTTGTGTTGTTTGAGGCTATTGTGGAGATTTTTGTTGAAGAGGTCATTCAGTCTCAGTGGGTTTTTGGGTCTAGTGGTCTGTAATTGTTGATGGGGATCATATGTTTTACTTTGTGGAACTCGTTTGATTTGATTTGATTTGATTATAGATAGTAGAAGTTGATGCCTTGATGGGGTATTTCATTTAGCTTTTGAGATTTGGACGGAAATTTGATTGATTTTTGTAGTGACAAGCTGTTACCCGCCGGAGTTGAATGATAAAAGGTGTGAATTTTTAGGGATTAAGGTCTGATTGATGAAATCCTGCAAATGGGTTTTTCTTCATTGGAAATTTGTGGTCTAATTTTGAATCACTAATTAAGCATGCTTTTTTGATTTCATGTTGCAAATGTTTTTCCTTGTTATCTTATCTTTACTTTTGGATTTTTCTTTTTCAAAATTGTTGGAGCATAGAGTCACAAAGCTTTGTTTTTTGATGTCTATTAAATGTTAATGAGCTTGTAACCATCTGTAAGTTGAATCGTCATGGGTAGGGAATTGTTGATAGGAGTGTGTTGGTTTTGCACTCCAAAACTGGCATGGCTAAAGTTACTGTTATTGATTTATGTAATAAGCTTAATTGTGTAACTGTTTTACTGATTAATACAGCTATGAAGGTACTCACTAATTGTATGCATCTATTTTTTCTTTGTTTTGACAGGTTCTGGATCTAAAGTTTCCATAATGGGAATAAGAGTTTTTACTGAAAATTGAAGGATTCATGTACTGGGAGTTATGAAATTTCCCTCCCTTCATGGTATTGGGGGTTATTTTCTCCACGATAGAGAAATTCAAGCTGTGTTTTTCTGTTTAAGAGGATAAGATGCTACCAAATTTCTCTAAACTGAACCTTGTTTTACGGTCTGGTTTTCGGATACCGATCATTGGACTACAAGGAGGGTTACCAAAAACATTAGGGGCTATACTTGGTCAAGGGAAATCGTGGTTTGGGAGTTCTGGATCATCGTTTTCCCTACCATTTTCAACCCTGGGCGATGCACATCTACTCTTGAGGTCTGGCACTGTTTTTGCTACAAGATCCGACTCCAAAGTTGTAAGTCAAAGTAACCCATCATTTGTTAGAACACTTTCTCGCACATTTTTTGTTCCTTCAGTTTCTGGTCCACCATTTCAGTTCTGTGAATATCATATAGATCGCTTCCTATCAGACTCCACCTGTATTGCACTTGACGGTTCAATTGAAACACTGATGGCTGTTTGTCGCTCAAAAGTTGCACTTGGTGATCACGTTGTAGATAAGATGAGTTCAAAAATTGTTCATTTTTCAAACCCAAATAGTGGACCCAATCTTTCTTACAGCTTCAAGCATACTGATAGTTTCAGGAATCTGAGCATGAACATGAAGAATCAAGAACCATCCAACAGTAGAACCATTTATGGCTATTTCTTTTATGATGCTATTAGATTAAGTTGTAAAATTAATCCATTTGATGGAATTAGAGATTTTCATAGCTCGTGCACTTCCTGTTGTACCGCTGGCCCTGCCCCAGACGTATTACTTGACGGATCTGCACGTGAAGATCAGCCTGCAAGTTCAACAGTGTCATCTGATCAGTATGTGTGCTCTTATTCCTTCTCTTATTTGCCATCTTTATATAGTTTTTATGCATAACCATAAAAAATCATTATAGCAATGATGAGTTATTATTTGTATGTTTGTGAAAAACACAAACTTCTTTTCATTAACTTTAGGAGTGTAATTCCCTGTGCTGTGTGTTTTGTTTTTTAGCTCTTTGTTATGTTGCTCTCTTCTTACTCAGTTTCATCTCTTTGCCTTCTTTTAATGGGAATGTTTTTCATAAAGAAAAAGAAAAAGAAAAAGAAAAAGAAAAAGAACATAAATGGTATCAACTATCATTATACTTTATCATATTTCAGTGTTGATAATTCCTTGTCTGAAACTTTGAAAATCATTTTGATTTAGCTACGGTGACTTTAAGTTAGTGATTTGATTAGTCATGATATTTGTAACGACACTAGTAGGTGTGTTGCTATTTGGCACATGTAAGGGGGTCGGCTCAAAAGGCACTGAAATCTGAGGAGGCATATTTTATTACAGCCCATAGATATTTAGAAAATAATGCTGATAAGCATGAATGACCCATTGATATGTAGGAGTGTTTGGAAATGTATGATTGCAGAAATTTTTTTCCTATTTTTATTCTTTGAAATTGACTGTAATCCTTGTATAGACTTCATTCGTGTGTGTAAGTGATTCCTTTTTATTATTTTCTTTTCTAACAGATCATTGATGGCGTTTAAGTAGGAAAATGCCAAAAAGGTATTTAAAACAAGATTTTAGATTGATGAATCTCTTTATAGTATACTGTTGAAAATATAAGATTTTCATATTTTATGTTCGAAGGATGTTTGATGCGACACTGTACGAGTTTTGTAGTCGTATGTATACTATACTAGAAGGGTGACTATAGTGAGGTTCTAAGCTGTTATATGTTTCAAGTGTTTGTTTCAGTGGATTGATCAATCATAATTAATAATCTGAACTCTGAAGCTGTATCACTTATCGTATCAGTGCCCAAGTAATTGTTCTTCAAGCATTTTAACCAGTGTTCTAAAAATCGGCGTAGGCGGTAGAAAAACGCCTAGATTAATGGCTGGGCGGGTTCTGGGCAGTCTAGGCGGCCTAGGCGGGTCTGGGCGAGTTTTTTTTTTTTTTTTTTTTAATAAGGTTGATTGTGTTCTTATTTTATTTTTCTTTCCTCTTTTTTAGAAATAAACAATTTTATTATTTTTTATTCAGTATATGTCTAAATGTAGCAAATAATGATTACTTAATGAAATTCTCAAAGGATCTGTCGGTACCAATTTTAGTAATGTAGATTTTATCAAACATGACTGAGGTATTCATGCAATTTGAAGAAAAATAAAAGAGTAGGTTTGGATATTTGTCCACGAATTCAAATTGGATGTAATTGATAAAATATTATGCTTAACTTTTGTAAATTATTAAAGTTATAATACAAAACCTCAGACCGCCTAGGTCCCTAGATGCTAGGCACCTGCTCGCCGCCCGCCCGCCCACCGCCTAGCGCTTTTTAGAACACTGATTTTAACATAGTAGAAGTGTACAAGGATGTAGAATTTAAGCATTGTGAATATGTAATTGTTTGATAAACTAATATCTCATTTTGTAACTACTGATATTTGGTATCAATCACAGGAAAGTTTCGAGTGACAGGACCCTGAAGTTGATATCGGGATCATGTTATCTGCCACATCCTGATAAGGAAGAAAGTGGTGGGGAGGATGCACACTTTATATGTGTAGAGGAGCAAGCGATAGGGGTTGCAGATGGTGTAGGAGGCTGGGCGGATCTGGGTGTGGATGCTGGACTGTATGCCCGTGAACTCGTGTCTAATTCAGTAATTGCCATTAAAGAGGAGCCTAAAGGTTCTATTGACCCGGCAAGGGTATTGGAGAAAGCACATTCAAATACAAAAGCCAAAGGATCATCAACAGCCTGCATTATAGCGCTCACAGATAAGGTATGCTCTAGTGAGCTTGTGGTTTAACATAAGCATTTTAATTGTGAAGCTACAGTTGTTAGAAAGTGCTCGACCTTTTTTTACAACTATAGTTCTGTGAAGTTTAAGCTCGACATGAGTTTGAGACTGCTAAAAAAATGAGATATCCAACTACAGTGAAAACTATTATAGGAGAGTTGAGGTCGAGAGAAAGCTCTTGCCGAGGTCAATCAACTGATGAACAGATGTTGATAAAATATGCGTTGAAAGTTTCTTTCCACTTTTGAAAAGCAGGACGTGGTCTGCAGTCCAAATACAATAATTTCTCTCTGTTTCTGATCTCCGTCCAGAGTAGAGTTCTATTTATATCTAGTAGAGTTCTATTTATATCTATTTGTGACGTTGGTTGAAAATCATGGTTGAATGTGTTGCTAC
Organism: Berberis vulgaris; assembly: GCA_963556465.1. NCBI lineage: Eukaryota > Viridiplantae > Streptophyta > Magnoliopsida > Ranunculales > Berberidaceae > Berberis > Berberis vulgaris. The sequence continues at coordinate 20,240,205 of OY747129.1, read as the reverse complement.
CCCTACCAGTCAGACCATGTCCAGTGAGAGATGCCAAACTCTAGAAAATAGAAGGGGGTTTAAGGGGTTGCCACTCCATTGCAGGACTCCAAATTGCAACATTAAAAAAAGGTAGGGCTGGTCTGAACGCCTTCATTTTGCAAAAGCCATGTTCTTATGGCTTTCCACAATTTTAGCCACCTTTGCTCTCCCGTGTGGTAATATTTTGAGTGAGATTTAGTGGATGACATGACAGTCCATTTTGGATGTGTTTGACGATTGGAAGGGCCAAGGTTATTGTAAGGGTACAAGCAAGGTGGTTTGATCGGTTTAGTCTCTCATTCCTTATGCAGTCATGTGAGTTATGTTGCAAGAAAGGAATACAAAGGTGTTTGAGTCTAATGCTGCTTCTATGGATCAAATTTTCATGGATGTAATGGCCTTTTTGCGGTACAAGCGCGTATCCCGTTTGTCTTAAGGATGTCCGGTTCCAAGAATTCCTTATTTCTTGGGGCCAGAGTAAGTGGCCCACCAACCCTTTACCTTTGTATAGGGGCTGGTGACCTCTGCTTTTCTTGTCTACAGTCTTCTCTCTTAGTCTCATTATTTGTATCTTTTTTCAAAAAGAAATTTTTTTGAGTGCGTCACTGTACCATAAACATTTAAAAAAAGGAAGAAGAAAATTGAGTAAAGCATTGTAAATGCCCTTAGGGCTTTAGAGTTAGCATTAAAATTAAGCTAAATTTGCTAGCAGTATGCGACAGTTCACTGTCAGAAACGGAATGAGCTCTTATTATAACATTTGTTATTCTGTTTCTTATTACAGGGAATCCATGCCATTAACTTGGGAGACAGTGGTTTCATAATCGTTCGGGATGGATGCACCGTTTTCCGTTCCCCTGTACAGCAGCATGGTTTTAATTTCACGTATCAACTAGAGAGTGGAACTGATGGTGACCTACCTAGTTCTGGTCAGGTTAGTTGCTCTGCCACTGGTTCTATGGTGTAACTGTACTTTCTCCAGCATCATTAAGGCATGTTTGATCTGTTAAAATGTGTAGCTTTTAAATGGTAGAAGCTTCACTAGCATTGATTGTCTCGTGCACTCATGTTCCAATCTTTCTTGAGGATTATTTGCCACTGTCGCAGAATGTATTTTTTAGATAGTGCAGTTGTCTACATAATCACTCGATAGGAAAAAAGATTTGATCAACAATTAACGTTAATGGTGTGGATCAATGCATGTTGCTTACAATCTCTTAATAACACTGCTATAATTTAGAACCTTCTTAATGATCATTGGTCTATTGATGATTGAGCAGGTGTTTACTATACCAGTTGTGTGTGGAGATGTTATCATTTGTGGGACAGATGGACTTTTTGACAACTTATACGTTAACGAGATTACAGCTGTGGTTGTTCATGCTGTGAGGGCAGGCCTTGCACCACAAGTGACTGCCCAGAAGATAGCATCCTTGGCACGCCAACGAGCTCAAGACACTGATAGACAGACTCCATTTTCTACTGCTGCCCAAGATACTGGCTTTCGGTACTATGGAGGCAAACTAGACGACACCACTGTTATTGTTTCATATATCACCAGCTCCAGTAATGTACGAGCCCTTGCTTCCATTGTATTTTCATTACTTTGATTGTATAGTTTCCTGTTATCTGCTGGTATATGCTTGTGACGAGTGTTAAGATTTGTATGAACTCAAAAGGGATCATATGGCAGAAGCGATGCAGGACATTTTTGGCCTGGTGAGTTGTCATCTAAGTAGCCCAGTAGCAAGCAAATTGTTTCCATAGCACAATTATAGGCTGCTTTATGAGCAAGCTTGTTTCCCCTTGGTGGAAGAGAAAATTAATAACAAAATAAACAATGTAGAGGATATGGGGGCAGAGGAATTAAAAGGGCATCCCAAGCATGCATGCTGTTCCATTACCAAATTCTATAATATGATACCAAACCGGACCCTGGACCTCATTTTTGAACTTCATCTTGGGGCTGCAGCTACCTGAATTGTCACAGCAGCTCGGCTTACGGGGACTTGGTGGGCTTCCTAAGGTGAATTTTGTTCCACCTCACTGAAGTGTATTTGAAAGAAATCAACAAACCTCGAGAGCTAGTAGAGAAAGATAGGGGGTAAAACAGGGTATACTGGAGGAAGATTCAATTGCCCAAAATATCAGCTGGTATTCTGAACAAAATCTCAAGAACGGCCGGATCTTTGCAAATGCTTTCTCTTGGGCAAACAATATCATCCATAAGGCCAACACCTTTTGCAAGATTTTTTATTTTTTATTTTTTTATTTTTTTTCAAGACTCTCCTTCACGGACATACTTACAGTGTTCTCCCCTCCCTTCTCTCAACTACAATGGGCCTTCCCTTTAGGCATGTTTGGTGGCATGGATTGCATATCCATCTCTCAAAAGACTTTTGAGAGTACTATTACAGTGAACAACAAACTTTAGACTTTGTATTTGTTTTGGCAGATTTGTGAAAGAAAGGACGGATATGAAGTTTTGGAATAATTCTAGGGAGCCCGCTCGCTGTCCGGACCCTCCCAGGCACGTGCCAGAAGGAGGGTGTTTGCCACGTGACACATTTCCCTCTTTTAATTGTGTTTTTTTCTGGCTCCCTAAATTCTCTTCAAGATATGATCTTCTTCTCTGCAAATCAAATCGATCCCTTTAATTTTTCTTCTCTTCCAAATTTTCTTCTTTAACTATCAACTTATTGACTCAATCATATATGCTCTGTTGCTTCTCCCTCCATTCATGTCTATTGCTGCTACTTCTGCTCAAATTTTTAACAACAACAACAACAATGAAGTCAATAAGCAAGAAATTCAAGCAAGAAATTCATCTCTATGGGAATAATGACTATAGAATCTTTGAAGAAACAATTGATGGAGGCAAATGAAAACAGAGATGCAGCTTTGATGGAAGTTTTGGAGATGAAATCTTCACTGGGGAATTTGAAAGATAAGTTGGATCACTTGGAGACATATTGTGAAGAGCTCAAGCAAGCTCTGAAGCTGACAGTACAACGAAAGAATACCCAAGCTATTGAAGGGCTTGGTAGCATGTCAAAGAGAGGGAAATCGATTGATGGGAGGAGAGAGGACCTAATGCCGTTGAGTCATGAAGTAATGGTCGAAGGTTTCTTGCAGATAGTATCAGAAGCAAGATTATCAGTTAAACAGTTCTGCAAGACTCTAGTGAGTCAGATCGAAGAAACAGATAGTAGTTTAATGGAGAAGTTAAATTTGCTTCTTCAACCTTACAGGTTTAACTTGAATTCGAAGCACTCAAAGGTGGTATTGTGTCACTTGGAAGCCCTTATAAACCAATCATTCTTTCAAGACTTTGAGAATTGTGTCTTCCAAAAGAATGGCGCACCAAGGATTTTAGATCCTCAGCAAGACCGCCAACCACAATTTTCATCATTTGTTTCACTAAGAAACCTGAGCTGGAATGAAGTACAGAGGAGCGGAGCAGAGGAGCGTGACGAGGAGCAGATCTGGCGTGAGGAGGAGTGACCGGAGCAGGGAGGGTGTTTGGTGCCAGAGGAGGCACAGGAGAGGAGGAGGCGCATGAGAGGAGGAGGAGGTGCTTAAGCAGTGGAGGGAGGAGGTGCAGGAGAGGAGAGGTTAAGGAGTTGAGGTTAATCGCTTGAGGGTGGGTTCACGTGGCAAACACCCTCCTTCTGGCACGTGCCTGGGAGGGTTCGGACAGGGAGCGGGCTACATGAGCGGGCTCCCTAGAATATTGAGATAGGAGATAGGTCGGTAACATTTGTTATGCTGCGGATGTACATTGCAATACAAATAAATTTGGCTGCCCAAAATAATAAGATGATTCCGGTAGAGAATATGAATTATTTTTCACATGTTGTCATTGGATCTACATTGTGCCATGATTAGAAGTAGGGGTGGGCACGGTTCGGATCGATTCCAAATTTTGAGAAACCTAACTCGAACTGTTTAAATTTTAACGGTTCCGATTCGAATTGGTTCCTCCATTTTGAACGTTGGAACCGAACTTAACTCGAACTTAACTCGAACCGTTTACAACAGTTCGGTTCCAAACGGTTCCTGTATAATATTATGCAATCTTGAAGATGCATCCCACTACGAGTAAGAGTTGGTGATAAACTAAAAATTATTTCTATTCCCCCACTAGATGTGGAATGTTTCAATATTAGGCCACCCTAGCACAACTGCACAAGTAGTGAAGTGTCAAATTTGATATCGATAAACACTAACTCATTCATCTCACACAACATGTGAAAGATAGAAAATGTCAAATTCGATAAACAACAATTCATTAATGTATATCTATCTATCTCAATAGGATAAAGTTACATATAATTCTTAAAGTGAAATCAAACTTAATAACATCTTAACAATATATAGCTCATTTTACAAGCAATCAAACATGTTCACCCCTGATTCGACGAGCAAGTTGGATGTCTTTGGGCTGCGGCTAATCCATTGCTTGTGAGGGTGTCTTTCAATTTCAATGGAAGATGCAAAAAACCAAAATGCACGACTTCTGTTAAATGAAGAAAAAAAATGTAAAAAATAAAAACGTCGACTGGGTTCAAACCTGCGCAGGTGTAGCCCAACATATTTCAAAGATTTCAAATCTGTATCCTTAACCACTCGACCATATAGACATTGTTGTAAGACTGGCTCTGGTTTTAAATTTATTATCTAACTGTTTAATTATCGGATCGGAACCGAACCGTTTTAAACAAAAATTTAGGAACCGGAACCGAACCGTTTAAGAACGGTTCCAGAACCGAACCGAATCGTTTCATAATTTTAAAAATAAAAACCGAACCGTTTGGAGTAAAACGGTCCGGTTCTGTTAGGATCCGCGGTTCCTCAACCCGTTTGCCCACCCCTAATTAGAAAAAAGTTGTCTGCCGTGGGTTAAAAAAAAAAATAGAATTGTTTTATTAAACTATTCAAAGCTTTTGAACGTTGAGAAATTTCTTTCAAAAAGGGTTTAAAATGTTTCAATTTATCAACTCCTTCCTGTTGGTATTTTGGGGAGCAACATGCAACCCAACCCAAGCAGGATTTGAGTTCCTACAGAAATACAATGCAACAAAGCTCTACCTTGCCTTCATCAAGTGATTCACACTCATTCAATAAAAACTCCAATTTAAAAAGATAATTAAACATTAATAAAATCAATAGTGGTGCATTAAGGTATATATTCAGACCAATACGTGTTTCTAAATGTTACCGAGTAGAGTGAGTAGAATATATTCTAAAGTATTTCCCAGTTTAGTTGCATGAAAATTGTATCGAGTACAGTATTTACCAGTGATCTTCTACAAAATTGTAACGCTCCTTCCCTCTGTGTTTTCCTCGTCTGCCTTTGGTCTCATTTCCTTCACATATCCTCTTCTCCATTTCTGAAGTCTATTATAATGAATTGTATAAAGCAAATGTTTTGTTACCCTCATGGTGGGCTCCAATCAAGTAAGCAATTGAATCCTCTTCGTTTCATTGCATTAGTTATAATAATAATTTCGCTGCTGCTAAATAACACTACCATTTCTGTTGAAGGACATCATTGATGTCTCACTTTATACAGGACACCACCAATATAAAAAAAAAAATCACACGTCTCTTCTCTTCTCTCCCTTTCTTCTCCATCAATCACCACCACCACCACCACCCCGCCACCGCCACCTCTCCTCCTTTCCTTCATCACCACCACCCCGCCACTGCTACCTCTCCTCCTCCTCCCTTCTTCTTCTTCTTCTTCTTCTTCTTCTTCTTCTTCTTCTTCTTCTTCTTCTCCTCCTTCTTTCTCTTCCTCTTCTTCTCTTTCTCTTCTCCCAAGCACCGCCACCACCATCACCGTCGGCCGGTGGCAGGGCGTGGCCGGGCGAGGTGGTGGTGGGGCTGGCCGGGTGGTGTTGCTCCGGTGAAGAGAGAAGAGAAGGTGAGGGTGGGTGGTGGGTGGTGGTGGTGTCATTCAAGAGATCCAAAAAAAAAATATGGTGATGGTGTTCTTCGGTGAAAATGATGGTGCAACAGCCTAATAATTTTCTTCTGCTTATAACATGTTTGATAATGTGGAGTTTGGTCATTGTTTGGCAATTTGTTTACAGGCAAATTATGACTGCCTCTTTTGTTTCCTCTCTAAGTGAGCATGGATGGCTTGAGAAATTAAGCAAGTTTTACTTTGGATTTGAAAATCAATTGTTTTTGTACAGTAAAACAAATTTATTTTTTCTAGCTATTTGGTTTTATTTCATAATATCATATGTAGTATAAAGTGTTGAATTTTTGGTCTATAGTATATTTAACCTTGCAGCATTCTGTTGTTATTTCTGTATTCCACGTGGCTCAAACAAAACAATGGCCCAAATAGTAGAGTATTTGAATACTGCAAATATTATAATTTCTAACATCACAAAGAAAATCCACAAATTAACAAAAAGTTGAAACTCAACCATAACATTAGTCTCCAGGGAAGTGGTCTTGCGAATAATATGTGCTACGTACTGTATCTAAACTAGTTGCTTAAGTAGAAGAAAGTTATAGAACTCTATTTATAAGCTGCATATGGTTGCAGAAGTGAAGTAAGAATATTTCCTTGAAAGTATGTTCCATGGAAGTGTGAGATTCCACTGTTTAATTGGATGTCACTTTATTCCTTTTTTTTATTGGCCGTCTTTGTTATTTTATAGAGAACTGAAATTCGAAAGTTTTATTACACACAATTTCTATAACAATGAAAAGTATCGGAATTGGATGTTGATGAACATATGCGTGGACATCACTTGCCAACTGGTTCCAGATAGTTTACTCGAGTTCACTTGAGTTTCAGAACAGTATCTAAGTAAGATTTAGATCAGTTGATTGGAAGAGGTGTACATCTTTTGAACATTTCTAATGCTGCCCTCAGTTAACCAAGTAAGTTTGGATGGTTTCTAATAGCAACATGACTTGGTGGTATGCTATCGAAGCTAGATTTATGTTGTCAACGGAGGACAATAAAAGTCTATTCAGTAGTAGGAGAATAGCGGGTTGTGAATATCAATACATCGCTAAATTTGAGGCTGGTAGAGACATGTAATACAGATGCTCACACATTGTTTTTGCTTTTGGCCATAATAACATTCAAATAATACAAACATTAACATTATTATTACTAACCACATAGAACATCCACAAATTAACAAAAACAACACGAAGCTCAACCAAAACATTGATCTCCAGGAAGTGGTCCTGGGATTGAACCTTGCTGCAAGAATTGCAACCCAAACACAACCAAAATTGCAAGCAATGACAAGTAAGACAGGCCTTCGACAGCCCCTAGAAGACCATAAGGTCCATTTGGCAAGCCAGAGCCACTTTTAGTCTTAGTGTACAAGGACCATGCAACAATGCCCACAACAGCTAGATAACTCACACCTTCTAGTGCACCAATTGAGCCTCCAGGACCAGGTGGTAAACCACAACCAGTAGTCTTGAGTGTGTAAAGTGACCAACCTATCACTGGTGTAGATACCAATCCACTCACTATGCCAACCTTCTCTGCAATACCATTACCACTGCTACTCTCATCTGCCATGCCTACCACTTTCAGTGGTACATAATGGTTACTTCTTCTGCATATTATGTTGCAGTTTTGACGACTTCGGAATTGGGACACTGTAGTGGCTGGTGACAACATGCCTAATTTACAAGCCTCCATGTATTGATACTGTTGAGAGATAATGTAGACAGGGAAGAAGGAAAGAAGTTTTGTTCTTATAAGTGGTATGGATTCAAAGAGACTGAAGGAACATTTTCCAAGTAAGATTATCCAAGACTAGTGTATGTAAACAGAATATGTAAGGGGTGCATTTATCAATTGGATAAATTTGTACAAACATTTGGATTGGTGGATGTAGTGATTGTGGATAAGACTTTGGAGCCACAAATTACTTCATTGTGGTTGCTGGGTATAGGGCATGGCCTGCACTGCAGGACGCCGAGGATCAAGATCCCAAATGGGTGGAAGGTTAAGTTCTTATTTAACTTGGAAACAGTATGGGTGATTATATTCCTAGTACAATATCTTTAACAGTAAAATGCCATTGACATTGCAGATCACATTTACTAATTAATGATGAATGGTATAAGTGTATATTAGTTGACAAGGGCACACGAAGATTCTGGTAGAGAAAGGGTACATTTTTTGTAAGGCATGTAAGGTTGTGGTATAGTAGCTGAATTAGTTTGGTTGTTATTGTAAGCTCTAGCATGCCATTTGCTACATGAGTCTCTCCAAGAACTTGTAACAATGTTCAGCGTTTGAGGGTGTTGTTTAAGGTAATAATTAGATTACATAAACTTCTGAAAAAAAACACTTGCATTGACTTTTCTGCCTACCTTTTCATTAAGAGTGAGGCTAGATTACCAGGTTTTGCAATCATGTTCTGCAACCAAGATGATGTGGCATCATCAGAGGAGATTTTTACAACCTCGAGATACACAAACATTTTGGGGATTTTATCATTCTTTCAAGATCACGCCATGTCACTCTGGTTGCAAAAACCTAGTTTCCTAGTATTTTCGTTTCTTAAAACTTGTCGAATGTAATTGTAAATTGTCGTCGTTTGCCTCAGGTAGTCCCCATCTGAAAATACTAGTAATTCTTAATCTCCTAAAATATATTTTTCAACTAATCCCTATCTAACAACCGAAAGAAATTCAAATAATAACAAGAAAATGTGTAAAACAGTTCTCCGCTGCAAAGTTGAATTAATGAAACTAATGTAAGCAGTATTATGGGTTAGATTAGAAATATTAATATTTGAAAAATGGGGCTCATTAAGTAAGAACCCAAAAAATTAGTTAGGGCACTATTAGCCAATTAGGGTTAGGTTAGCTAGCTTGCTAGAGAAGTTAGAATTATTCTCAATAAGGCCAGGGATTGTTTACTGTTATGGGGGTTGATGATTGAAAGAATACTAATTTTATTATTTGTTATCATAGTTATTTTGATTCTTGTTCGTTTATTTCGATCATTGCTTCGTTTATTTCAATTTATTCCTTAGTTCTATCAATTGCAATCAAAGCCAAAATGGTTCTAGTTATTTGTTTTGATTTGAAGAAAATTTGTTTGAGAAAAAAAACTTGGAAGATGATAGAAGAAGAAAGACTCCAGAGAGAGAAGGATTGGAACAATACACTAGCAGGACTACAATAGTAGAGCCAAGAAGAGCTTGAAACAAAGGTAGAAAAAACGGTCAAGAAAGTAATGGAAAAAACGATGAAGAAGATGAAACTAATGATCAAGGAACTCCTGTTAGGCAACAAAGAGGCCAACGAATACCCACAAGGAGTGACCGCCAGCCCCAAGCAACACCACTAGTTCCGTCAACACCACAAGACTCCTTTTCCAACACCGCAGGCAGCGGCGCACAACCAGATGGGTCGATCGACTCCTCTCCTCCTCCGTCGCCCCCATACCCCTTTCGGCATTAGTTCCCAACCCGCACAACCCCCTATCTTGATCGGACAGGCCGATCGACCAAACCAAGCCCCACCCTCCTCATCCAATCGTCCCCTCTGTCATCCCCACACCACAAAACCACCCTGCACCACTCCATGCCATCTTTATCGAAAAACCTCCGACATGTGCAAAACCAATCGTCCCTTGTTGCAAGCCGCATCCCACGAAACACCTCTTCCAGTTCTGTTTGTGAATAACAGTTGGGAAGAGAAAATTATTTGCCCCCTATTGTTTGGTTGTACTGACATGTACCACCACGAGCTATTGGCTCTAGTAATCTTTATTATCAGGTTGTTTACCACCACAAGACAACACATGTACTATCGCAGAACAATTTTCAGATCCAATTTGGGACAATTTTGAAGCTCAGTTCCATATTTTTTGTACATATACATTGAAATTTTGCAATGGCTATCCTTTGAGAGAGAAATTATTCTTGGACTTTATGTTTGGTGGCACAATTTGAAATTACTTGTTTGTGATGCGAGCAACTATAAAGGAAAAGTTGAGGTCGACTTCTGTCTATGCATTTCTCCTTGTGTTGTCTAAGTGGTTGCTTATGCTCGTTTGACTTATTCGATTTCAAGCTCGAGGATGAGCTTATTCAACCCCGGGAGGTTGATGTAAGTAGTATTATGGGTTAGATTAGCGATATTAATATTAGGAATAAATGGGCCTATTACGTAAGAACCCAAAAAAGTAGTTACGACACTATTTGCCAAGTAGGGTTAGGTTAGCTAGTTTGCTAGAGAAGTTAGGAATATTTTAAATAAGGCCAGGGATTGTTCATTATTTTGGGGTTGATGATTGAAAGAATAATTATTTTATTATTTGTTTTCAATTAGCTTTTATCATAGTTATTTTGATTCTTGTTCGTTTATTTTTACTATTGCTTTGTTTATTTCAATTTATTCCTTAGTTCTATCAAAATCACTAGAGAACATGATAGAAAGTAGGTTTAGCACCATCAAGAGAGGAACCATTTACAAAAGGCAATGACTGTTTGACACCACCATTTCCCCTATTTGATACCCCTACCACCACCTTTTTGTCTAACACCAACCACCTTTCTGTCCAACACTACCACCTGCTATTTGACACCACAAATATAAACTTTAAATTTTCAAAAAAATTTCTCTCCCACTCTCATAAGATTTTTCCCACTCTCTTCTATCAGCTTCATATTTACTAAGAAACCATACCCCTCCCTCTCCCATTGTTTCTTAAGCAAACAAAATGATAGGTTGTTTGCGTGATTGTGTGTGCGATTTGGTACTAGTTGGTGCTAGTGTGCGATTTGGTGAGAGTGTGTATGAGTTGGTGATTATGTGTGTGATTTGGTGTGAGTAATCGTTTGTGAGATTGATATCGTGTTGCGAGAATGTTAACTGAATGTGTGTGATCTATAGTGTGTTGTGACATTGTTGGTTGGTTGCTCACTATCTCATCCAACGAAACACTTAAGCGCATTCAGGTAATTCAAAATCGAACTCAATCACATTAAAAAACCAAATCTACTGAAACTTCACCTCGCACATGTAGAGATCTGTGCAAATTCGACAACTTTCCTCACACAGGTCTGAATGAAACTTCATCTTGCACTTGCTCGTGCGAGTCTTTTTACCTGGTTCGCACAGATTTGTGCAAAATTTCATCTCACACTCGCCTGTGCGAATTTCTTTACCTGTGCGATGTCCCAATTTTGTAAATAAAAAATTAGTTTATATATTGTTTTTAATATTCAAATAATGATTATTTATTTTGCAAATTTATTTGGAGAATGGACTATTTAAGTTTTAATTGTATCATTTTTTCAATGTTCAGTATGGAAAAACTGAATAAGGACGTTGTCTCTTTTTCGGTTGGTGGTGGTGGTAGTGATGATCCAGTTGATAGACAACCAATGACGGCGTCTAACATAGCTGTAGAAAAGAGTAAACACGAGATGGAACATAGAAAAAAGCAACAACATAGGATGGAGAAAGAAATGATGAAGAAGATGAGAGATGATGAAATGGCAAGCAAATTTATTGATCAAGACAAAGCGACAAGACAAGTAATCCAATCGCAAACTCAAGGTGGTTTGGGTGGTGAGGGTGTTGTACATGAAGGCGAGGAGGAGGAGGAGGTGGATGAGAAGGGTGATGATGGAAAAGATGGGGATGCCAAAAAGGATGAGGATGGCGAGGACAGATATGAAGAGGAATCAATTGTTCATGTTGAACCTGGTCTGACGTGCACCATTTGGGATTGCAAGGAGGTAATTATAATATTTTTCATTTTGTAAAATTTCTAATGTTCTTGTTTTTATATTATTTGAACAATGAACACTTTTTGTTATTTGCTTATTGTATTTAGGAACGAGGAAGATTGAAATGTCGGCATCAATTTAAAAACTTTTACATTGAAAGTTCAGAGAGAAGCCGAAGAAGTAAGGCCAATCATCTATAAGAGTGGTCTAGGTCCCTTGATCAAATATTGTAATAATCATGTCAATAAGGTGACCATGTGTGACTTCGTGGAGTGTTGGCAACCTGAGTCCAATACTTTCCACCTTCCTTTTGGAGAGATGACTATTACCCTGGACGACTTACATCGTATCACTCATTTGTCGATCATTAGTACGCCTGTTATTGTGAAAAGGTAAGATGAAGGCAGATGAATGAGTCAAACTATTAGTGAATGGTTTGGGTATTAAAATGGGTGAAACACATAAGCATGTTTAGAAAAATAATACTTTTGTGGAGATGAAGTTTATTAAGGCTAATTGTTATGGAAAAATGAAGGCAACTGCTTCCATGAAAAAAAACAAGTTGCTAGGAGTTACTTGTTATTTCTGTTTGGGATGATTACCTTCGTTGATAAGACTAAAACAAAGGTTTGCGTTGAATATTTGAAGCTGTTGATGAAGTTGGATGATGTTTGGATTTGCATGGTGTATGTACTTTAGCGTTCTTGTAACACCAATAGGGTGTGCTAGTAGAGTGGTACCAAGCAAATATCTGGATATTTGCCGCTTTTAGAGGTATTTTTATTCTTTTAGTTAATTACCCTTTAATTGTTTAAATATATTTAAATAATTAATTTGATGTTTTTTTAATCTTTTATAGGGTTGGATATACAACCATTTTAGGCTTTGGGATAATGCTAATGCTTCGTGGAATGATACTGCCCCACCATGGCTAAGTGGGAATGCCCCAAACTTGTAGGGGTCGTTAATGAAAAAATCATCACTCTCAGGGAGCACCTCGATGACATGTCTCCTGAAGAGGTAAAATTTAGTAATTAAGTACAAGTTTGATCTCATCTCGTCTTTCCTATTAATCATTTTGATTTTTTTTTTCATAATTTAATGAATTTCATGTTTGTATGGTCAAGTCACTTGGGACCCTTACGTGAAATTGAAGCGAAGAATTTTGCTGCATAGCATGACATGGTTCCAGGGTTGTTTGTTATGCGGTTATGCCCTAATGTCGAAAAACAATATCACCCAGGTAGAGTGATGAGACAGATGAAAAGAGCACATGTGATTTCAAATTCTCCCATCGAGCAAAAATGAAGAATAGAAAACAGTCCGACAATAACTACTTGGTGAAATATGAAATATTGTTGTCGTTTGCTGAAACTTGGGAGAATCATCTCGTGTCAAGTGACATCCAACGTGCATTGGTGAGGCATCCATGGGAGTGCACGATTAATTGGAGTTGTTTCATCACATTAACCATCATTTTGTCCAAACACCGAAGAATAAGAAAACTCATATCCTAAGAAAACAATTGTTTCTATTGAACAATACGGTAATTTAACTATACATGTCAAATACAAATTTTCATTGTTTTATCTAAGATCAAATGTTTCCTAGTAGAAAAAGGCGATGGATGAGGCTCTTAAGTTGCTCAAGGCCTCTATTGATGAAGGCAGGAATGTTAATAAGGTAATCCTCTGGTGGCAAAAAAAAAGTATTTGATTTGCTTCAAGGAATGCCTGCGCCAGTGGAAGAGGAAGAACAAGGGGGTGCTCAAGGTGGTGAGTAGAGGAAGAGGTGATGGTGATGGTTGAGGAAGGGGTGGTGGTGGTGGAAGAAGGGGTATTGGTGGTGTGCAAGGATAAGTCTGGGTTCGCCTGGTCTTGTGGGAATCTGGTCAGAACCAGGTTCTGTTTCAGAATCTGAGGTTAAGTTTGTGACCTCAATGGGAACACCATCAAACAAAAAAAAAAAATGTTAGGAAGAACAATAAACTTGTTAAGAAGAACATTAAATGCACGAATTAACCTTACCTCTTCCGTAAGAAAAAAATCACCATCTTCAACTACCTCCTCAAGTGCTCTTTCTTCTCCATGGTTGTTGGCCTCATGATTAGCCTCATAATTTATCTCAATATTAGCCTCACTATTCTCACCGTTTGTACCGACATAAGCCCTATCTTCAACATGATAATCATCCTTCTACATTAAGTAAATCAAACAAATTATATTTAAATACTATGTTAAGAAATGTAATGAAGAAAATGATTACATCTAGAAGGTTGGTCTCTTCCTAATCGGCTTGAAGTAATTTCGAGTTGTCAACATCGTCTGAAGGCATATCAAAATTTATTACATCCATGAGAAGATCCTACGTACAAAATAATCATAACCTTGTAAGTAAATTTAAAATAATTGACAAACAATAATAACAACACCCAACTTTATCAAACTTACCATAAAAACAAACAAAAAAGTGAAGTTATCAACTAAAACCAAGAAACAATAACAAAAAAACAAGTTTTAGAGAAGAAAAATCCACCAACTACAACACAAATTTACAAATAAGCATGACAATAACAATGTGGCTTCAAAATAAACGAAAAAGGGAAATAAACATGATATTACAATAATCACAACAACAAAAATAAACCCATGCAAGTTCATCTCAAGTGGAGGGTGTGACCTCAAGTGGAGTGAGTTGTTTTTCATCTCGAAATTGTTCATCTTCATCGCTTCCTCCAATAATGGAGCATAATGTACACCTTCACATACAATGCCCACCCTCACGTCCATTATTATCATCCTCAAGTCTACCATCATCACCTTTACTAAACCAATCCAGTTCTACGTAAAAACTTCCAAACAAAGTTAAGGAACTAGAAAAGAGAGAGAAAAGTCGAGAGAGGAGGAAAGACGCCGAAAACAGTTCGTTCTGGCAAAATTGGGAGGAGAGAAAGAGACATGCGAGTTTTGAAGGAGTTTTCTCTCGGAGTCAATCCAAGTTTTTTTGGTCAAAAACTTTGCAAGTAGGTTTGGGAACCCCTTTTATTGGTGGTTTTGTTGAGAGTCACCACAAACTCTAGTACTCTCTAGAGACTTCAAGTCTCCCACTCCACTCATGATATCTCTAGAAGATAATGAATCTAGAAACAACTAAAGCTTAAGATATTTGTAGAGAAATCTAGAGAAAGTGGATCTAATAGAAGCTTCCATAAGAAAAATCTCAAGTTCTCCACCAACTTAAATTTTTTTTTTAAAATTAACCTCCGGAAGGGAGGGGCAACTATGGGATGCCAGACCTTTATTACTATAGCAAAAACTTTTACACCACGTCGGGGGTACGTTACGACTTTACCCGAAATAAAAAACAGTGGAAACAATCCTAGAAAAAAGCAGAAACCAATATCTAGTTTCAAAACCTAATCTCAAAATACTCCAGAGATAAGACCTTTCTCAAGAGAAAACTCAAGATGAGGCTTTACTCAAGAAAAAAGGCCTTGCTCAAGAAAAACTCAAGAGGTAAGGCTTAACTCAAAAGTTAAGGCCTAACTCAAGAGATAAGGTACTCAAGAAATAGACCTTACTCAACAAAGGAAAGAGCCGAGAACCACAAGACTAATACCTAATAAAATTGCATGCTGCCAAGCAACCAAGAAAGCCTAAGAAATATCACCTAATCAACCACCACAACCCTTCAACAGCATCTAGCAGCCTGCACGACAACACGACAAATTTCCTAGCAGCATCGTTGCTCCAAATTCTGCTCCAAAACGCTGTGCCAAATCCGACCAGCCCTATGGGTTCCCATGCTGCTCCAACCTGGTCCTAAATATAACTATGTGTTCTGGCCAAACAGCTTCAGCAGCAGCCACTGCAATCACCGCAGCACGAACAACAACAACTTACTCTCCAAGTGAAAATAAAGTGCAACTGCAAATAGCAACACCAAAGCCTGCTGATCCCTAACACAGCAGATTCTTGGACTGCTCCAAGATCACGACCCTGCGGAAACACGTCCCTGCAAACACTGCCTACTCACTGCTGCCAATAACCCAGCAAAATAGCTCCTGAGTTCCCAGCACCCTAGGCCCTGTCATTTAGCAACACAAACGTAGGGAGTCCGACTCCTATCCAAGAGCACCAAGCCGACAATCCTATTAGGAAGATCCAATTGCCCGAACTCTCGTGTCAAGCCCTCATTTTGAGCTCTATCCGCTAGCGCATCCGCCACCGCGTTGGCTTCCTTAAATATATGCACACACCCAATCACCATGTCTTCTACTAACCTTCTAATTTCTTCCCCGACATTCTCAAAGTACCACGGAATTTTATAGTCCTTATAAAACTAGCCACGTACAATTTTAGAGTCCGTTTGAATAATCACTTTCCTGCACCCCAGCCTATTACACATCCGCATCCCCTCATAAACCGTTAAAACCTCAGCACTATTATTAGAACATGTTCCAAGAATAATTTGCTTAGCCGCAATAAAAATACCCAAATTATTTCTAATAATAATTCCAGCAGTTGCCTTATTACTCCTCGATGAACCGCCCGCATTGAGTGCAACAAAATCTTTCGGAGGGAAGCTTCAGTAAACAATTCTATTCCCTTTATTAACAATCGGTGAAATAGGCTGACCCAAGGCCAATATCGGCTCCTTCCTTTCACTAATTCGCTTGGGATATACGAAGGAATTTTCCAACCATAAACCCATCTGAACCAACAAAATAACTGTCATCGTACTAGGCTTGTCATTCTCATACACTCCCCTATACCGTTGTTTCCAAATCTCCCATAATATAAACATAGGAGTTCAGAAATAAAGAATCCCAACTTGTGTGTTCTTGTTAGCCCTCCTAAACCACACTGTCAACACCATAGAAATTTTGTTGGCCTTCTCACATGGACATCAAAAATAATTTCAAAATGTTTCCAAACACCCGCTGCTAGACTGCCATATAAGAAAAAAATGTTTTAAAGTCTCTACATTCGGCGCTACACAACAATAACACCTAGAGGCTAAACTAAAACCTCAACGGTGTAGTTCCCCATCGACTGGAACTCCCCTCAATAACAACTTCCAAACAAAAACTGAGATTCTGAAAGGCAAAAGAGAAAGGCAAATCTTGTTAAATAATAAGGATTTTTCTCTCTTGTTGCGAAGCAACTCATAGGCTGAACGAGTACTAAATAAACCATCCGAATCAGGAGTCCAAATACAAGTATCACTACACTGATCACCACTCTGGATTCTGTCATCATAAAGTACCCTTGCCAAATCTCTCACTGCCGAGCTCACCAATTCGAAATCTACACTCTGAACCTCATAGACCGTAGGCCAAACACCTTGCTCCACTAACTCCTCAGACCTTATAAAAACCGTCATAAGATTCCAGTTTGCTGCAAAAAAGCTTGAATTCCCATTACCAGTGCACCAAACACAGTTGCTAACAAAAACCGATTTTAACTTCATAATTTCTTTCATAATCGGCGAAGATCCCTGTTTATCCACCTGGTAAATCAAAGGAACCCCTGCCTTCCAGTATTTGCCTCTCATAAAATTAGCCCACAAAGAGTTGGCATTAAGTAGATTCCACAAAGCTTTGATTCGAACTTGTGACAGTTACAAGACTTCTAACCCCCAAACCTTCTTCTTCCCAAGGAAAACAAATATTGTCCCAAGATACCCATTTTTTCTTCAACTTGCCTTCATAGTCCCTCTAGAAAAAACCCGTCAACAATTTCTGAATTCTAGAGATGACTTTCTGAGGCACACACATAACACTTAAATTATATACTGGAATGGAGCTTACCACATGCTTGATCAAAACCAGTCTCCCACCAGGCGATAACAACTTTGCCTTCCAGCCACTAATTCTCTTCTGAATCTTACTCACCAGCTCATCAAAAAAAAATACTTTTGCATTTTTCCTGAAAAATAGGGACACCCAAGTATTTCAATGGGGACCCTCTAAATTGAAATCCTGTGTATGTATTAATAGCAACCACTTGCTTAGCTGAGGCTTTTTCCTCCACCATAAAAGCACTTTTACCTGCATTAATCTTCTAACCCGAGGCCTTGACATATCTTTCAAAAAATTTCATACAGCTTGTGACCGAAGACTTCCTCCCATTGAGAAAAATCAGTGTATCATCTGCATACAAAAGGTGCGTAATGGGCGAGCAATGTCTGGGAGTATAATAAAAACAAATATCCCCCTTATTAAAAGTAGCCTTCAACCCTCTGTTAAGGACCTCCGTTGCAATTATGAACAACATAGGAAAAAGTGGATCACCTTGCCTCAGCCCTCTAGAGGATTTAAAATACCCATTGTACACTCCTTGCAACAAAACCAAAAATTCACAGTGAGCGATACAATTGGTAAAAAGATGAAAGACTATTCAAGAAACCGAACCTCTTAAGCACCGCCAAAAGGAAAGACCATTCCAAACGGTCATAAGACTTTTCCATGTCAATATTCAGAACCACATTTCCACCTGTGACATTTTTATTAATATCTCTCACCATCTCCTGAGCCAAACCAATATTTTCCACAATAGATCTACCCCTTACAAAGGCACCCTGCTCCTGAGCCACCATCTCTGGCGACAGTAAAGCTAGTCTATTGCAAAGTAATTTACTGAAAATTTTATATATGACGTTACAAAGACTAATAGGACGAAAGTCAAAAAAAGAACCTGGCGAATCCACCTTAGGAATCAAGGCAATAAAGTTCGTTGAAAAAGCCGACGGTAGAGCCTCACCCTCAAAGAACTAAATGGCCACTTTCCAAATGTCAATCGCAACAATCTTCCAGCAAAACTGAAAGAAACCAGCAGTGAACCCATTTGGCCCCGGAGCACTATTCTTTGGGATGCTAAAGGTCGTCTGTTTCACCTCTTCCAATGTCGGACTACTGACTAACTGATCGCAATCCAAACCAGAGATAACCGAATACAACTCAACATCTATGGATCGTGTTCACAAACATCCTGAGCAGTAAGAAGACGTTAAAAAAAACCCATTAGCTTCTCGAATAATTTCCCATGCCTTAGAAATCTCCCTTCCACACTGCAAACTAATAGTAGAAATAGATATTTTTTGTTTCGATTTAACCGAAGCAAAAAAAATACTTGGTGCAAGCATCCCCTTCCTTAAAGTCTGTTTTCCTCTGCTTTCTGCATCCAATACAATTGCTCTTGTTTAAGTGCTAGTCTGTATTTTGACTGGCATCTGCTCAAATTGTAGCACAAATTGACATTCCAATTAGCCTCCACATTAAGACCATTACTGCCAATACCATCCCATCCAGAAATTATAATATTTTCCCATAGGCTCATCTCATCTTCTAGGGTCCTAATCTTGCTAAAAACATTACCGAAAACTTCTCTATTCCATAAGATAAGAGCTCTATGGAGAGTTTTGAATTTAACATCCACCACATCAAGCGCCCTCATACTAGCCACCTCCGTTTTCCAAGTCGACTCAACCAGCTCTTCAAAAGATGAGTGCGTCTCCCACATATTTAAAAACCTGAAAGGAGAAAAACCAACTCTAGACTGCACTGACATAGAGGCCAGGATGGGAGTATGATCCAAAAAAGTGGAGCATTACGCTGTAAATGCTCCACTTTCTTGTAAAGTAACTGAGATTGCCACGACGAGTTCACAAAAAATCTGTCTAGCCTAGCCCAAATACGATCACTCCCACGCCTATTGTTGCACCAAGTAAACCTAGGGCCAATAAACCCACAATCTAGAAGCCCCCAATGCTCAATACAGTCCAAAAAGTTAGTCATGCTGATCAAGGAAGGGGAATTCCCTCCTAACTTATCATTGTCACTAGCAACTGCATTAAAATCTCCACCAACCATCCAAGGGACATCATACTGAACCGCCAATGTTCCATTCTCACTCATAGCTTCCTTCTCTCCTCCACAATGCATTTAGCATAAACAAAGCAAATAAAAAAGGTCTGAGAGTTAGAATCCACCAACTTAAAACTAGCATAAATAGGGGTGAGGGTTGAGTTTTGATGGCATGGAAGCAAAACAATCTCACTTGTGAGTTTAGTCAATAGTGGGTGTGAATTTGTAGCATCTTTGAGAGTTCAATAAAATTCACTGTTTTATAAGTTCAAATTCTCCTTCAATTTCCCAACAATTTTGTATCAGAGCGGTTAGGGACTGTTGGTGAGACGCTACCCGTCGGAGCTCGTTCGTGCGCAATTCTAGACTGTGAAGCAAACTAGTCTAGGACCAAGCTTACTCAGTAGCACAAAGAAAATTGCACCTTGTCACGATGGGAGATCTCGCTGGCACAACTG
The DNA here is from genome assembly GCA_963556465.1 of Berberis vulgaris. Classification (NCBI taxonomy): domain Eukaryota; kingdom Viridiplantae; phylum Streptophyta; class Magnoliopsida; order Ranunculales; family Berberidaceae; genus Berberis; species Berberis vulgaris. The sequence goes on along the minus strand of OY747129.1, from coordinate 20,220,112 downwards.
GTGGGCTTATATCACAATTATAAGAGTTGGCAGATAAGGATAAAGTCCTATTTGCAAGGACAAGACTTGTGGCAGGTTGTTGGCTGTAGTGAGACTGTACCACCGCCAAGGGAGAATGGTGTTGAATTCAGGAAGTGGGAAGTTAAAGCTGGAAAGGCACTTTATGTGCTTAAGACGACGATCGAGGATGAGATGCTTCAGCACATTGAAAATGCAAACACACCCAAAAGAGCCTGGGATATATTTGAATCCCTATTTTCGAGAACAAAATGATGCCTTCCTGCAGTTCTTGGAAAATGAATTGATGAACTCTAGACAAGGAGGTGTGTCTATTAGAGAATATTTTTTGAAAATAAAAAATTTATGTCATGAAATCTCATAAATAGACCTTGCCTAAAATTTTAATGAAGACAAGAAAACATTAATTATCCACGGACTAAAGCTCGAGTATACCGAGATTGTCACGGCGATTCATGGTTGGCCAACTCAACCCTCTATTGTGGAGTTCGAATGTCTGTTAGCCAATCAAGAAAGCCTCTAGGTCTTATGAGACACAAAGATCTCAGGAACAACAATATCAACAAAGATACCCAAGTCGTGGCGGACCTGTTAGAGGTGGGAATGTCAGAGATTTGAGACGAGGTGATCCTAGTGGAAGGCAAAGGCCTCAGGGTCAGGTTTTGCTTGCCAATGGGCAGGGTCAGCGAGACCATTTGCACAGAGAGGTGCCACGACCGACGTAATTGTCTTTGCCTAGAGATCAAGAGGCTCCGCCCCGTCGTTGTTTCACTTGTGGCCAACTAGGTCACTTTGCTCGTCAGTGTTAGATTCATCCTATTCAGACTTTTCCCAGCCGCAGCCAATGCGTGTGTACACTGGCATTCTTGGTCAAGAGAAGGTCGGGGGAAAGTTTTGTTTACTTAAGCACATTAGTTATGTTATGCTATATATCTTTGCACTTAACATGCTTGTAGTGGTGATTAGGTTGATACTTTAGTGGTGTGATTGAATAAATGTTATTGTAATTGGCATGTTAACTCATGTTATTAGCTTATTAGTTTGGCATGTTACCATGGCAGGTATAGTGCATACCCCATTTTCTCGATTGATAGTGTTGCTGGACACTGGTGCATTTAGATCTTTTAATTCCAGGGAGCTTGTGGTTAGAGAACACCTAGCCACCACACCCTTACCTACGACATTTCAAGTCGAGTCCCCACTAGGAGGGTATGTGTTGTATGATTTGTTTCCAAGTTTTGGGTTTTCTTTGGGGGATCAAACCTTTGTATATGACTTTGTTGTATTAGGAGCTTGAGGATAGGATGTGACAGTCCTATCCGAAGCTTCTATCCTAGGCAATCTTGAGGACGAGATTTCTTTTGAGGTGTATATGATATAACACTCTTAAATTTTTGGTTTGATTAATTTGCTTAATTTTTGAGTTTTTGAAATTTATTTCGAAAGTGTAAATTTAGTATGATTTAAGATTCATTTTTTAAAATTTTTTTTTATTTTTTTGGAATTTTTGAGGTGGGGTGCCCTCATATTTCCCGTAGGAGCGAATAGCCACCCAAATATAAATATGATTTTCCCCTTCTTCTTCCTCAACTTTTCTCCCTGCACAAAGCTCAAACGTTGCGATTCCTCCGTCTGCGACGTGTTTCGCTGACTTTTCCCTGCCCAAGATCTCATCTTCTCTTCCTCTTACTTCTCCTTTGCTTTCCCGCAAAAAAAGGAGTGACAGATTGTGAAATTCGATTGGAGCTGTTGAAGGTCGAGAGAACAACTCTACTCCGATCAAGCCCTTTGGTGAAGTTAGTACGGGCGTTTGTATGTCGGAAACCCTACATGCATAAGGGGTTCGGAGTTGGCTTGAAAATCTTGAGAATTTGAATTTTTCAGGGAGAGTGAAGTTGATTGATCTCAAATCAAACTGCAAGTGCAATATTATCTCTTGAGTTAAATAATGACAAATATGAGTCGAATCCCACAAGGAGAGCTAAAGTTTTGAACACTAATTTTGAAAATCAACTTAAAATTCTTAACGTAGTAAAAAAAAGGTTATGAATGATGTTTCTAAAGATTAAGAACAAACATAAATCTAGCTTAAAATGAAATTTGAGAGAGGAAATTTTAGGGATTTAGGGGTCACCACCATGGATTGATAACCCTATTAGACCACACTTCTAGTTGTTATTCAAACATACTCACGAGCACACCCTAAGCTAGATTCTCATCTAACATTAAGTTGGAAAATGTAACTTTTAAGCACTTAAACATCAAGCCATATGGATCATTTAGTCTATCATAAAGGCATGGAATTAATGCATCCAAAGAATCCATATTGAAATGAAATACTATGGATCTAATCTCCCAAATGTTAACATTCAAAATTCATGCTAGACTTCAAGTAAATAACCCACGAGAGTATAGATTAAGTGGCTTGTGAGTCTTAAATAAAGAGAACCTTAATCATTAAATAGAGGACGTGTTAGAACAATATGAAATGAAGACTATAGTTTAGACTTTTTATTGATGAAAATAAAAGCAAGTGATGTATCCATATTAATGAAAGACAACACTTCTAACATCTTCATAAATGAGATTGAACCAAAGTCACTAAACAAAGCTAACATTGCACAAGTTCTAAATACATGAGATGTTAAAACAACCAATCTAAGTGGACCTAAATGGTCCCATGGGGCTTTCCACACCCTTAGGTGAAGTTAGCCACACATGACAGACCCTAGGCCATGATGATAAACATAAATGTAAAGGAAAATTACAAAAACTTACAACAATAACTTCAAAGCTCTAAATTTCTAACTCCAAATTTCTCTCCTAAAAAAATATATCTCTTTGGATACTCCAAGCTTGGGGTATTTATAGGTGAAGAAGTGTGAGATGGTGAAGTAAATTAAGTATAAAATAAGGGAATATGTTGGAAAATGAATGGTGGAATAAAATAAGGATTAAATAAGAAAAAGATCGGGGAATATGTTGGAGAATGGATGGTGGAATAAAATAAAAGAATATGGTGGACCAAAATAAGGATAAAAAAAAAAAAAAAATCAGGGAATATGTTGGAGAATGGATGGTAGAGTGTGTAGAGATTCCTTTTGGCTATGATGAAGTTGCCATGTGGATGTCCAAATCTTTAAATTAATTTTCTCGAGATCTGTAGATGATGGTTTTGTGGGCTTGACTTCATGGACCTTGGGTTTAAAAATCTTTGGTAATGCATGTGTTATCTTCCATTGGGCTTTGTTGTTGAATTTAGCCTTTTTGTGTCATTTTGTGCATATTTGATGATTAATACACGAATTCCTGCATTTTACACAAAATATACATAATGAGAGTATTTTATTAGATAACAAAATATAACAAATATAGAATTAGGGGCTTAAAATGTATCATTTATAAGGCTATCAAATCCCTCCAAACCTATATTTTGCTAGTTCTCGAGCAAAAGACTAATAAAAACCAACTCACTTTCGTAGGAATTAATAAGCCTTTAAATCTCTAGGTTTTCCCTAGTGGACTAGTTGTAGTCTCGTGAGGGTTTCCAGAAATGATACCTACAAACATTAGTGATACTCGAGACTCAGACTAAAAAATTTAGTAAAAAATAACTCTTTTCCTTATTTAACCTAAGATAGTTCCTACTTGGATGCGTAAGCCTCGGGAGATGTATTCCTGTAATTTCTTGATCAGTATTAATTCAATAAGTGACTTCAGTAAGCACTATTTATTCATTCAAGTTTATATAACGAGTTTGATCATCTTCTTTGTTGCAAATTTCAGTTTAAAAATGGACACATCTGGATCACATTCTAGAAAATTCGCTTCAACTTCAAATCTCACAAGTATATAATCACTCAGAGATTTGACTATTTTCTCTCACATGTATGTGAATAAGATGAAACAATGAATACGACATAGTTCACATACAAGACAAAAGATCAGAATTCGAGAATATAATAAATATGATCTCAAGAAAGAATATCCTCCGTTGAGAATGTTGATTCATTCACCACAATATTTATTAATTCAACCTCCACACTTCAACCATATTTTCCTAAGGATCAAAAGATTTTGACTAGGTTGTAACTGGGCTTAGGAAAGGGTAACATTGAAGGTTAAGGACAAACAAAAATATTTTTGATAAGGTTAGAGGTCTTCTATAAGTGTTGAACTTCATGGATTGGCTTAACTTCTTATTTTCTATTAAAAATCTTTACATCTTCATGGATGTGGAAAGCAAGGGCTACGTGTGTATTTTATTTTTTTTGAAGCCTTGTATAAAATGGTAATGGAATGTGAAGTTCTTTCTCATCGTTTTGGAACTAAGAAATGTGTACCTATCCATTGATGGTGATAAAACTTTCTTTGTTAATCATTTATCTCCAACCTTTATCAAAAGTACAAGGGCTAGGAAAAATATAATTGGGTTATTTTGGGGTTATCAATTAGTGGGTTAACAACAAAATTGTTAATATGACAGACTTCAAACTGGCTCCAAGGTTAAACAATACATGGGAAGGTTAAAAGACTCAATCTAGGCAAATAATGATGTTTATTCATTTCCCAAGAATTACATGGTTTCTATGCCTTGGGTGAATTTTAGAATGTACTGTAGTGGTATGATTAAACTTTGATATTTTATTCTCAGTTTTTGACAGAAACAAAAAATTATAGAGATCATGCAATAAGATAATGCATGACTCAAGAAATTCAGAATTAGCTTATAACTCGCAGAAAAGAGAAATGATAGAAATCTCACAGGGTTCAAGTCTCCACTATTATTCTCATGTTCATCAGATAACTAATCCACTTTTTCAACTTTAAACAAGAACATCGAAGCTAAAACACAACTCTCAATGCAAACTCTTAGAAAATGCCTAACTTATGAGTAATGCAAACTATTATCAAAACATGACAAACTACTAACTTTAAAAGTTTCAAATCCTACACTCAGATGCCTTTGCAACTAGATTTATGGAACCTAATCTCATCATGGATAAGCATTCAGGTTACAAAGATCGATTTTTTTAATTGACTCAATAAATTGGACAACTCATTTTCAAATGAGACATAAGTTTTGAAATATCTCCTCCCAAACCTAAATCATACACTATCCTCAATGTTCTAAATTAAGACACCGTTGGTCAACATGAACAAGAAAGAAACAATAATAAGTAGAAATGAAAAGAGTATACCATTAATCGGTATGAGTGCTCAAATTACTTTTGTTAAGATCCAAAATAGGCTCCAATCAAATCATAGTCAACTAATTTACCTTTTTTTTTTTTTAAGATTCAAATTAAAAAAAAAAAATACAATTGACCTAATGTGTACACTAAAATCTTAGTCTAACAATAAATGATACAATAACAACCTAAAAATTTGTGGGTCTTCCCAAACATGTGTATATGGGACCACAAGATGCAAGTGATTTGTGAATCCAATGAAACCTTTCAAGATGAAGTTCTAATTTTAGCTCAGAAAATATTTCCTAAAAAATGATACAAGTTCAATTTTTCAAAAGGAATAAAGTAAATTTGGTGTTCTAGGAGAGGCCATCGGTCAGGCATGGATATGTCATCGACCTCTTTAAGTTCTTCACAATTTGTTTTACATTTCCCAAAATAATCCTCCAAGGTTTTTGAAACATGAATTCAAGTCTAAACTCAGGGAACTTTCTAATACTGGGGAGAATGTTAACAAATTTCTCAGGTTTCACCTTTGTATTGGACATGGATGTTCCAACAATGGTCAAAAGATCACAAGAGTCACATGGCAATTCAATTGAATAATCTCTTATGTCAACATCTTGTGTGTACATAGGATTTACATCAATAAGCACAAGGTTAGGTATAGAATCACCATGACTAATTTCATCTTGAATACAACACTCATGATTCACCCGCAATCCTTCCTCATCACATTGTCTCACATGTTTTATCCACTCATCTTGTTCTACTTGGGAAATTTGAGGGGTTGATATAGGTATATCAATGTGACATACTTCATCAAATCTATAACTTTCCTCTAATGGACTTTCTTCACATTCATCCCCAGCATTCATCAATGCGTTATTTTGAAGCCTTAAATCCCAAATTTCAGACAAAAGTTGGTTAGTGCCCTGCTGACTTTGTTCTATCTCTCGTATGGAATGACTTAAGGATTGCTTATATTGATCTAGGCTCACTTGGAGTGAAAGAGAAATGTTAGTTTTCTCCCATGAGCTAATTGGATATAAAGATGATGTGGATTGCATATTTTGCATAACATGGTATGGATTGGTCTCTACCGAAGGCATTGTAGGACAACTAAGGTAAGACTTAGTGTTATGCACATATTGGAGATCGAAGGATGGTGTGGAGCTAAGAGATTCATAACCCCAATTGGGTTGGTGTTGGTGTTGGTTCCAAGGTGGTTGGTTTCCATATCCATTTTGTGAAAAATGATTGGTATAATCAAAACTTGATTCTAAGGGTTGACCTTGGTTTATCGACGCAAACTAATTTACCTCAGCACTGTCGTCGTCTTCCCAACGAAAATCCATAATTTTATAGTTCCTAACACAAAATAAACTCCTTGACACTGAACTTGAATCAATCTTGATTGGATTTTTATTAAAAAAAAAATTGAAATTTTTTTTTTAAAAACTTTTTTGTTTGTAAATGACTAAAATCTTATGCAACCTTAGATGATATGACCTAAACTAAATACAACATGCAAATGTACCTAAAGGGGGACACTAACACATACAAGGCTCAATCAATTCCTATCCATCCATCTAGCAAGCAACAAGTTGATCATCTTCAATTAAGTGCAAGGGGCGATTGCTTTTTTAAAACCCAATCTAATTGAAGTGGAGAATAATTTTGAGCATTTCAAAATCAATTCTCACCCTAGTTAGATTTTCCATATGTCTCATAAGTAAGATGTAGCTTATTACGTAAAATTCTCTAGAACACCACACTAGGCAGAGATGCGTTCTAACCAGGTTTGACCCTGTTTGGTATGCTAGAACTGGCTAAGCCATTGAAGGGCGTCTTTAAGATCCAAGGATTTCTTACGATATTTAGCTGTCACTTAAAAACTTTCAAGAACCCCGGTGTTCCTAATTAAAACATGATTAGACTTGTGAAAAACTTCATCGAAGCACAACTCTCTAGGCGAAAAGGTAAGAAATGGCGATGCAGTCACACTGGTTTTTACCGACGCATACCAATTTGCATTAGAGCAGCCTTACTTTGAAAGAGTTCAATCACAATCTATTCTTTTTCTAAGGTCCTATAAACATAGTTCTAATTGGCTCTAGTTATTTGAGTTTAGTTTATTAAATTTGGCCAGGTTTGAACATATTGGAGTGACGAGGTAGGTGATCAAATTCCACTCAGTTGCAAATAGCCAGGTTCGCTCTTATGTAGTTTAGCACAGTTGGATATCTTGCAAAATTTTAAACACTCAAAAAATTTCAAAAACACTTTTTGCATGAGATTCAAAGTGGGTTGAGAGAGGTACCTCACCTTGCTTCCGATTGTGTCTTAGACTCTGTTTTAGTTATTACAACTTAATAATACAAATTTAAATCCTCACAATCACTCAAAGAACAAAAAAATCCTAATTATGATCCAAGTATCCTTCTTTAATCACTAAGTTCACCAAAGTTCTTCTCCAAGTATCCTTTTTGCACAAACCCTAAAAATTACACCATAGGAGAATGATTAATGGCTTCAAGAATAAAGTATAGAACCAAAGTTTTGGCAAAATAGTGTATTGCTGAAAATTTTCAGAATTGGTAGATCGACTTTGAAAAATCGTGTAGAGTTCAATACTTGATGAAATTCAAGTTTTAAAATTTTCATGGATTAATACCAAACCAAAGTTTTCTTAGAAAAACTCTTAAAATTTATTTGGCAGTGAGAAGGTTACTGAAAGTCGAAGTGAACTCAAAAAAATAGTATACTGTCAAGATTGTGTAGATGTTGCAAGAATTTGTATTCTGTTTCAACCAGTTATCCAAATTGAAATTCAAAAGATGATCTAGAAACAAGTTATGATGTAGAACATTATAGAATTTGGAAACACTCAAAACAAGATTATCATTCAGTAGAAACATAAATCCAAACGTCAGTCATCTGCAGCAGTCAAATTCCAGCACAAGCAGCCCAACTTCAAATATTCGTTTTTTACTAACCTTTGATCCAATGAACGATCCAATGAACAAATGGAAAGATGTCCGTGAAAGTTCAGATCATGTACATTTACCAGATAAATTAAAAAACTAAAACAGCAAACATTAGTTGGTTTAAAAAAATTCAAACATGAAATGTACAGAGTTTCCAGATGACAAATGTTATCAAAACTAGGGGTGGGCATCCCATCCCGCGATCCCGAACCCGTCATGATCCTGTCACGTTCCGTCCTGATTTTTTTCGGGTCCTATTGGGATTGATCAATCCCATCCCATCCTGATCTAGAATGGGATGGGATCGGGACAGAGATTTTCAATCCCGCCCATTCCGTCCCGAACCGATTTTTTTTTAATATTTAGTATGAAATATGTAGTATGAAACTATTTGTTGATATGACTTTTATTTGTTGTTTATTTATTGACAAGACTATTTTATTCTTACAAGCTTCTATGTGACTCACCTAGATAATGAATCTAACTCAAAATGCGACTCACCTAGGTAATGAATCTAACTCAAACTCTCTCCCTTCTTTTTTCCTCTTCCTAACTCTTGACAACAACAATGTGTGTTCCTTGTGGTTTTTAAATGACAAACCCATTGATCATTTTAGTTAGCAGTTGTCACGACCCGATCTACATAGTACTATATTGTCCGCTTTGGGCCCAAGGCCCGCATGACTTTAAAACGCGTAGTACTTTGTAGATCTAACCTCGTACATATATAACACATCCCCTTCTTTTACCTAGGTGATGTGGGACTATAATCTCCCCCAACACCTCTTGGGATCCACGGGCCTATAAGGCTTTGCCATCACGGGCCTCTCCCGCACACTCTCCCTCAGGTCCGCCCACATAAGGGTATCACAATCCATCCCCCCTAAGGGAGCCCAACGTCCTCGTAGGCACACTTCTGGCTAGGTCCGACTCTGATATCATTTTGCCACGACCCGATCTACAAAGTACTATATTGTTCGCTTTGGGCCGAAGGCCCGCATGACTTTAAAACGTGTAGTACTTTGTAGATCTAACCTCGTACATATATAGCACATCCCCTTTCCTCACCTAAGTGACGTGGGACTATAATCTCCCCTTGGTAGCTCGCCCAACCCCTCTTAGGATCCACGGGCCTATTGGGCTTCGCTATCACAGTCCTCTCCTGCACCCTCCCCCTTAGGTCTTTCCACACAAGGGTATCACAATAGTTGTACAAAAAAATGACTATCTTCAATAGTGGTTCTAAAAAAAAGGAGTAAAAGCTAATGAAATGGGAAAATAATAATCAATGGCTTAAAGTTATATAGTGATTCTTATAGTTGTGTGTTTGGTAAATCCAAAATTTTCAATCTTGCATGTTAAATTTTCAATCCAAAATTTAGTACATGCTCATCCCGTCACACCCTGAACACATTTGGGATGGGATGAGGTCGGGATAAGGTTTATCTCGTCCTGTCCCGATCCTGAACAAACGGGATGGGATAGGGATGATGTCCATCCCGTCCCGTGCCCACCCCTAATCAAAATAATGCAAATGCACCTAAACTATGAAAATGAAAATAAACTAAACTAGTGAGCACACTTCTAGTTGGTATTCAAAGATACTCATGAGCACACCCTAAGCTAGATTTTCACCTAACATTAGGGTGGAAAATGTAACTTTTACGCACTTAAACATCAAGCCATATGGATCTTCTAATCTAGCATAAAAGCATGGATTAAAGCATCCAAAGAATCCATATTGAAATGAAATACTATGGATCTAATCTCCCATATGTTAACATTCAAACATCATGCTAGACTTCAAGTCAATAACCTCATAACCCATGAGAGTAGAGATTAAGTGGCTTGTGAGTCTTAGATAAAAAATAATCTTAATCATTAAATAAAGGGCTTGTTAGAACAATATGGAATGAAGACTATAGTTAAAATTTTTTAATGATGAAAATAAAAGCAAGTGATGTATCCATATTAATAAAAGACAACACTTCTAACATCTTCATAAATGAGATTGAACCAAAGTCACTAAACAAGCTAACATTGCACAAGTTCTAAATACATGAGATGTTAAAACAACCAACCTAAGTGGACCTAAATGGTCCCATGGAGCTTTCCCACACCCTAAGGTGAAGTTAGCCACACATGGTAGACCCTAGGCCATGGTGATAAACATAAATGTAAAGGAAAATTACAAAAACTTACGACAATAACTTCAAAGCTCTCAATCTCTAACTCCAAATTTCTCTCCTAAAAAATACATCTCTTTGTATACTCCAAGCATGGGGTATTTATAGGTGAAGAAGTGTGAGATGGTGGAATAAAATAAGAATAATTTGTTGGAGAATAGATGGTGGAATAAAATAATGGAAAGATAAAAGAATATGGTGGAATAAAATTAAGAAAAATATCAGGGAATACGTTGGAGAATAGATAGTGGAATAAAATAAGGGGAAGATAAAAGAATATGATGGAATAAAATAAGGATAAAATAAGAAAAAAATCAGAAATATGTTGGAGAATAGATGGTGGAGTGTGTAGAGATTCCTTTTGGCTATGATGAAGCTGCCATGTGGATGTCCAAATCTTCAAATTAATTTTCTCGACATCTATAGATGATAGTGCTTTGTGGGCTTGACTTCATGGACCTTGGGCTTGAAAATCTTTAGTAATGAACGTGTTATTTTCCAATGGGCTTTGTTGTTGAATTTAGCCTTATTGTGTCATTTTGTGCATATTTGATGATTAATACATGAATTCCTGCTTTATACACAAAATACATGTAATGAGAGTATTTTATTAGATAATAAACATAACAAATATAGAATTAGGGGCTTAAAATGTATCATTTACAAGGCTATCAAGCTTCGCCTGCATCGGTTTAGGGTTGTGATCCCGCGCGTGTGCTTTTTTCCTTGGTTCAGAAGTGTTGGGGGAAACTATTTTGGCCAATCTCTGACTTGTAACTCTGGTAGGAGCAGATCAGGCTTGTGTAGAGGGGTTTTCGAAGAGTTTTAGCAAAAAATTTGGTTTCATCGTAGTGACTGTCAAAACTTCTCTCTGGTAAGAAATTTTCTAGTCATTCGCCAGACTGTTATTTCCTATTTTCGCAATCTTCGAACAGTCTGTTCACCGTGAGAACTGTTTTTGCAATTTTGGGGTTTTGAACGATTTTGCAAAAATTCGAGTCTTCTTTCGGGTGGCCTTTCGAGTCTGGCCTATTTTGGAAAGCTTTCAGAGTCACCAAATCATTGTTTTCGTGGATTAGGCGCTTTGTCATGTTGGGATTGGGTTTCAAAAACCCATTTCGCTCAAGTGAGTGTTGCAGGTTTAACCGGCCTAAATAAACAGGCTAATTTGACCCACTTGTAATAACCACAAGTGCACGGTGTCTAATTGATAGACAACGGCAAGTACGGGTCGATCAAATGAGGAAGGTGGATTAAATTGAATTTAATAATTTAATTAAACTAATTTGGAGAAAATGGGGGTTACAGTGTTTAAAAATCCGAGTTAAACAAAAGTAATAAAAATAACAATAAATAAAAGAAAAGAGTTGGAGGGAAACCACAATTTGAAAAATATTTTTCAAGCTCCTAAAATTATATTCAAATTTTCTTATTATTCCAATTTCAAATAAATGACTCTAGCAATGTATAAACTCCTAGCATTAATTGTCATTTTAGGGCACAATTAATCACAAGTTTAATTATTCAATTAAAACATGCTTGATTTATAACATAATATTTTTCTAACAACCTAAGATGCATGACATATTAGGTGAAAGTAAAATATTATAAATCGCGAATCAATTAATATTAATCATGAAATAATAAAGTAAAATGAAATTAATTCTAGAGTTTGAGACTTAATTCACTGTGGTGTTACAGAGCATTCAACAGGGTGCAAACAGGAACAGGTCCAGTGTGGCTCAACAGATCCCAGTGGGTGCAAATAGTTCTGATCTTTCTCAGCCGAGGTGCTCTCAACAAGGTCCACTGGGTGCCAGTAGCGTCAACTTGATTTAAGTCTCTGTTGTGGTGCGTGGTGCAGCCGTTGATGGTGGTTGAAGATGAAGTGAAACAGGGTTGTCACGCCCCTGTTTCGGTGGAGTGAATGAGAGAAAACAGAGATGGATAGGCTGTGGGTGGTGATTTTTCTTGGAATATCAATGCCTCATCCAAACCCAATCCTGATGTACTACCTGTCTAACATTCAAACCCTCTTTCCTTCGTAGCCTCTAAATTACCCACAATAAACCACCTAATCATCAAGTCTCGTTGCATTCCCATCAAACCACCTCATCCTCTGATGAAGAGAGTAATTTATCAGTGGACTCATATCCTAATAATGAATCTCCTTTCCCCATCATGGCCATGAGAGAATTGAAGAAGAACCAGATGATCCTTATGTTGAAGAACCATATGCCTACTGATCCAAATCCTAGACCCGATGATACCTTTGAACATAAGAAACTTTTCACTCTGGATGACATCCCTCCTTCACAATGGAGAGATAGGATTTTTGAAATGTATGCCTGGTGCCAAGCTGAAATACAACGACCCAATTCCACTGTACGAAAAACAATCACCAAGCTCGTTTCGCGCCTGAATGGACGCTTACGAGAATGGTGGATTTACCTTGGGGAATACTGGCAACTCATACTTCTCCAATCTGGCTCGATTGATGCTTTTATGACGTTTCTTCACGTCGAGTTTCTAGGCTCTCCTTTGCACCATACTGAGCAAGCCAGATAAGAATTTATCAAAATGACCTGTTGCTCGTATAAGAAGAAAGATCTTGAAAAACACTATGACATAATGTAAAAAAGGTATTACTGTATTAGTGGCATGGATGATATAAATCTGAAACAGGAATACCTCAATTCTTTGCCTGATTTTCTGGGCCACAAAAGTTTTTTAGATTAAAGGTCTTACCCCCCAGCATGCATCTCTCGGAGAAATCCATCAACTAAATGGTGATGAGAATCACAAATTGTGAAGAAGAGGTTTTGGTATTCTATATTTTTTCTTTCCCTTCTCTTCTTCCCATTTCTTATTCATTTCTATTGTATTTATAGAGAATTAAGAAAATGAACTTGGGCAAGTTAAGGGGAGGGTTCAATGAGTGATTTAAGGCTTAAATCAAACTAGAATCTTGGATAATTAAGAGAATATGCTTTGGGTTTGAGAAAATGAACTTGGACAAGTTAAGGGGAGGGTTCAATGAGTGATTTAAGGCTTAAATCAAACTAGAATATTGGATAATTAAGAGAATATGCTTTGGGTTTGATTGGGTTTGGGTTTACGGATTTGGTTTTGGGTTTGGTTTTGAGTTTAGGTTATGGGCTTAGGCTATTCTCACCTCCACTTCCTCTGAAATCACCGTCTGTGATTTATTCATTGCATTTTTCTTTGATTTCTTCGTTATTGCTCCGAATTCTACAAAAACATAAAAATTTAATAATTAATTTAAAATAAAATAAAACAAGGATTAACAAAAATATAATAAGAGGTAAAAATGTTATAATTATGTGATTATCAAATACCCCCAAACCTATATTTTTCTAGTCCTCGAGCAAAACAAAGAAGAAAACCGAAAAGAAAATCCTAACTCACTTTCGCAGGCATCGTCGATTGCACTTACCTTTGAAAACGTGCAACAAGGGTTTGAACCCCTAGATTACCTCTAGGGGACGAGTTATAGTCTCGTGAGGGTTTCCAGAAAATGTTACCCACAAACATTACTGACTCAACAAAACTTGGTCAAACAGTGTTTATTTTAAAACTTCAAGATATGCAAGAAACCAACAGTGTCATTTTCGTGTATCAACAAATCTCCAAATAATTTAATATTCTCCAAAAGTTAGAAAAAATTCATAATCATCCTCAACTCAATGTGTGTGTGAAAAACACTATCAACATAACTTTTCATTTCAAAGTAAAATAATGACTAAATCTCCTGTAGAAAGTTTGTTTTGACTTCAAACCTCTCATGTCACTCACAATAAAACACTCAGAGATTTGGTATTTCACTCAGTTTATATGTGAGGAAAGAGAAAATAATGGAAAACAATCATCTCACATATAATATTATGAAGAACAAACTTTTCAAGAATGGAATGAACATGATCTCATGGACAAGAATATCAATTACTTTTGGGAATGTTGAATCAAACACCATAGGTCTTGGTTATTAAATCTCCACATCTACGGAACCAACCTTTACCTAAGATCAACTAGGACTTTGTTGGGTTGTAACGGGGCTTGGGTAATGGTTAATAAAGAATGTCAAAGGATTCTAACAAAAATTTCTAGGAATGTATACACCCATTCAACGAACAATTAGGGTTGTCAAGAATAAATTAATGTTGCGCACCATCAATTTTTTCTTCATTCTCACATCTTTATCCTCATTGGAAAATCTTTTTTTTTTTTTTTTTTTTTTTTTACATAGAGGATTTATGAAATATCTCATATTTTGCTCTTTAATGCCCTTTTTACACCAAGTATATCCATCCGTACACATTCCCAGAAAAGTTGGGTAAAGGTTAACGGGTTAACAAATAAAATTTATTCTAAGGCTCAAAAAGCTACAAAAAGGTTAATGTTATGGGTAAGTTAAAAAGCTAGTTAATGGTCTAAAGAAAAGGAAAAAAATGCCTACATCATTTCCTAAATTCGGGTCAGTATTATGACATCTCAATTGAATAAACCAAGAAGTTCTAGTGTAATAATTCAATTTTGATGTCATTCCCAAAGCAATTGATCAGAAAAATGAGAATAATGAGATCATCAACGAGATAATACGGGCTCAAGAAAAATCATAGTTTATGTATAACCCTCGAAAAAATAGAAAGGTTCAAAACTTTCAGGGTTAAGTCTCCACTATTATTCTAAGGTTTTCTAGTATATACTTCACTCATCAACTTCAAGTTATGCTAACATGGCTCATGGTGCAAAGATAATCAAGTTGAAAAATCTTATGAACTAGATCTAACTTAAGGATCATACTAAACTTTCAGTCTTTATCAATATACCAATATGTCAAGTTGGCTTGCATTTTCTTGAGCATAAAACATTTAAAATCCATTTTCATAATCGCAAAAGACCAAGTTTTTTTTTTGACAGAAAAACACAATTTTTTTTTATTTTTTTAAGAATAAGAAAAAAAAACACTACAAAAAAATTCACCGACTCATGAACCCTACCCCCAAACCTAATCCAAACATTGTCCTCAATGTTTAACAAAATAATTCTGACAAATGAATGAAATAAGTACATGAGAGGAGGTTAGAACAGTATTACAGCGGTGAAGATTTTACCAATTTCCACAAGTAATCCACCGATGAGAGTTCAAAGACAAAAGAATTGTGGATTAGTTAATAGAAATAGATAAAATACACACTCAACATGCACTCGTACAACAAATGGTGGGCTGCCTCCCAATAACGCTTGGTTTAACGTCATAAGCTCGACAAAACCCAAAAGATCCTCAATTCTGATACACAGGGTCGTCTAATAGAATCACATCAACCTCGACTTCTAATCGAGGTAACTCTAAGAATGGCTTAAGTCGTTGACCATTTACCTTAAATACATGGCCATCCTTAGGGTTAACAATCTCCACAACTCCATGTGGGAACACTGCTTTCACAATATAAGGTCCAGACCACCGAGATCTCAACTTTCCAGGAAAAAGTCGTAGCCGAGAGTTGAACAACAAAACTTTTTGAGACGGTTCAAAGGACTTACGAAAAAGGGATTTATCATGAAATATCTTCGTTCGTTCTTTGTAGATTTTGACATTGTGGTACGCATCATTTCGGATCTCTTCCAACTCATTAAGTTGAAGCTTACGATGCGATCCATCCTTGACCATATCAAAATTGAACGTCTTGACGGCCCAATATGCACGATATTCTAATTCCACAGGCAAATGACATGTTTTTCCAAAAACAAGCCTATATAGAGACATTCCAATCGGGGTCTTAAATGTTGTTCTATAAGCCCAGAAAGCATCACTCAGGCATTGAGACCAATCTTTACGATCTGGTCTGACTGTCCTCTCTAGAATGTTTTTAATCTCGCGATTGGAAATCTCAACTTGCCCACTTGTTTGTGGATGATAGGGGGTGCCAACTTTATGAGTGATGGAGTATTTTTTTTACTAATAGCTCGAACGATCTATTGCAAAAATGAGAACCACCGTCACTTATAATGGCACGCGGAATACCAAAACGAGAAAATACATTATCTTTCAAGAATCTTACCACAACCCTGAGGTCATTCGTTTTACATGGTATCGCTTCTACCCATTTGGACACATAATCCACAACAACAAGGATGAAAATATTGCCAAATGAAGGCGGGAATGGTCCCATGAATCAATACCCCAAACATCAAAATTTTCAACCACAAGAATATTAGTAAGGGGCATCATGTTGCGACGAGAAATGAAACCCATTTGTTGGCATCGATCACAAGTGGTGCAAAAGGCATGAGTATCTCGAAAAAGGGTAGGCCAATAAAAACCACTCTGCAAAACTTTTGCAGCTGTCTTTCTAGAGCTAAAATGACCACCACAAGCTTGCTCATGACAAAATGAGATGATGCTGTGAAATTCACTCTCAGGAACACCTCTCCTGATAACCTGATTAGGACAATAATTGAACAAGTATGGATCATCCCAGAAGAAGTGTCTAACCTCGGCAAGAAATTTGGATCTATCTTGTTAGACCACTTAAAAGGAAGTTGACCTGTAACAAGATAGTTCACGATATCTGCATACCAAGGTAATTGGGAGAGAGCAAATAATTGCTCATCAGAAAATGACTCATTCAATGGTAAATATTCGCTAGATGACTCTACCAGAAGTCTAGATAAATGGTCAGCTACAACGTTTTTCGAACCTTTCTTGTCTCGAATTTCAATATCAAACTCTTGTAGCAATAGGACCCATCGAATTAAGCGAGGTTTAACATCTTTTTTTTTAGAGAAAAGATACTTTAACGCCACATGATCAGTAAAAATAATTACTTTGGATCCTATAAGGGAAGACCGAAATTTGTCTAGAGCAAAGACTACAGCTAATAACTCTTTCTTAATGGTGGAGTAATTAAGCTGTGCATCTTGTAGAGTTCTACTAGCGTAATAAATGACATGTGGCTTTTTGTCCAATCGTTGTCCTAGGACAGCTCCGAGTGCAAAGTCGGAAGCATCACACATAAGCTCAAAAGGAAAGTTCCAATTAGGAGATTGGATGATTGGAGTTGAAGTCAATAATTGTTTAAGCTTCTCAAAAGCTTTCAAACAATCTTCATCAAAAACAAAAACCGCGTCTTTAGCAAGTAAAGTGCATAAAGGACGAGGGATTTTGCTAAAGTCTTTGATGAATCTCCGATAAAATCCAGCATGGCCTAGAAAAGATCTAATTTCCTTAACCGTCTTTGGAGGCGGAAGCCTAAAAATTAAATCAATTTTGGCTTTGTCGACTTCAATTCCCTTGTGTGAAATTAGATGTCTAAGAACAATGCCCTGTCGTACCATAAAATGACATTTCTCCCAATTTAAGACAAGATTTTTCTCCACGCATCTATTTAACACTAAAGTTAAATGATGTAGACATTCATCAAATGAATCACCAAATACTGAGAAATCATCCATAAACACCTCGAGGAACCTCTCAACCATATCGAAAAAAACACAAAGCATGCACCGCTGAAAAGTAGCGGGTGCGTTACACAATCCAAAGGGCATTCTCCGATATGCGAAAGTACCAAAGGGACAAGTGAATGTAGTCTTCTCTTTATCCTCGGGTGCAATAGGGATTTGGTTATAACCGGAGTACCCATCAAGAAAACAATAGTAATCATGTCCGACTAACCTTTCAAGCATCTGATCAATGAAAGGAAGAGGAAAGTGATCCTTCCTTGTGACCAAGTTCAACTTACGGTAATTAATACATACTCGCCACCCCATGGTCATGCGGGTTGGTACTAATTCATTCTTGTCATTCTTGATTACCGTTACCCCTGACTTCTTTGGGACAACTTGAACAAGACTGACCCAAGGACTATCCGAAATTGGGTAGATTATACCCACATCCAACAATTTGAGCACTTCGGCTCAGACAACTTCATTTAGATTAGGATTAAGTCTACGTTGCATTTCACGCGATACTTTGGCATTATCTTCGATATGAATGCGATGCATGCAAACGATTAGACTTATTCCTTTAATATCCGCGATAGTCCACCCAAGTGTTGTTTTATGTTTTTTTAAAAATCTAACAATTTTCCTTCCCGTTCTTCAGTCAATGCAGATGAAATAATAACAGGTAAGGTATTGTCAACACCTAAAAATGCATACTTGAGGTTGTCAGGTAATACTTTTAGGTCGAGCTTGGGTGATTTTTCAACGGAAGGGACTTATTTTGACTCACTAAGTGGAAGAGGTTCCACTCTAGGCTTCCATTTATAACTGGTTTCCATTATAGGGGTAGAGTCAAGCAAAGGATTGACTTCCCTGATGGAATCATTAATATCGAAGTCTAAATTAAAATGAGTCAAACAAGCCTCTAAAGGATATCATTAAATTGAGGAAATGAATGTTCCGCCAAACTCTCAATCATGTTAACCTCAAAGGAATCCTCAGACTCGGGAGATTGTTGACTTACATTGAATACGTTGAGTTCGACGGTCAGGTTACCAAATGATAATTTCATGATTCCATTTCGGCAGTTAATGATAGCATTGGATGTGGCAAAAAATGGACGACCCAAAATAACTGGAATGTGACTAGAGGGATTGTGAACAGATTGTGTGTCAAAGACTATGAAGTCCACAGGGAAATAAAATTTGTCAGCCTTAATGATCACATCCTCTATCACACCGCGGGGGACTCAGACAGATCTGTCTGCCAATTGCAGTGTCACTTGAGTTGGTTTCAACTCACCAAGACCAAATTGCACATATACTGAATATGGCAATAGATTAACACTTGCCCCTAAATCTAACAGTGCCTTCCCAATCATATGATCACCAATCACACATGAAATAGTCGGGTAACCAGGATCTCTGTACTTAGGTGGGGTTTTGTGTTGAAGGATGGAGCTGACTTGCTCAGTTAGGAAAACTCTTTTGTGCACATCCAGTTTTCGCTTTTGTGTACACAAATCCTTCAAAAACTTGGCATAAGAGGGAACTTGCTTAATGGCCTCGAGTAATGGAATATTGATTTGAACTTGTTTAAAAATTTCCATTATATCGTTGGCATTTGTTCCTTTCTTCGCCGGAACTAACCGCGATGGAAATGGTGCTCTAGTCATATAGGATGCCTTTGTGGGATCAGAGTTAAGACGATGATCCTCTTGAGAAGATGAGGCTTTATCAGCCTCCTTCTCAGATGGAGGTGTGACTTGCTTTGGCGTGGATTGGGATTCAGGATCAATCAAATTAGGCATTCTAATTTGGTTGTCAACTTGTTTTCCACTCCTAAGGGTGAGGATAGATTTGACATCTGCATTGCGTGGCTGAGATGCACTGCCTATTTCGAATTGCCCCTTAGGATTTTGAATGGGTTGACCAGGGAATCTTCCCGCTTCTCTTTCAGGAAAGGATTTTGCTATTTGACTCACAATCATCTCAAGCTTTTGGATGGTTTGAGATTGTTGTTGAGAAGTAGCTCTTAGTTCGGTGATAGCCTGAGAGTTCTGTTCGAGCATGGTTCCTGTTCTATGCATAAATTGGTTCAATTTATCCTGTAAACTCTGAGTGTTAGAGGGAGGTACATCTTGATTGAATTGAGGCCTATTAGCAGGAATTGGAGCTCGAGGAGCTTGAGGGATAACAACTGGGCCTCCTTGATGTTGACCATGGGCCCATGAGAGATTAGGGTGTTTGGCTAAACCTGGATTGTAAAAATTTTAGTGTGGATTATAACCAGATTGCCTAAAGGTATTGAATGCATTGACTTGCTCAGCAAAATAAGCAGGGTACTCATTTTTCAAGTGACAGTCTGATGTGGAATGACTAGAACTTGAACATCCAGCACAGACCTCGGATGGAACATTGGTTTGGACTGATGGCCGAGACTTTTCCAGATATGCATCAATCTTCTGTGCCATTGTCATTACAACTGCTTCCAACCTTGAAGAAGGAGGAAGATGAGGAGTAGATGATGTATCCCTTACTTCATACAAACCACCCTTTCGCCTATCCGAGTCTTTTTCTTGAATAATCCCATTGTTGAGAATTTTCAGAAATAGCTTCAAAGAATTCCCAAATCTCATTAGCACTCATCTTCATAAGTGACCCACCACTAGTGGCGTCAATCATTCGACGGTTTTGAGGGGTTAACGCGTATTGAAAGTATTGAACCAAGCGCCACTTTTCAAAACCGTGATGGGGACACCTAGCAATGAGTTCATTGAATCTTTCCCAACATTCATAGAAATGCTCACCCTCTTTCTGTTGAAAATTAGATATATCTCTTCGGATGGCATTTGTTTTATGAATAGAAAAATATTTTGTAAATTTTTTTCCTGATAGGGCATCTCGAGTGTCGATGGTTCTAGTTTCTAAGGAGTTTAACCATGACTTCGCCTTATCTTTTAAAAAAAGGGGAACAGCCTAAGACGAACTGAATCATCAGAAAAATTGGGATATTTCAGAGTAGCACAAATGTCAAGAAACTCTTTGACATAAGATAGGGATCCTCTTTTTGTAGATCATAAAAGGAAGGCAAAAAGTGGATAATTGATGGTTTTAGCTCAAAGCTACTTGCAGTGGTCTTGGGTAAGACAATGCAAGATGGGGTGTTATTGGAACGTGGAGAGAAATAATCCTTAAATGCTCTCTCCCCAGCCATTTCAGTGGTCTCACTCGACAAGGAGAAAGATTCTAGAAGGTCAATGGGGACTTCAGACAACTCTACAGGATCCTCTCGAATTAGTCTACCTCTCGAATCCCGTTCCCAAAGACGCATAAACAGGTTTACACAAAGTGAGGTTTGAAATGTTTACTAACCTTAAAAAAATCACGCACAGACTCAAACACAATTAACAACCAATTGATGCACAAGAAAAAATGTCTCCCTAAGCAATCAGTGTTTTTGAGATTAATTATTTTTTTATCTTTGGGGGAACATATTATTTCTTATGTAATCTTTATATCAGAGCAATGGGTGCTACAAGACGATCCTAAGAGTGTATACTTTACACCACAAAGTTCAAAATCAGTAGGCTAGAGTTTTGTTTCAAAGAAACCAGATTATCGCACAAGAGAAGGAGGTCACAATGGTCCAATTAAGTACTTCCTTGTGCTACCGCTCTGTAAGCCAATAGATGTGAGAACGATGTGATGTTAAATGTACACTTGAGGCTTGTGTTCCTAACCCAAAACTGTTAGTTACACCAATTCTTCTTGTGGATCGTAGCTTACTTATGACTCGGCGTACCGGGTAAATTACCCTTGTGGTAGTGGCCTCTCGAAGTTCATTGAATGATTAAACCCATCGTCACTTTTAGCTTTGGTCAACACAAAATTATTGGATTCACCTTGGTCTTGGTTGTCCTATAAACACCGTACCTAAAAGATGACTCTATATAACTTGCTAACTGATTTTAATTATGTTTGGCTATTGGTTGCACACAACTGGAGTGATGAGGTGGGGATATCAAGTCCCACCAGTTTCTGGGTCTGCTTATTATGAATTACTAAAGTTTAGCATCGACAATTACAAAAATTAAACAACCAATCACACAATTTCAAACAATTAGACAAAACACCCGGGTCGCTAATACATTGTGTGTGATAGAAGTACTTACAGTGTGCGTATTCCGTTCTGCACAAAAAGTTAGCACAAAAAAATGTCCAACTTCTTTTTGTCCGTTTCAATCAGCACACAAACATATGCAATCAAATTACTGGTCTTGGTCTTAGAAGTCAGATTTCTAAATCATAAAAAAAAATTATTGGGTAACAATTAAAATTGTTTCCCTATAATTTCTTTTGACTTGGAGAATTTTGGGTTTTTATTTTTTATTTTTTTATTTTTTTTGTGAGGAGAGTTTTAATTTTATTTTCACTTCGTTTTACGAGTGTGTGGTGTAATAACTTGTTGCAGGTTTAACCGGCCTAAATAAACATGCTAATTTGACCCACTTGTAATAACCGCAAGTGCACGGTATCTAACTGGTAGACAACGGCAAGTACGGGTCGATTCCATGAGGAAGGTGGATTCATTTGAATTTAATAAATTAATTAAACTAATTTGGAGAAAATGGGGGTTACAGTGTTTAAAAATCCGAGTTAAACAAAAGTAATAAAAATAACAATAAATAAAAGAAAAGAATTGGAGGGAAACCACAATTTGCAAAATATTTTTCAAGCTCCTAAAATTATATTCAATTTTTCTTATTATTCCAATTTCAAATAAATGACTCTAGCAATGTATAAACTCCTAGCATTAATTGTCTTTTTAGGGCACAATTAATCACAAGTTTAATTATTCAATTAAAACATGCTTGATTTATAACATAATATTTTTATGACAACCTAAGATGCATGACATATTAGGTGAAAGTAAAATATTATAAATTGCGAATCAATTAATATTAATCATGGAATAATAAAGTAAAATGAAATTAATTCTAGAGTTTGAGACTTAATTCACTGTGGTGTTACAGAGCATTTAGCAGGGTGCAAACAGGAACAGGTCCAGTGTGGCTCAGCAGATCCCAGTGGGTGCAAATAGTTCTGATCTTTCTCAGCCGAGGTGCTCTCAGCAAGGTCCACTGGGTGCTAGTAGCGTCAACTTGATTTAAGTCTCTGTGGTGGTGAGTGGTGCAACCGGTAACGGTGGTTGAAGATGAAGTGAAACAGGGTTGTCACTCCCCTGTTTCGGTGGAGTGAAGGAGAGAAAACAGAGATGGATAGGCTGTGGGTGGTGATTTTGCTTGGTTGGGATGGTGATGAGAACCACAAATTGTGAAGAAGAGGTTTTGGTAGTCTATATTTTTTCTTTCCCTTCTCTTCTTCCCCTTTCTTATTCATTTCTATTGTATTTATAGAGAATTAAGAAAATGAACTTGGACAAGTTAAGGGGAGGGTTCAATGAGTGATTTAAGGCTTAAATCAAACTAGAATCTTGGATAATTAAGAGAATATGCTTTGGGTTTGAGAAAATGAACTTGGACAAGTTAAGGGGAGGGTTCAATGAGTGATTTAAGGCTTAAATCAAACTAGAATCTTGGATAATTAAGAGAATATGCTTTGGGTTTGATTTGGTTTGGCATTGGGTTTGAGTTTACGGATTTGGTTTTGAGTTTAGGTTATGGGCTTAGGCTATTCTCACCTCCACTTCCTCTGAAGTCACCGTCGTGATTTATTTATTGCATTTTTCTTTGATTTCTTCGTTATTGCTCCGAATTCTACAAAAACACAAAAGTTTAATAATTAATTTAAAATAAAATAAAACAAGGATTAACAAAAATATAATAAGAGGTAAAAAATGTTATAATTATGTGATTATCAGTGAGCAAAACTAATATCTTTTTGAGAATGTTGCCATTTTGGTATTTTTAAGTATGTGAATTTTATTTGATATATGAATGCAGTTTTGAATATTGCTTATAAAGAAAGAAATGAAAATGCTAGTTGAAAAGTCATTTGCTATGGTAGTCACTCATGTTAGAAAATGAAAACTTGTATAGTGGCATGTTTGCAGAGATTGCAAAATATTCCATGAATTTATGCTTTGAGCTGTAAAATAGCACATGAGAGTGATTGCATAATTAAGCATTCATGAAATTTTATTGAGAATAGTGATTACATAATTAATCATTCATAGCATGTATTTGAGAATTCATGTAGATTTTTGCTGGACAATGTTTTTCCTGTTTATATATTGATGTAACCTCCTTGGGTGGGCGGGCAGCGGAGGGATATGGCCGGCAAGCTACCAAGGGAAGACTATTGTTGGAGCTGTTGAGCACCTGTGTTGTTGAACAATTGTTTGATATTGTAACACCTTGGGTGGGCAGGCGGGTAGGCAGCGGTGGGGATATGGCCAACAAGCTTCCAATGAAAAAGTATTGTTGTGACATTGAATGATGATGTTAATGTTGTTGAAACTTGCACACACACACACACACAAACAAACACACACGCACACACACACACACACACACACACACACACACACACACACACACACACACACACACACACACACACACACATATATACCTGTTTCAAAAAAAGGAACTACGCTAAATTTGTTCATCAACTAGATCAGTTGGCGGATCCAGAGCACATTTTTCATCATCATCGTCCTCGAAAACCTAGTCAACTAGACTACGATATCTACACAAATCAAGACCCTCCCCCTCTATGTAGTCAAGGAGGTTGATTCGACCATCAACGACTCTCATCCAATCCACTACTTTTGCAATCTTCAGTTTGTCATTGGTTGCAGTGAGCTCGTTCTTGGTCGAAATAAATTGTCCTTCAACAATGGTTAGAATTGAGGAAACATCTGACTGAACACCAAAAAGCGCAGTTGTTAACTACGCCACCCACTTCTTAGCAAACTTATGGCTGACGGATTGCTCAATAACAGAACGCATGGCCTCATCATGACCAGCCTTTTCAACAGACAATTCCCTCTCCACCAACCGCCTATGCCACTCGTTGATCAAATTGTGTGCACTGTCTTGCACGTCGATTTCATTAAGCCAACTAAACTTTCCATCCGACTTAATATGGATGTCTTTCGGGTTGGAATCCTTCCAACTAATCAATGGATGAAGAACTCGAGGATCAGGAAGCACTGAAGCCCCACCCCCAGCAACCAGAAGAATGGTCGGAGTAGCAGTAATGACGAAAAACCCATTCTTGACTTTTCTTCGTGAGGTAGTAGGGGCAAGAGTGGGACAGGCAGCAGAGACAGCAGCACCAACAACAAAAGTGAGACAGGCAGGTAGAAAAGTACGAAGCTCCATAGTATCATCAACATGAGTAGGAGGAGGAACCTCAAAACTCTGACCACGATCGACGACCTCTTGTTCGCACAATGGATTAAAATCGAAGTCGGCTATGGTCTTAGTCATACTCAGACCCTTCAACCGTTCCACAGCAAGTTGAAGCATCTTATTGTGGATGACACGAGGGTCATCATCAGACCACTTGACAAAGTCAGACACACCATGAGTAGAAAAGGAACTCTTTTCACTCTCGCCCAACGGATGGGTCACCTCCTTTTTGCTCATCTCCAATGCTTGATTCATCTCCTCAACCTCTTCAAGAGATATGTGATCCTCTTTCCCGCCCTCCTTATCAGATAACTTTGGACGAGAAGTAGTTCAAGTAGAACCAACAAACCGTTTCTTCTTGGAAACACGACCATGACTTATCGACAATTGCTTCGAAGAACTAGCAAGCCTAGGAATTTTCCTTTTTCTAGTTGTAGAACTAGCACCACCAATGCTAACAAGAGCATTGAGATCCGTAATCGCCTTGTCGGATCTCACTTTCCGATCAATGCTACCAACACTAACACCAACAGGATCAACACGAGCATCAATCTCAGCAGCTCGTGATTCATTAAGCAAAGCCTGTTACACCTCGTTCATAGTGTATAAGCCACTACGCTCCACAACTTCCACAGCGAGGAACGACTCCACAGCAACAAGATGAAGCTTTGAAAGATGGTCACTAATCTCATGCTCATCCACAGACAAGTGCAGATCCTTCCACTTGTTGGGGACTCGGAATAACCGCATAATCTGTCGACCCTACAAGTTAAAGTTGTCAGATTTGACGGAAGCATAAAATCAAAACCTCGACTAATCCTTGTAATCATCATTAAGTTTCCCAAAACAGGCGGGGGAGCGGAGAAAACAAATATTCTTCTTCACAACAAGTCTCACCATGGAATGTAAAGCCCTAATAGTCAAAGGAATGTCAAACAATGGCTCTAGAACAAGTAGAAACCATCACCCTCCAACCGTTGGGACCCATTTGGGCAGGAGTAATGCCCAAAAATTCTAAATAATCCCAAAATATCTTCGGGACCGGAAACCTAAGACCTGGCTGAAACATACATGGTTAAAGCGTGATGTAGCCAGGCCGTGGACGACAAGGACTATCGTTTTCTGCATACGCAGAACTATCTCACATTCAGATGGCAAAGAGTACTCAGAATGAACACTCTCCAACGCTGCCTACGATGTCTTCTTGGGTGAGAAGAACGCATCACAAACGCTAAGCGCCTCACCATTTAGTATCTTGTTGGTAGACCTGGGAAATTAATTGACAACGAAATCAGCAAAGAAAAAAGGAAAAAATAAACTCTGATCTCAAAGATAGCTGAAAGAGAAGAACAATACCATCACACCCCCTTTTATAGAGCCAAACACGAAGAGACCACTAATAGAACGATGTGCAAGATATGATGGTTACACAAAATCCCAAAAAAGTGCGCTGAAATGAATGGATAGATGAGATATCAGAATATCAACCTCATTGAAAGCTCCTAACAACACTAAATGCACTGCAATGATGAAATTGAAAGTCCAACAATCGTAGAGTTAGTGGCCACGTCAGCATACCCACTAACTAAAGGAGGAATAGCTGATGATACATCAAATAAGACTACCATCACGACCATGCATGTGGCAAAGATCAATTATCATAAGGACGAAATATCTCAAGTTCGAACCGACTCACAAAGCCCCAAAAGGGCAGATCCAATCATTAAAGCCCAAAAAAGGCCCATCAAAACAAGTCATAGCCATAGGCCCAAATCCAGGCCCAACAAAGCTCCCCCTTAAAGATGATGAACATTACAGAGAAAAAAAGTCGTGGAGGGAGTTACTCCCCAAGGACGTATCGCCATAAAGGAGAAGATTGTTACAAAGAACGTCTCCCCTCGTTGACCCTCACATGCTTAAGTCACGCAAATAATTAATAACGACGACTATATAAGGTAAAGGGAACATTCGACAAAGGTATGCAATTTTAACTGAGTTCTATCTAGATTAATCTCCATCTCCAACAGAGTTACTGACTTAAAAATAAGAGAGTCTTTGGCCACCAAACAGGTGGTCTTTGGCAATCTAACTTTTGTTTTGCTGGTCGAATTTACAGGAGACAAGATTTGGACGCATCATATATGATTACATATTTACTACAACTTGAATACACATCTTTATGTAATTTAGTATCCTTCATATTCAAAGGTAGTAGAGCTATTGCTTGAAAATTAACATACCTATGATGTGATGGAGATAAATGTGAAGAACAAAGCTGGTCTGACAGTCCTAGACATACTTTAACAAAAAAAATCAATCTGAACGGAGGAATGTGGAGATTGAGAACATGGTTAGATGTGTTCGTGTAGTTGAAAGGCAAGGCATAACACAGTTTACACATACAACTAGAAATAGTCAAATTGAACCCTTGATCATCATGGAAAAGTTGCTCTAATAGTTTGCAATGGAAAGTTGGGCAAAAGAGATTGATGATTCAACAGGAGAAACATGCAGTGCACTGATGGTAGTTGATGTGATGATTGCAACAGTCAAATTCCAAGTTTTTCTTTTGAAATCTAGCAGGGGTTTGAAGGATCCTTAAACCTTTATATTAATAAAACAAAATGATTAACCAAATACAATCACTCATTCGTTCGCTTATTACATCATCAGTAAAAATGACAAGTTTCTTCAAATATTCAATAAAAAACTAATCAAATCAAGCTCCATGGTCTTCAAGTTGGGAAATAATCTCACAAAGTAGTTTCCTACAATATTCAAAGCTATTCTTAGTCCTCCCAGTGGAGACAATAATAGCGTCCCTCGTGAAATTTTAGGAATCTTTGCCAGCAAATGTATGTAGAATATAGCAACATCCATGGGTTATGATAGTCCAAAATTCTTACTTTTATTCTTGACTATTAACTCAATCGGTTTTTTTACATTTCTTGCTATGATCACTGTGCTTACAAGAAGGTATTCTCTCAAGGCATTATTGTGAATGGTTGTACAATCATTGGCTGCAATTTATATTTGTTCCATTACCTATGCAACTCTGAATGATCCTTTTATTGTAAACATTTTAGCTTTTGTGTGTTTCACAATGCTTCTAGTGCAGTGGATTTATTTTGTGCTTTTCTGAGTTAACTGGTTGTTTGACACCACCATTTTCCCTCTTTGACACCACCACCTTTTTTTTTTTTGAACCTACTAAGGGAAACCTGTTGAGAAATTGAGGGAGAACTTGAACTTATAAAACATTGAATTTTATTGATCTCTCAAAGATGCTACAAATTCACACCTACTCTTGATTAAACTCACAACTCACACAATTCACAATTGAGCTTGTTTTGCTTCCATGCCCTTACAACTCAACCCTCACCCCTATTTATACTACTTCTAATTTGGTGGAGAACTTGAGATTTTTCTTATGGAAGCCTCTAGAGAACCAATTAGATCTACTTTCTCTAGATTTATCTACAAATATCTTAGACTTTAGTTGCTTCTAGATTCATTATCTTCTAGAGATATCATGAGTGGAGTGGGAGACTTGAAGTCTCTAGAAAGTACTAGAGTCAGTAGTGACTCTCAACACTCCCCCTCATCATTGTCTCCCTTGAAGGTCATTCCAAGTTGTCTTCAAAATTCTTCGAACTTTGTAGCACTGAGTCCTTTAGTAAATATATCTGCTACTTGGTTGTCTATCTTGATTGCTTGCATCTATATATCTCCTTGAAGTACTTTATATTACGAAGTGGTAGTCGACCTTCTACATGCTTTGTCCTCGCGTGGGACACTGGGTTTTCAGCTAAGCGTATTGTAGATTGGTTATCACAATGCAATGGTATTGCATAGTCGACTAGCTGGTGCAAATCCTTCATTAATTGCACTATCCAAGTACTTTGTTGAGTTGCCATAATCGATGCTCTATACTCTGCTTCTGTGGTCAAGAGAGATACAGTTGGTTGTTTCTTACTACACCAAGTAATTGCTCCTGAACCAAGATTAAACACGTACCTAGTAGTTGATCTTCACGTGTCATGATCTCCAGCATAGTCAGGAACATAGTAGCCAATCATTTTGCATTCCTTAACCTTCTTGAATAGGATACCAAGGTTAGTGGTGCCTTTCACATACCTTAGGATTTTTTGAACTGCTTCAAGATGAGGCTTCTTTGGCTTCTGCATGGGCTATGTCTAGTCGTGTGAGCATCAAGTAGATTAGACTCCCAACAAGCTGACGAAACACTGTTGTATCTTCCAAGTCTTTGCCTTCTTCAACATTTAGTTTGGCATTAGCTTCCATAGGTGTTGAGATTGGCTTACGCTTGAGCATTATGTATTTCTTCAAAAGATATCGAGCATACTTCTGTTGGCAAAGGAATAAGCTTTAGGCACTTGGAAGATACAATAATCGGCTTGCTACTCCAACTGCATAGGCTATGTCTGGTCGTGTAAGTGTCAGGTAGATTAGATTCCTGACAAGCTGACGAAACATTGTTGTATCTTCCAAGTCTTTGCCTTCTTCAACATGTAGCTTGGCATTAGCCTCCATAGGTATTGAGATCGGCTTACGCTCGAGCATCCCTATATTTTTTCAAAAGATCTCAAGCATACTTCTGTTGGTAAAGGAATAAGCCTTTGGCACTTCGTTCAATCTCGATCCCCAGGAAGTGTCTTAGTTCTCCTAGCTCCTTCATTTGGAATCAGACCGCCAAGTTTTTTCATACTATTCAGATTTCTTTTTTGTCATCTTCAGTGACAATCAAATCATCTTTGTATACTAGCACTATTGCTAATTTTCCTTATTCAGACTTGATAAACAGGCTTGAGTCCAAATGTGCAATTGAGTATCCGCATTGAACTAAGAACAATGCTATCTTTCCATACCAGACTCTTGGTGCTTGCTTCAATCCGTACAATGCCTTTTTTAGCTTGAAGACATAAATTTGTTGGGTTTTACTCTGAAACCCTCTAGGCTGCTTCATGTATATTTCTCGTTCAACTTCTCCATTTAGGAATGCATTCTTTACATATATCTGCCATAATTTCCAAGATTTGTTTGCTGCTAGTGCAAGCAGAACCCTGATTGTAGTGATCTTAGCTATTGGATTAAATGTTTCATCGTAGTCCATTCCATACTGCTGTGAGAACTCGCGGGCTACCAATCGAGCCTTGTATCTTTCTATCGATCCATCAGGATGAATCTTTATCTTGTGGACCCATCTACATGATATAGGCTTCACATCCTTAGGTTTTGGTTTTAAGTACCAAATTTGATTGTGATTTAGAGCTTGGATTTCTTCCTCTATCACCTTTTGCCACTCCATGCTCTGATACGCTTCTTCAAATATTGTGGGTTATCTAATGTTGTCTTCTTCGATCACCATATTTACATACTTTGGATTGGGTTTGTAGTGTCTGGTTGACCTTCTCAATTGTTGACCCAACTCTTTTTGACTCTCTTGAAATTCTTATGGTTTTCTTTCATGTACACCAGTTTGCCATAGGCTTGTAGATGTAGTTAGTGTTTTTGGCAAGTTGAGCCCTATTTCTTTTTCACCTTCTATTGGTGTTGACTTATTTTCCTGCATTTCATCCTCTATACTTTTAGAGTTTAGCAATAGTAGTTGTTGTGCTGACCACCATGATGAAGCTTCATTGAACACCATGTTCCTTGATGTGTAGCAGCACCCATAAGGCACGAACACGTAACACACACATTTGAAAACTCACTGCGGTTTAGTATTTCAGAACTTCTGGAAAGGTGAAACAATTCCTAACTCTGCTTGTGGCAACCTATTGATAACATGGGCTACAGTCTTCATACACTCGGCCCAAAAATGACTTGGCACATTCTTGGCATGCAACATGCTTGGGCGTGTTTCTGCCAAATGACGGTTCTTTCTTTCAGTTATGCCATTTTTTTGTGGAGTGCCTAGACACGTTAATTGTCTCCTAATTTTATACCACCTCAGGTAATTGGAGAATTCATCCGATGTGTACTCTCCGCCATTATCCGTATGCATGCATTTAATCTTCTTTCCTACTTTACTTTCAATTTTTTTCTTAAATCCCTTAAATGTTTTGAGGACTTCTGGTTTTTCCTTCAGAAAGTAAACCCACACGTATCATGAAAATTCGTCAATAAAAGTCACAATGTGGCACTTCTCGCTTATTGATGTTTGCTTCACATCTGAGCGAATGAGTTGCAATGGTTCTTGGGCCATGAAGTTCGACTCTTGATAGGGCAGTTGATGAGATTTTCCATACCGGCACCCAACACAAATTGTTTCTCCTCGTATATCCAGGTGGGGTTGACCCTTCCACATTAAATTGCTCGTCATCATCTTCAACTTCTGATAGCTAACATGCCCTTGCCTTGCGTGCCACAAATCAACAATTTCACCGTGTCAAGTCTTATCTACATATGTTGATTTTGTAGACATCACGTAGATAGATTCTAACTTTCGTCCCTTCATGATGAGTGTACCCAATGGCTTTAGGCTTCGGTACACCTTAACATCTTTCGGTCCGAACACCA
Organism: Berberis vulgaris; assembly: GCA_963556465.1. Taxonomy (NCBI): domain Eukaryota; kingdom Viridiplantae; phylum Streptophyta; class Magnoliopsida; order Ranunculales; family Berberidaceae; genus Berberis; species Berberis vulgaris. The sequence continues at coordinate 20,188,338 of OY747129.1, read as the reverse complement.
TGTAATTGCTAGATGTTGTTAATTGTGATACTGAAAATATGTTTTTTTTCAAACTTGGAACATGATAAACGTTCTGCAGTTGAATTTGATTGGGGCTGAAGCGGGGAACGAGTGCAACCTCCTCAGTGTGAGCAATTGACAATCTCGTGTTCAGCAGTTATCATGATTAGAGCAGCCTGAGTCAACAATCCAATCTTTGTTGTAGTTGACTACTAGTACTTGATCTTCACAAGCCATGGCTATTTTATTCGTGGAGAAGTTTACTTATTCTTCATGAAAATTTTCGGGAACAGGCTGAATAGTTGCAAAGGATGCTTGGAAGTCCCATTCTTCTTCACTATTATCTTGGTGATTTTCAAATGTCACCAAGTTGCATTCAATTGTCTTCTTCTTTGACCGACAATTTATTGCATATTGACATCTCTTGTCGCAGTTGTAGCAACCATCATTTAGTCGACCATTATTGTTTCTGCTTTGCTGAGCTCCCCCCTTCTTGTAACTTCTCTCTTGGGACTTCTTGGGCCCGTCATGCAAAATATGCAATCCACATCATCTTCATATCCAATTAGCTCATGGGAGAAAACTATCATTTCCCTCTCATTCCAAGAGAGCCTAGATCAATATATGGAATCCTTAAGTCAGTCCACACGAGAAACAAAACAACGTCAGCGGGTCACTGACAAACTTTTGGCCGAGATTTGGAATTTAAGGCTTCAAAATGATGCATTTTTGAATGTGAAGAAAATCTATTAAAGGAGAATGAGAGATCTGATGAATTCTGCCATATTGATTTACCTATATCAACCCCTCAAACTCCCCAAGTAGAACAAGATGAGTGGATGAAACATGTAAGACAATGTGATGGAGAAGGATTGTGGATGAATCATGAATTTTTTGTTCAAGAGGATAACATTGATCAACATGGTGAGCTTGTAGAATTTTTTAGTCACTCTTTAGCTAACTCCATGGTTTTGGATGTTATTGTGTCACCCATTATTGATCGTACACACACTTTAGAGACACATAAAAAGATCCAATTAAGCCACCATGTGATGATATTCCTCTTTTGACCATTGTTGGAATATCCATGTCCAATACAAAGGTGAAACCTGAGAAATTTGTTAACATTCTCCCCAGTATTAGGAAGTTCCCCGAATTTAGACTTGAATTGCATGTTTCAAAAACCTTGGAGGTTTATTTTGGGAAATGTAAAACAAATTTTGAAGAACTTAAACAGCCCAATAACCTATTCATACCTAACCCATGACCTCTCATAGACAAACAACTTGATTTGCTCATTTTGACAAATTGAACTTGCATCATCTTTTGAAAAAACACTTTCTAAAGATAAAATTTAATCTTGAGAGGTTTCCTTGGATTCACTTGTGGGGCATGTTAAATCTGTTGCATTTTATTGTCCCGTATAATCATGTTTGGTATGTCCTACAAGTTTTTAGGTTGTTATTGTATGATTTATTGTTAGATTAAGATTTTAGTGTATATATTAGTCAACTTCTGGATCTTAACAGAAGTTATTTGAGCTCTCACGCCGTTTAATAGTATATCCTTTCCATTTCTATTTATTATTGTTTCTCTCTTGTTCATGGTCGACCCACGATGTCTTATTTTAGAACATTGAGGATAATGTATGATTTAGGTTTGGGGGTGACATTTCAAAACTTATGTCTCATTTGGAAATGAGTTGTCCAATTTATTGAGTCAATAAAAAAAAATTGTTCTTCGGTCTTTGTAACCCGAGTACTTATCCATGATGAGATTAGGTTCTATAAATATAGTCGCAAAGGCACCTGTTAGTAAGATTTGAAACTTTGATAGTTAGTAGTTTGTCAATATTAGACAATATTTTGTACTACTTATAACCTAGGTGTTTTCTAAGAGTTTTCATTGAGAGTTGTGTTTTAGCTTCGATGTTTTTGTTTAAAGTTGAAAAAGTGGATTAGTTATCTGGTGAACATGAGAATAATAGTAGAGACTTGAACCCTGTGAGATTTCTAGCCTTTCTATTTTCTGAGGGTTATAAGCTAATTCTGAATTTCTTGAGTCCTACATTATCTCGTTGCACGATCTCTATAATTTTTTGTTTCCGTAAAAAACTGAGAATAAAACATCCAAGTTGAATCATACCACTATAGTACATTCTGAAATTCACCCAAGGTATAGATTATTTTTATGAAATGAAGAAAAGTCATTATTTGCCTAGATTAAGCCTTTTGATCTTCCCATGTATTGCTTATCTTTGGAGCCAGTTTGAAACCTGTCATATTAACAGTTTTGTTGTTAACCCACTAATTGATAACCCTAAAATAACCCAATTATATTTTTCCCGACCCTTGTACTTTTGAGAAAGGTTGGAGATGAATGATTAACAAAGAGGGTTTTATCACCATCAATGAATAAATATACACTTTTTAGTACCAAAACGAGTAGAAAGAACTTCACATCCCATTACCATTTTGTACAAGGCTTCAAAAAAAAAAAAAACCAATTAGCCCTTGTTTTCCACATCCATGAAGATGGAAAGCTCTTTAATAGAAAATGAGTTAAGACAATCGATGAAGTTCAACACTTATAGAAGATCGCGAGCCTTATAAAAGGTACTTTTGTTTGTCCTTAACTTTCAATGTCACCCTTTCCTAAGCCCCGTACAACCTAGTCAAAACCTTTTGATCCTTAGGAAAATATTGCCGAAGTGAGGAGGGTGAATTAAGAAATATTATGGTGAATGAATCAACATTTTCAGCGGATGATATTTTTTCTTGAGATCATATTTATTATATTCTCAAATTCTGATATTTTGTCTTGTATGTGAACTTTCTCTTATTTATTGTTTCATCTTATTCACATACATTTGAGAGAAAATAACCAAATCTCTAAGTGATTTCATTCTGATTGATTATATACCTTGTGAGATTTGAAGTTGAAGCGAATTTTCTAGAATGTGATCCAGATATATGTCCATTTTATATCTAAAATTTGCAACAAAGGATATGATCAAACTCTTTATATAAACTTGAATGCATAATTCCTATGTCTTTTGAATAGTGCTTACTGAAGTCACTTATGACTTAATACTGATCAAGAAGTTACAGGAATACATTTCTCGAGGCTTACGTATTCAAATAGGAGCTCTCAGAGATTAAATAAGGAAAGAGTTATTTTTAACTAATTTTTTTAGTCTGAGTCCCAAGTATCACTAATGTTTGTGGAAACCCTCACGAGACTACAACTTGTCCACTAGGGGAACCTAGAGGTTTAAAGGCTTATTACATGTGCTAAATGTAATCGTGATTCCTACGAAAGTAAGTTAGTTTTTATTCTTCTTTTGCTCGAGGACTAGCGAAATGTAGGTTTGGGGAGATTTGATAGGCTTATAAATGATACATTTTAAGCTCCTAATTCTATATTTGTTATGTTCTATTATCTAATAAAATACTTTCATTATGTGTATTTTGTGTATAATGCAGGAATTCAAGTATTAATCATCAAATACGCACAAAATGACACAATAAGATTAGTTCAACAACAAAACCCATTGGAAGATAACACATGCATTACCAAAGATTTTCATGCCCAAGGTCCATGAAGTCAAGCCCTCAAAGCACTATCATTTATGGATATCGAGAAAAATTAATTTGAAGATTTAGAAATCCACATGGCAACTTCATCCTAGCCAAAAGAAATCTCTACATACTCCATCATCCATTCTTCAATATATTCCCTTATCTTTTTCTTATTTTATTCCACCATATTCTTTTATCTTTTCCTCATTTCACCATCCATTCTCCAACATATCCCCTTATATTTTTCTTATTTTATTCCACCATATTTTTTTCTACCATCCATTCTACCATCTCACACTTTATCACCTATAAATACCTCATGCTTGGAGTATACTTTGGAAGGCAAAAGAAAATCAAAGAGTTGTAATCAAATTGAGAGAAGTTGTAGTATTTGTAGAGTTTAGAGTAATAAGTGGAGGGAAGGCTTAAAGCTTGCCATGTTTGGCTAACATCCCACCTTAGGGTGTGGGTGAGCCCATGTGAGGATAGCTCCAAGATGGCTCTCTTTTAGATTAGTTCTCACCATTTTCATGTATTAGAGAAGCAAGTTTAGTTAGATTGATCTTGTAGCTTGGTTGTATCATGAACCTATAAGGTAAGTAAGATGTTTTGTGTTTCATCATATGAATTCAATTTATACTTTCTTCTTCTACTTCTTAAGCTTAAGATTAGATAAGTTTCTATCCTTGCATTTCTCTAACAAGCTCTTTACAATTTTTACATATTATTAATCAAAGTTTAATTGTGAATTGTTAGATATTTGGTGTTTCATTTAAGTATGGATTCCTTGTATGCTTTTAAATCCACATTTGATTCTTGGCTAGTAATATAATTTAGGCTTTAAATCAATTGCTCATAATGCCATATTCTCCATCCTAAAGTGAGATGAGAATCTGTATTAGGATGTGTTAATGATTTGGGAAAGATTAATCGAAGAGTGGCCTAACGGTGTCATCTAATCATGATGGTAAACTCAAAGCCCTAACTCTCACATTTAGGTTTTACTTTGCATTTTTATTTTAAACACTTCACCAACCACTTCTTTTCTAACTAGGTTAAGTTTCAAAAGAGATTTGAAGATTAGTTTTCCTAACTTTATAGCTCTCCTTATTGGATTCAACCCATATTTGTCGTTATCTAACTCAATAGATAACCGTGCGCTTGCGGTATGATTTGAGATTGATCAACCAAAGCTTTTCATACTCGTTTTGTCGGCAGCCAACGAATTAGGAAGGGCCTGTGTTGTTGTCGATTTTTGCTCCCTGCTTCACCTTGACCTGTTGACCTACACAAGGAACGCACGTGAGCCACGAACCACCGTTGTGGTGGCCGATGACACTCCGATGCTAAAGTCAAACATGGATCTGTGGAAGGCGTAATGATGTAAACAAGAAATTTGTAGCATACCTTAGCTTACCTACCTCATGTCTTATTTATAGTGTTGAAGTCCTGGTTCGACCAGGTCATCGGTGGCGTAGTTTAGGGAAAAATATTTTCGTGGAAATCCTTTTCTAATTAGGAGTTGTGTTGTTAAGGGAAGTTTCCCTGTTAAACTTGTGCTCCTAGATACGCGGGAGATAGTTCCCAATCAGAGTGTTGTCTATAGATAGAAGTTTCCATCTGCGACGTATACTCTGGTATTTGCTTCCTAGTTGAAAACAAAGTGCTACTGTCTTGCCTGTCCGAAGCTGATCCCCGAGATACTTGCCTTAATAGGGCTTACGGGTATTTGGGATAGTTGTGAGACGTGTGGGCTTAGCATGCTATAGTGATTTGGGTCCGTATGGCGAACTGCATTGTGTGAGCTTGAAATCACTTGGGCCGGATCAGTGTTGGGGTGACGCTTGGGTCTGTTATTTCTCGAGATCATCATGACACGTGTACGATAGAAGAGAAGACGTTTTGGTGTATCATTAGTTGCTCCTCTCGAGTTAGTGGGACATCGTATCGGTTCACTAATTCACTTCTTGAAAAGATACGCCGCTCATGATGATTGAGTTTGAACCGTTACTTGAGCGGCGCGCTTCATTAATTAAGCATGATTCGGTTTAGTGGAGAAGAGGTGGGAAACCAATCCCTATTTAGATCTCCCTTTCTGCAGAGATTGATTCTTCCATTTTTACGCTTTTAGAGACTCTGTTCTGTTTATCTTTTGATTGAAAGTTTATTCACCTTTTCCATGGCTCGCCAAAATCACCTTGATGATGAGCTTCTTGCTAAGGGCCTCCAATTATTTGAAGATAGGTCGGCTTCCAAATTGAGCCTCGCTGATATCTGGAAGACATTTGGGGTCCTTGAAGACCTGCCATTCTATACTCTGAATGATGATCTGACGCCAATGTTTCTCCGAAAGGATTCGTCTGGTTGCACCGCGGGATGCTTCAAACTGGAGCCCGTTTTCCTGTGCTTGACAAGATCTGGGGCTTTTTGGAATTTCTTGGAATCCCTCCTACCCAGTTGGCACCGAATGGCTACAGGATTATCATTTTCATATTGATCAGGGCGAAGGATGTTGGTGTCTGCGTGACTCCAAGGGTGATCCAGTTGTTAACTTCCTTTCGGCTGAATTATCATGTCGTTTGTAAGATGACGACGTCTGCTTGCTTTTGGAAATTGTCGGATGACTTTAAATTTTTACAAAAATTCTGCTTCTTCGCTCATTTGAATTCGAAGTACTTCGAGTTCAAGGGTCGTCGCTTGAGTGGGAATTCAAGACACTTCGTAAGTATAGTTTTACCCTTTGATTCCGTAGCGTTGATTGTATGCTGATCGCCGCATGTGGTTTTTTTGTAGGGAGGTTATCCACTACTCTTTTTTTGGAGGAGGAAGTCACTATGAAGGCATTTCATGACATGCCGTGGATTAATGTGGATGACGTTATCTGTCCTACCAACTTCAGTCACAGTAGATTGTGGGCCAACTAGCACGTGGCTCCCATTTTTCACAGAGTGCCGAAGGTTAAGTCTGAAGTTGGAACCCCTTCCAGGACGAGGAAGGCTTCCAAAGTTAAGGCTCCTACTCTGCCCGGCAAAAGGGGGCTTTCTGATACACTTGCCTCTTTCATAAGCTCGAAGACGTCTAGCGCTAAACCAAGCCGGTTCCCAAATGACATGTTCCAGTAAGGGAGGAGCATGATCCTGGCAGGCCTGCCGGGGTGGAGGTTGTAGTATTTGGCTGGGAGAATGACCATCTACGATTAGCAGGGGTTGATGATGCATCGCAACTGAGTACTGAGTAGGCCGAGGCCTTGATGAGAAGCTTATGCTAGCTGCTGTGACGGCTTCTACTGATGCTGACCAATCCGAAACTATTTTACTGGAAGGTTCTGTTGAGGATTCACCCGTGGTCCCCGAGTTCAATTGTCCTGTTGGTGGATCATCTGACACTGGTCGTTGCAGTGTGGGTCATCCCTCTTCTAGTCTGCATTGCCCCCAACTCGCTCCAGACTGCATATCAAAATAATGGAGGGTTCGTTGGACAATTTGCTTCCTTCTTTTCATTTTTTCCTTTAGATTCCACTGAGCCGGCTCACAATAAAGGGTCAGATGTTGGTGACAAAGGGAAGTTTGTGGATGAGGGCCTAGGTGTGGTAGAGACTACAAAGAGCGGTGCTGACGTTATCCCACATCCGGGAGAGTTCCATCCGGATGCACAGATGAGTTTGTTTGCTCCGGACGTGGTGAAAATGAGCAACCAGGCCTGACACCAGGAGGTTGACATTGATTATGCTTCGAGGAAACATATAAGCATACACTATAGCTGGCTGGCGAACTGCGCTCCGAAGCCGAAAGAGGATGCGCTGAAGGAACACATGGATAAGGGGTTGAAACTCTTTATGTTGGGGATGTCCCAATTGAGCGAGGTGGCCGTCACTAGGAAGAAGTTGAGGCAGCTCGTGAGAGGGTATACACCATGGAGCGTGTCTTCTAGACTATGCAGAATTCGTATTCTGATGCACTTTTGGAGATTGAATCCCTGAGAAAGCAGATCGAAGAGAGGAGGCTGGAACAGTCAGCCGGTGATGCCGAGACTCAAAGGGTTTGTTTGGAAGCCCTTGAGTCTGATTTAGTAGTGGACTAGGCGTTGGAGCTGACATTCGACTTTGGTCGCAACGAGGATGATCGGGTGTTGCAATGGACAACAGTGGAAGTTCTAGTAAAAGCAAATATTTTTATTGATAATATTTTTTTAGATGCTCTACATTCCATGGTTGTTTAAGCCCGTCGCCGTTTACATCTTCCAGCCAATACGTCCCCGGCCTGTTGAACCTTAGTTACTCGGTAGGGTCCTTCCCAGTTCAGGTTTAGTTTTCTCGTACTAGCTTTTTTGGTGTTTTGCTTGGTCTTTTTGAGTACACAATCTCCCACACTGAATTCACGTGGCTTGACCTTCTTGTTGTAGTATTGTGTTATTTGTTGTTTGTAGGCAACCATATTTTTTTTTTTTGAAAGGCAAGCATTTTATAGGATCCCAGAACCCATAAAGATGCCGCAAGCTGGGTTTGAACCCATGACCTAGTGGTACCATCCACCAAGCTCTAACCGTTGAGCTGTCATGCCATTGGCTGTAGGCAACCATATTGGTAGAGGCTAGATCTCGTTTTTCTTCAAGGAGGTCTAGTCCAACGCGTAAGGCTTCATCGTTGTCATCCGGTCTGAATTCTTTTGTTCGGAAAGTAGGCACTTCGAGTTCTACCAGAACCATAGCTTCTGAACCGTATGCTTGGGTAAAGTGTGTTTCTCCAGTAGGGATTCTTTTAGTTGTCCGATATGCCCAGAGTATTCATGGTAGCTCTGGAACCCATTTCACTTTGACAGCATCAAGTTTCCTTTTGGTCACCTCTAGGACTGTTCAGTTGGTAACTTCTGCATGGCTGTTGGCTTGTGGGTGCCATGGTGAGGAGAAGTGGTGATTGATGTTCAAACTTTTGCACAGTTTTTTAACCTTGATACCTTCGAACTGAGTTTCGTTGTCGCTGACCAACACTCTAGGGATGCCAAATCTGTAGACGATGGTGGCCCATATGAAATTTTCTATTTGTCCCTGCCTTATCTTGGATAGGGGCCTGGCTTCGACCCCTTTGGTGAAGTAGTCGACGACCACAAAAAGGAACCTTTTACCAGATGAAGCTGGGAGTGGTCCGACGATGTCCATCTCTCACTGCGTGAATGGCCACGAACTTGTCATCGGTGTTAGTGGCTGAGCAGGCATGTACGTGTATGGTGCAAACCTCTGACAATTGTCACAATTTCGAACAATATCCTTGGCGTCTTGTTGCATAGTCGACCAATAGTATCCTAATGTCAAAGCTTTATGTGCGAGGGTTCTCCCTTCCGGATGATTTTCGCATATACTGGCGTGGATTCTTCCTAGGACTCGACTTGCCTCTGAAGGTGAAAGACATCAGAGTAGAGGTCCAGTCACTGACCTCCTATACATTTGTCGATTAGGATAGTGTACCTTGCTGCTTTATTTTTAAGTATTCTGGCTTTGACCTTTTCAGTTTGTAGGGTTTCGGTTGCAATGTATTCAAGGGCCGGAGTCATCCAATTTGGTGATGCGTCTGCAGTGCAAACATCTCTAGGTTCTTCTTCGTCAAGGTTTGATCACTCTTGGTATTCAATGATACCATTTGAGACTTTGGTCGAGGCTGAGGCTTCTTTGGCTAGTGCGTCAACTCTTTTATTGTCGTCTCGAGGGGATTGTACAAGCTCACACCTCTTGAAACCACTCAGTGTACTGAGTACTTTTGTGGTAGGCTATCATGCGGTGGTCCTTGCTGTTGAAATCTCTTTTGACCTGGTTAACTACCAGTCTTGAGTCACTTTATGTCGTTAGGTGATCTATCCTGATCCCCAAGGCTAGTTATAGGCCGGACAGGAGGGCTTCGTATTCGGCCTCGTTGTTTGAAGCGGAGAAACTGAATCTTACAGTTGTTTTTAGGGTGAAGCTGCTGGGAGAGTGGAGTGTGATCCCGACTCCACTTTTTTTCCCCGACGATGATCCATCGCAGCGCAAGACCCAATCCTGGGTGCTTGAGTCCAAGGTCTAGTGATCTCTCTTGGCTCTTCTCTATCGGTAACTCGATGATGAAGTTTGCCAGCGTCTGGGCTTTGATGGCGGTTCTTGGAGCATAACTTATGTCAAATTGTCCGAGCTCTACCGACCATTTCACCATTCTGCTGGATAACTCTGGTCTATGCAGTACCGAGCGAAACAGATGCTTGGTCAGAACCATTATAGAGTGGTCCTGAAAATAGGGCCTCAGTTTTCTAGAGGATGCAACCAGTGCCAGAGCTAACTTTTCTGGGTCTAGGTAGTTTACCTCTGCTTCCACGAAGATTTTGCTGGCGTAATACATTGGTGTTTGGGTCCGTCGGTCATCTCAAACGAGGGCTGAGCTGACAGCGTGCTTGAATATAGATAAGTACAAGTAGAGTGTTTCACCTCTCGCTAGTTTTTAGAGTAGCTCCAGACTCCCCTTGTATGTTTTCAAGCTTTGAAAGGCTTGTTCGCACTCCTCATTCCACGAAAACTCTTTTCTTCCCTTTTGTATTTTAAAGAAAGGAAAACACTTGTCAGATGATTTAAATATAAACCTGTTGAGTGCTGCTACCCTCCCAGTATAGCTCTGAACGTCTTTGATGTGGCAGAGGCTTTCATGTAGAGAAGATCTTGAATCTGCTTTTTGTCAGCCTCGATCCCTCTTTTGTTTACTATATAGCCTAAGAATTTTTCAGACTCAACTCCGAACGTACACTTCTGTGGGTTGAGCTTCATCTGGTATTTAATAAGCTGGTTGAATGCTTCAGTGATGTCTCTTATGTGGTCAGGGCTACGGAGGCTCTTGACCAGAATATCCTCAATTTAGACCTTCGTGTTCCTCTGATCTGTTCTTTAAACATCCGGTTTACCAGTCGTTGATAAGTAGCACCTGCGTTCTTCAAGCCGAACAAAATCACCCTATAACATTATATCCCTCTTTCAGTTACGAAGGATGTCTTTTTTTGATCCGGTGGGTGCATCAATATTTGATTGTAGCCTGAGTAGGCGTCCATGAAGCTTAGTAAGCTATGTCTGGACGTGGCGTCCACAATCTGATCGATGCGGGGGAGTGGGAAGTTGTCCTTTGAGCAGGCTTTGTTTAGGTCCGTGTAGTCTACACACACCCTCCATTTCCCATTTTTCTTTTTTACAAGAATAGTGTTCGCCAGCCAGTCTAGGTATCACTTCCTTAATCATGTTCACATTGAGTAATCATTGCACCTCCTCGTTTATGATTGCGTTTCTCTCAGGCGCCACGAACCTCTTCTTCTGCTGTAAGATTTTCCACGCGGGGTCCATCTCTAGGCGATGGGTGATTATTGACGAGCGATTCCCGTCATGTCTCGCATGGTCCAAGCAAAGTGTCCTGATTCCATTGTAGCAGCTTTGTGAGTTGCTCCTCCAAGTCTTTGCTCAAGCAGGAACCTATCTGGATATCCCTACTGTTGAGAGGGTTGTCCGGGTAGATCGTGATGGTTTCTTCTTCCGGTTGGCAGACATTGGGTCTGCTTCGAGGGCTTACTAGAGCCTCGTCATCTTGGATAGGTTGCTTTTTCCCTACCTCTTGGGTGGGATAGAGAGTCATCTTAGTCGCGGAGCCAGCTGCCAATTTAAAATCTCTCGGTGGCAGTGCCGTCATATACTGGCATTCCCGGGCCACTGCCTGATTGCCTCTTAGCGTATCGATCGTTTGGTTTGTTTAATACTTGATGCACTGGTGTAGGGTGAAGACTGCTGCTCCCATTTGGTGTATCCAGTGCCTCCTCAAGACCGCATTATATGCCGAAGGTATGTCGATCACTATTAATTTTTGAAATAAGGTTTTTTGAGTTGGCTTCTCTCCCTCTACTACCATTAGTCATATCTTTCCTACAGGGAAGCGCTTTTTGCAGCAGAAATCGATCATCGGACGGTTATTGGGGGTCAATGCTTTCTACTCTAGTTGCATGCTGTGGAACGTGCGGAGAAACAGGACGTTCAATGAGCTCCTAGTGCCCACCAAGGATTTCCTTACTTCCCGACTTACCAGAGAGATCGTTACTACCAGGGCATCATTGTGTGGGAGATGTATGCCCTGGACGACTTCCTCCGTAAACGCTAGTGGCAAGGAGTGGTCGTGCTTTTGAGCACACGGTGCTAATTGTTCGCCACGTATTGCTTGGATCCTCATACCTCGGAGGGCCTTTTCCTGGACCTATTAGATAGTTCGGACTCGAAATGGGCTCCGTGAAGCACGCATATCTTGTCGACTAATTTATCTTTGGGCCTGGCTTTGCTCCTGGTTGCATGTTCCTTTTTTAGGGTGATGTAGCTCTGCGCTTCGCTTGCCAGGTTTGCCATATTTGCTAGTGGGTCCAGAGTTAGGAAGTTATAGAACTTACCTTTTTCAAGTTCATCAATGAAGGCTGAGACAACCGTCGTGTAGTTGCACACGTTGATGGCAGTTAAATCGTTGTTGAAGCAAGTTAGATACGCCTTCAATATCTCATCAGGTCCTTGTTTTATCGATTTTAGCATTTTCATTGTCAGCAGGACTTGACGTATAAAAAACTGTCTTGGATCCGATTTGGGGTCTGTCATTGCTGCTACTGTTTCGGGAGTGTTAGCTTGTTTTCCATTATTGCATGATTGGGTGGTCACGATCTCTTGAGAGATGATACTAGTAAAAGGTTAGGAACTTTGTCGTCCCCACGGACGACGCCAAACTGATGCAGTCATTTTTCGCTTTCTACTTTGACCTTGACCTGCAAACCTACTGAACTGCACAAGGAACGCACGTGAGCCACAGACCATCGTTGTGGTGGTCGATGACACTCCAATACTAAAGTCAGATAGGGATATGAGGAAGGTGTAATGTTGTAAACAGGGAATTTGTAGCGTCCCTTACCTTACGAACCTCATGACTTATTTATAGTGCAGGAGTCCTGGTTCAACCTGACCATCGATGCGTAGTTTATTGAAGAAGATCTGCATGAAGATCTTTCTCTAATTAGGAGTCATGCTGTGGAGGGAAGTTTTCCTATTAGCCATGTGCTCCTAGATACGCAGGAGATAGTTTCCGTTCCGAGAGTATTCTATAGGTGGAAGTCTCCATATGTGATATGTACTCTGGAATAAGCTTCCTAGTTGGAAGCAAAGAGCCGTTGATTGCCCATTCGAAACTGATCCTCGAGATACTTGCCTTAACAAAGCTTACGAGTATTGAGAATAGCTGTGAGACACGTGGGCCTAGTAGGCTATAAGAATTCGGGTCCGTTTGGCAGACTGCATTGGGCGGGCTTAGAACCGCATGGGCCGAATCAGTGTTGAACTAACGCTAGGGCACATCTTTCCTCGAAATCATCTTGACACGTGTACGACTGTTTAGGTGTATCATCAGTCGCCGAACTCGATCAAAGCTTAATCAATCCCAACTGATGATGACAGCTTTCGGTCCTCTCTAAGACCATAGTTCGCGGAGCATGGATGAAGATGGCTTAGAAAGTGGGAGCTTAGTCAGCGCTCTTAACGCTACAAATAATGATCGCCGAACCCAAACAAAGTTTAGTCAGCTACGGCTGATGATGATAGCTTTTTGTCCTCTCTAAGAACGTAGTTCACCAAGTGCGAATAAAGATGGCATAGAAAGTGGGAGCTTAGTCAGCACTCTTAACGCCTGATCAAGATGGCTTGCTAGGAATCATTGTCCAACTACAGACAATTATTGCCAAACCCGACCAATGTTTAATCAGTGATGACTGATGACGATAACTTCTAGTCTGTTGTAACACTTAGTCCGTCAAGAGCGGATGATGATGGCTTAAAAAGTGAGATTCTAGTCAGTGCTCTCAACGCCTGATCAAGATGGTTTGCCAGAAATCACTATCCAACTATAGGCAATGATCGCCGAACCCTACCAAAGTTTAGTCAGTTTTAACTGATGACGAATACCATAGTCCCCCAAGCGCAGATGAAGATGGCCTAGAAAGTAGGAGTCTAGTTAGGTTTCTCGACGCTTGATCACGATGACTTGCCACGGATCATTGTCCAACCACAAACAATGGTCGCCGAACATGACCTAAGTTTAGTCAGTTACGATTGATGATGATAACTTTTGGTCCGGCCTGAAACCTAGTCCGCCAGAAGCGGACAAAAACGATTTGAAAGTCCAGTCAGAGCTCAAGAAGCTTAACTCGGACAACTCACCAGGATCATTACCTGGTCACTTATAGCGATGCACATGCTTGACCATAGTCTGGCCAGTTTTCCTAGACTAGCGACGACAGTTGCTTGTCTGATCTACAACCTGATCTGCCAAGGGCGGATTACGATGGTGAATTAAAGGGTCGATTACAGCTTGGTCTGAATGATCTATTGCTAGCCAAGATTATTCCTTTGCATGGAACTTAGCTAACTTACAGGAGTTGACCGAGACAACTTCTCGATATCTAAAGAGTGCAAACTAGAATTGCTTGAACTATCATAATATAAGTTGTCAGAACTCTCATCGGCAGATCAACCCTTCGGTTTCCTAACTTAGCAAAATCTTGTCTAAAGGATAACACCACGATAAGACAAAGTAGAAAAGAGCCAGAAGGAAAAGTCAAAGAATACACAAACGCAAACTGATACTCAACATATCATCTTTCATTGATAATCCGAGAAATACATAGTTTACTCCTCATCAGCAGAAGGTTCAGATACAGTAGAACTTGACTTGGGCAAGAGAAGAAGCAAGGGACGCGTACGCAAGCGTTGCTGATTGGACACTCTGATCTTGATCATCCTCTTCTTCTGATTGATCGGAGGCTTCTCCAAACTTTGCAAAGGATACCTCTCTGTAGTAGGAGAGGTCCCAATCGACATGCTCCTCTTTCATAAGCTGCAACAGCTCCAGTCTTCCTTGCACAAATCTGCTGAACTCGAACGTGCCCTGGGCCTTGAGGAACTTCCCCATGTGTACTCTTGACTCAGTGAGCTGTCGCTCCAGCTACTCCAGTTTGCCCGACAAAACATCATCTTTGGATTGCTTAGTGCTCGGGTTGTCCTTGACTGCACTAAGTTTATTTTGTACCAAGAGAAGTTGATCCTCTGTTGTCCTTACACTCGACATTGAAGTCAATGTTAGCCTTTAACTGCTGACATTAGACAGTCCACTCAGACTCATTCTTGTCCTTTTTCGCAGTCAAAGTCTGCATCTCAACCTGTGCCTTGGCTGCAGACTTCTGAGAAAATTGTAAGTCACGACGTCCATGGTTCAGTTCTTCTTCGAACCTATCCCTAGCGGACACTGCCTCTGCCAAATCAAACTCAAGTGTTTCCAAGTGAACCCTCTGAGCCTTTGATCTTGTCTGCTAGGCCTCCTAATCAACAGCTGATTGGGCAGGCCTCCATTCTGCAAGCTATTTTTTCAGTGATTCAATTTTGGTGAAAAGCATCAGATTACAATTCGCAAAGTCGCAAAGACTCGCTCCATGGTATAAACTCTCTCATGAGCAACCTCAACTTCTATCCCAGCGATGACAACTTGGTTCGGATATGACATCCCTAGCATGAGATGTTTCTGCCCCTTGTCCATATGTTCTCCCAGCGTATCACCCTCTGGCTTGGGAGCACAATTCGCTAGCCAGTCGTTCCATCTACTAATATGATTCTTGGAGGCATAAGAAACATTAGCCTCTTAGTGTCAGACTTGGTTGCTCATTTTTACCACATCCGGGGCGAATAGATTAATCTACGCGTCCGGATGAAGGTCCATTGGGATCGAAATCACACCAACACTATCCTTCGCTGTCTTCACTACATCAAGGCCCTCTTCCACCACTTTCCCCTTACAACGATTGGTTTTCTCTCACGAGTTGGTTCTAAAGCAGCAGACGGGGAAGAAGGAAGTGAGTTATCTCTTGTACCCAGCGTCACCTCAATCTCAGGTCGAGACTGGGACGAAGGGTAGTACGGGCGAGGTGGAAGAGACCTTTTGCTATAAGGACGACGGTCAGACGACTCTTTCACCAGAATGAGAAGACTCGCGATCCAAGGAAAGGTTATACACAAAATCCTTCAATTAAAAAGGACGAGTCTGACCCACATAGAACGAAGCTGCCACACCCGCCTGTAGCAACAAGTTGTTCATAACCTTCACATGCGCAATGCTAAGCTTTGTTGCATCTTCAACCCCCCCCCCCCCCCCCCCCCATTTATAGATAAGCCTTCTCCAAATTAAGGAGGGAAACGGGGGCCTTCACCCGAGCATCATGCCTCTTGGGCACAATCGCTTTCGCTGCAGCAGACGAATCAAGATCTTGCCCCCACAACTCTACGTCCCCCTCTAAAGGGGCAAACACTCCAGAGCAGGCTTAGGCGCAGTAAGATGCTTTTTTGAACGCACGGAAGAAGAAATCGCCTCATTCAACTCCGCCCTCATTGACGGGCTAGGGATCTTAACCTTCGAGAGTTTCCTCTTCTTCGAATAAGGTTCACCTTTAGACTTTGATTTCAGGACTCTAAAAAGAATGGGGGCCTCATGACAGTAAGTCCATAGTCCATTGCGCTTGATATTATAGGGTTGGACGACATCCTCTACCCGCATCCGAGGCATGTCACGCAATTTAGCCAAAACTGCTTCATCATCAGAAGTAAGGGGCATCATTGGAAATTTCCCTACAGAAAGCACGGATAACAATTCAAATTGAAGTCATTATAAGCGGGATTGAGAACGGAATTAAACTTACTCAGTTGCCTGAACTCCTGCTTGATCGGACAACCATCAAGCTCAAAATACTTCGAGTCCGCAGAAGCCATGAAGCAATGCTTCTGTAGAACTCGTAATCGTTAGGCACTTTGTCGAAACAAGCTGACGACTTCAACATGCACACATCATGCTCATTTATCCGATGAGAGGTGAGCAAATGGATCATCCTCGGAGACACTCGAACACCAGCATCCTTCACCCTATCAGAATGGCGATCACTGTCCTATACCCTTTTGGCACTAGCTGAGTGGGCGGAATGCCGAGGTACGCCAGGAAGCTCCAAATTTCCTTGATCACAGAAAAATGAACATCCGATTGAGGCATACCTCGGTGCAAATAGATAAATCCTTTCGGAGGAGCCAATGGCGTCTAACCCGCGCCCAATGTGACGAGCATCAGATCATCAAGGATCTCATACTTCTCCGAATGCCCTCCAGATTTTACTCGGAGATCGATCTCTCCTTGAAAAATTTACGGCCTTTAGCAAATAGTTCATTAGAAAGTTGATTCTTGCCCGCCATGGAAGAACGTATAAACTTTCGATTGCATAAATTTAACAAAGCCAAAAGCGCGAAAAATGAAATAACAAAGCAGAGTCTCTAGGATAGAAGGAGTAAAAAAAACTAAACTTTGCAAAGAAGAGGATTTATATAAAAGCAAGGATTCTCGCCATTTTTTAGAAGTCGCATGCCCAATTAGATGATTCATACTCGATCATCATGACCGACCAATTCCTTCATGACATGACTTAGTGGACCGACGAGTTGGCTCACTAACTCAGGGGGTGTAATTGATGATACACCTAACCGTTTGTTAATCTGCATCGTACACGTGTCATGATGATCTCGTCAACAGAGCTAAGTGGGCCTAATTGCGCGCCCCAATCTTGCAAAGCCCAGACAACACAAAGGCCGTCGAGGAAGGGTTCAGAAGTTTGGATCCAAACAACAACGATTTAATAAGCCCATACGTCACATGGTCAAGCCCAATACATGTAAGACCTAATAAGGCAAGTATCAGGGGGATTGACCTAAGACGGGCAAGCCAACAATACATTGATTTTGAATAGGAAACAAATATCGGAGTATAAGTCATGCATGGAAATTCCCCTGCATGGACAACACTCCAAAATGGAAGAATTTCCCGCAGATCTAGGAGCACAAGTCTTGTTGGGAAACTCTCCTACATGGACGACTCCTAACAAGAAAATGATATACAACAAGATATCTTTCCCTAAACTACGCCATCAAAGGCCTAGTCGAACAAGGAATAGGACACGTGATTGACGAACAAATGTACGCAACATAACCCAATTTACAACATTACACATTTTTCAAACCCTGTCTGACTTAAGCATCGGAGTGCCATTTGGCCGCCACAACAATGTTTTTTGGCTCACGTGTGTTCCCTGTGCGGGTCAAAGTCAAGGAGAATAGGATTTGACTGCATAACTACTTATATTCATTTATGTATAAGCGTGATTGAGGTTCAGTAGAGGAGTTAAGGGGCTGATATTTGGGTGTCTTTGTGATGGTTTATGTAAGTAATATTTGAACTTTACACCTTTGGTTTATGAGGCTTGTATGGAAATGATGGGTTTCATTTTAGGTAACCCGTTATGTGATTTTAGGCATGTTTTAGAATGGAGTAAGTCTAGCCAGCCAGATTGGATAGCCATTTTTTAGCCAAGTTTTGTTTTGTTTTTTTACATTTTTGTTCATTCTCTTTAAAATACAACCACAAACACCGTCTATAGAAGGGGTAGAAGTGTAAAAAAACAAAACTTGCCCCAAAAGTGGCTACCAAACCTGGCTGGCTAGAATTGTTATTTAGAATGAGTTTGTGTTATTTGTGGTGTTTTCTGTCACAAATGTGTGAACTTTACTAATTTTATTTGTTTGATGTGTGAGTTTTTCCTAGCTTGCTTGGTTCATGTTTTGAGCATGGTGGGTGCACTATTTTACTAGCACACAACTTAATACCTTGCTTTGTAGTCATAGAAAAGAATCGTTCTGGACTAGGGATTAGAGGGTTCGCTAACTAAAACTAAGAGTAACTAAAAGATAATTAACAAGCTAAATAAGAAAATGCTGGGGGATTGGTTTTTCTAATTTTGAGACTATTACTAATATAAACTTCAGAAGTAGATGATGAGAAATTAGCTAAGGGTTTTATCTCCACACACCAAACATATGTTCATGAATCAATCTTCAATAATTCTTATGCTTACTCATGAAAGACAATGCTCAAGATTAATCGTGACCGCATTGCATTAATCTTATTAATTTCCCAAATTCGTTGAATTAAACCAAGTGTCAATTTCAGATTATTCTTTTCATGCTATCTAATCAGGAATCACAAGTTAGATAAACAATCCAAGATCATTAAATTCTATGGAAAATATGAACACTGACTAGGCAATTACAAGTATGATCAACATCTAGTTCTTAACCTAGGTTTTTACTTAACCTTACCAACGTTCCTTGGTATTTACTACTTGTGAGTAACGATTAGGTGAAATTCTCTTATACTCTAGCTCCAAATCCTAGCATGCTTACTAAGTTGGCCACCTTAATAAACATACATATATAATTAATCTATAAAGCAGTTAAGCAAAACACAATCACTAATCAATAAGAAAATATTGAATTCAATTAATTCACAAAACACATGTTCGGGGCTTCGAATCCACCCCTAGCTAAAAGGGACATATTAATCATGTTTGAATATCAATACATAATTAATTATGAAACTGAAAATATTAGAGATTTAAGAGAAAACATTGTTGCCGCCTGCATGGTGGTAGAGAGTGGACTGATGTGATGCAAATAGTGTGAAGACAAGATATTAAGATCTCTTCTCCTTCCTCACGATCTCTGATTTGGTTCTCTTCTTCAGACTCTACTCCGGCTGTGTGTGTGACGAGAGAGTGAGGGTGATGGAGAGAGTTACTAGATGAGCGACGACGACAGAGCAAGGGTTCGAGAGAAAGTTAGGTGAAAGAGAAATGGAGGCTGTGTGATTGGGTGTTGCGATCTGGATGGAGGTGAGGAAGAGAGGTCTGCCGAGAGAGAGAGAATGAGGGGCAGACAAACGGACAGTGGGACTCTGTGGTATGGTTATGAACTAAGACGGAGATGGGAAAAGGGTATGTGGTGTTGGCTGGATTATGAGATTAACAAATATAGGAAGAGGTGAACAGTGGAGGAAGAAAATATTGAGAGCGCAACAAAGAGACGAATTGTGAGAAGGGTTGTGTTGGGCGATGATTGTGCATGATGTGATGATGGAGGCTTGCTGCTGCGATGTTGTGAGCAGGGATGACGAGATGAGGGAGGAAGATGGGTTCAATGGATGGCGACGAATAGGAGGGATGAGAAGATCTGAACGGTGATATCTTTGTGGATGGAGAAGGGTTGTGATTGTCGCTGGCAGCTTGCTACTACGAGGAAGAGGGATGACGGCTGTGATTGCGAGGATGGGTGATCTCTCCAAAGCTAGGTATTGTCCCTTTTATAATCGTGTTCTCTAGGTTTCCTTTTGCAATAATTCTTCCTAATTCAAATCAATTTGCACCACTTAGCTTCTATTTTGGAATCTTGTTATTGGAAACCTACACAAACACGAAAATAGTAATTACTACCATAACTAACAAGACATAGCCAAAAATATATATATAAACAATTCAATAAAGTTGCATAAATATGCTCATATCAGGTGGCTTGTGGTATTTGATGTTTTAAACTTTGGTTTTGAATAATAAATTTGATTTTTCATAGCGTGAAAATTTTTCTATTGGACCTATTTGTCATTTGTTGCCATTTACAATTATAAACCCCTGGTTCAAATAAAATGTTTTATGAGGTCGTGATTCATGCTAGTTAAGTAATTGAAATAGAATTGTTGGCTAGGCAAGATAAGCTTATGGTTACACACTTTTGCTGGTAATAGCTTGGCTTTTCTCTCAGTAAACTATCACTTTCAGCAAATTGTTCTGAGAATTTGTTAGGAAAATGCTAGGTTGTTTCCCCAAAACAATTAAAAGATATTGTGGTTAAATTATTTATGATTTGACAAGGTGTCAAATGCTATGCTTCCCCGAAAGAATTGGTGGATTTACTTATGAATGAATGACAAAGTGTCGTTGTGAAAGAATTTTGAAATATCAAAAATAAATGATACTGATAAACTTTGATTTTTGAAACTTTAATCATTTGAAATTGTATCACTTAAAACTACCACACCTCTTATTGTTGTGTGATTTTTCTCTCCTATAGAGAAAGTAAGTAACCTTCGGGTTGGGTCTTGCGGAGTAGGGCATGCCTTTCTTAGAGAGAAACTAAGTAACCTTCGAGTTGGGTCTTGCAGAAAGGGAGTGGTTTTTGAAATGCCTAAAATAGGCTTGATTATTTATCCGTAAAAAATGTGACGTGACTTATGCGTATTGATAGCTCAAAAGTAGTTTTTTGTTACTCATGTAGTTAGGAATATTCGGTGATGCATGTCTTTATGTGATGTGTCCCCCCTTAGACATGGAAGACGGAGAAGTTCTCCTTTATATGAGAGAGACATAGGGCATGTATGTTCGACACGGAGGTGGTGCGAATGTGGTATCATTTAAGTGATCAATTCAATAAAAAAAATGAATAATATGCTTAAGTCAAATAATGTATGAATACATTCGTATTAATTGAAAAATATTGATTTTTTGTAAATTATATACTTGTGTTTTTAACAATTTTTTGCAGGATGGCAAGTCCACTAATATTTCTGCAGGTCAGGCTTGCCATGGTTAACCACTACAAAATAAACACAAAAATATCTATTTTAAGTACGATAGCAACTTATTAGAATGAAACGTCTGCCTCGTTGAGGAACTACATGTTGTGTGGTTGTTCATCGTTTGTGTTTAATTTTACGTTATCATTTGCTGATGTATTGATTTTGGGATGAAGATTACACATACCAGCTTAATTGCTGACCTAAGTGAGTTTTTGCTTATTGGGTACGTTTCCATTGAAATGTAGCCTATTAGTTTGTCTCATGTATAGAGATTTTTGGGCAGCGCTATTGGAGTTTCTTTAGTGGGGCTAACCTCGTCAAAGAGTTTCCTGGTTAGAGTTTTCTTTTTTTGTTTGTTTCAATTTTCTAAATTATGTCTCAATTGTTGTTGCTAAATGTTCATATGTTATTGAATTTCACGTCTCGAATTTGGGGCAAACGGCCTACGTGGATATAAGGATTTTCGTTTCGAAAATCGGGGCGTGACAACTATTATTGTAGAGTTCAATGAAAACATTACCATTTGTTTGTATTGATGCAAATATTAAGGGCCCACCTATTTGTGGGCAGGGCCAGGCTCGATTCCTTGCACTCGACTTGAAAAGTTTAGGGAATAGAGAATCTCCCCCATGTTTCTTAAACTAGGGTCGATCTGAGCAAATATGAGGGTTTTGCAATCTCTGTCTGCACCTTCAAAAGCCAACGTTTCCATGAGGATGATGAAAAACTTTCCTAGAGAGCTCTGCAGCAAATGGGTCAGCTTAGGGTATGTGGGTTGTCTTTGATGCAAGAACATAAAACATTTCCAAGAGCTGAGAGAACTTATTAATAAACTGCGACTCCTTAAGTCTGTCACCCTCGGCTTCAGTTCTTCCCAAGTGTTCACTTCCTGCTAAGTCTACCAGCCAAAGATGGCTCTTGGTCTTCTGCTAATTCACCAAACTTTCACCATTAACAGTGAATCGCAACAAGTTGCATCCAAAAGTGCATTTTGTTTAGTATCTACTTCACCAAACTATGACAATTTCTAAGTTGGTCTTCGACATTTCGTCTTAATATCATATCCTTCGATCATTAGAATAGATTATGAGAGCCATGTTTGGTAGTTAAAAAGATGAAACACATTGGAGGTTTGATGAAAATTGGAAAAGATGGGATTTATTTAAAAATCAAATTTCTAACAAGTTAGATCATAAATAATATTTAATGTAGACTATCTGATGGAGGTTAGTCCACAGGTGTGCTAGCCCGACTGGAGGCTAGTCTGCTAGCCCAATTGTAGGTTAGTTTGTAGGTGTGCGACTTCGGTAGTTCGAATAGAGGCTAGTCCATAGGTCTGCTAATCTGAATGGAGGCTAGTCCACAAGTTTGCTAGCCCGAACGGAGGCTAGTCGGCAGATTTGCTAGTCCGGATGGAGGCTGGTTCGCAGGTCCGCTAGCCCGACTAGAGGCTAGTCCGCAGGTTCTCTAGTCCAAATAGAGGCTAGTCCACAGTTGTGTAAACTCAACTAGAGACTAATTCGATTGGAGAGTTGTCCAACTAGAGACTGGTATGCAAGACAGACTGGAGACTTGTCCAACAGAAAACTAGGAGGTGCATCGTTTAACAAATGTTGGGATGATCAAGGAATCCCACTATCCGGACTGGCTGGCCAACAAAGTTCTAGTCAAGAAAAATAATGGTAAATGGAGGGTGTGTGTAGACTACACGGACCTGAACAAGGTCTGCCCAAAAAATAGTTTCCCACTCCCACGAATAGATTAGATAGTGGATGCCACTTCCGGACATGAACTCCTAAGCTTCATGGACACCTACTCTGGCTACAACCAAATACAAATGCACCCACTGGACCAGGTGAAAACATCTTTCATAACGAAGTATACTAAAAAGCAGTGTTCTAAAAATCGCTAGGCGCTGGGCGGGCGGCGAGCAGGTGCCTAGCGCCCAGGGGCCTAGGCGGGCGCCCAAGGGCCTAGGCGGGCGCCCAGGGGCCTAGGCGGTCTTAGGTTTTGTATTATAACTTTAATAATTTACAAAAGTTAAGCATAATACCTTATCAATTACATCCAATTTAATGTCAATATACATATGCAAAATTTAAAAACATGAAAAATTAACAATCGTGAACAAAATTTATTAAAACTCAAATGACTGAAGTTGGTCATGATGGGTACTTTATATAAATTTGAATTTGTGTACTCTTTTATTTTTCTTCAAATTGCATGAATAACCTTAGTTATGTTTGATAAAATCTACATTAGTAAAATTGGTACCGGCAGATCCTTTGAGAATTCCATTAAGTAATCATCATTCGCTACATTTAGACATATCATCATCATCATCAAAACCCATTCCCGAGATTTTCTAAAAAAACAATTAAATAGTTTATTTCTAAAAAATAGGAAAGAAAAATAAAATAAGAACACAATCAACCTTATTAAAAAAAAAAAAAAAAAAAAAAAATCTCCCAGACCGCCTAGACCCCGCCTAGGCCGCCTAGACCGCCTAGCCCCCCTAGGCCGCCTAGACCCCGCCCAGACCCGCCTAGACCCGCCCAGACCGCCCAGACTGCCCGCCCAGGCATTAATCTGGGCGGTTTTCCACCTTTTAGCGCCTAGGCGGCCGCCTAGACCGATTTTTAGAACACTGCTAAAAAGTTAGGGCATATAAGTCAGAATTACTCATAAATCTTCTAGCCCAACTAACATGTCGGACCACGAAGTGTGCTTAAAAGAGTTTGGACGTATAAGTCAAACTTACTCATAAATCTTCTGGCCCGACTAACATGTCAGACCACGAAGTGTACTTGAAAAAGTTAGGACGTATAAGTTAGACTTACTCAAAAATCTTCTGGCCCAGCCAACAGGTTGGACCACAAAGTGTACTTAAATAAGACATGACATCTAAGTCAGACTTAGTTGTAAAGCCTCTAATTCGATCACCATATCTGACCACGGAGTACAACTACAAATCAGGACATATAAGTCAGACTCAATCAAAAGTAACAGACAACTAAGAAGCAAATCAAAAGTAGGAATTCAGCGAAGTCTAAACTACTAAGTTAGATGAAGAGATATATGAAACTAGAACGATGAAGTCAGACTATTTTTATTGTCTACGAGTAGATCACAAGGGTAGCCTAGACGTTAAAAGTCACACTACGGCTAAAACAATTTCGAAAGGCACAATATAAGCAAAGACATGCAGATCAAAAAACAATCACTACGAAAAAGACAGAGAAACAAAAAGCATGCAAGTGTGAACAAAAAAAGATTTTCATTCATTTTCTACTCGGTTACATCCGGAGAGGAAAATACAACAGTTGGGGAAGAGGCAGTTGAAGTAATCAAAGTATCAGCAAGGACATGCAAACGAGGTTGGGATAGACTTCAGCAGCATGATCAGCAGGAGGAGACGTGGTCTTGTCTTCAAAAGGAGTATGCCATTTTTCTTCAGCAGATGGCAATGGAGCTCTATGTTTTCCACCAGGATCGGTCAAATGAGACAAAGTCTCAATAATAGCGGCAGGAATGGAGGGAGGAAAACACAACCGACTTTCGTCAATCGGATAACTTGGTGGATGCAAAACATATTCCTCACCGTCATCATCCTCAAGGACTTGGTCAGCCAAGACATGATATTTTGACATATCTAGATAATCCTCCTACTCAATAAAATCAAAGATTTCATTCCTGCCATCGATGACCTTTTTCCATTCCACTACTTCTACGTCCCTCAACTTATCCGTAACCCCTGAAAGCTTATTCCTAGTCGACACAAGCTCTCATTCAATCATGGAAAGCCTCGCAGAAGTCTCTGTTTTAATAGAAGCGAGCTCAGCGGACAGTTGTACTACTCGTTCCTCAACAGTCTTAGGGCAAGCAGATTGCTCATCAGCAATACACATTGTTTCATCATGACCAACCTTCTTGCTTGATAACTCCTCGACAACGTCCAACCGATCCCGCAGAAGGTTCATCTCCTTCTCCGAGACTCCAAGTTTAGCAGCAAACTTGTCTCGGATAGACTCTGTTTCCTTCAACGAATCCCGAGAAGCATCAACAACCTTTTCCTCCTCAGCATGTTCCGCCTTCAACTTATCAGATTGGCATAAAACGTGAGAAAGCGGCAATGCCTACCCCACCATCTCCCTCTCCCCGATGACCACAACATCACATGCAACCTTGTAATTCGACCCCATCATCCCAGCATAAGTGAGGTGATTCATTCCCTCCATGATCTGTTTAAGACCTTGGTCGAGGTGATCACTAAGTTGAAGCACTAGCATCGGGGCTGTCTCAACCAAATGCTTATGCCATGAGAGGATCAGATTACGTGCACTATCTTCCGTGTCTATCTCAGATAACCAACTGAACTTTTCTTAGTTAATACGGATCTCTCTAGGGACATGCTCCTTCCAACCAATCCATGGATGAAGGACAGTGGGATCCGAAAGAATTGAAGCCCCGCCTCTAGTAACCAGCTTGACGGTCGAGACAGTAGTGATGATAGAAATACCACTCTTATCATTCTTTTTCAAAATAATAGTGGCATGCGTGGGACGAGTAGGAGTAGAAGCATGCAACTTAGCTACATCAACAGTACGAGTTGGAGAATGAGGAAGAGGAGACTTGGAGCTTTGAACACAGTCAACTTCATCTTCAAAAACAGAATCGTAATCAAAACCAACAAGGGTCTTCTCACTGTTTGGATTACGAGAAAGCTCCATTGCAAGTTGTGTCATCTTATTATTGATGACACGAACATCATCACCCAAAAACTTGGTGAGATCAAACACGGCATCAATAGAAACAAGAATCTTCTCGTACTCGTTTAACGGATGAGAAACTTCCAACTTAGTTTTCTCCATAGCCAGATTCAACTATTCAGCCTCCTGAGCAGCAAGGCGAGCATAGTCTTCATCATTTTTCCCATTAGAAATCGAGTGAGAAGCAGCTAGAGCATAACCAACAAGCCACTTTTGCTTTGAAATACAACCAGGGCTAACCAAAGTACTAGAAATCAACCTTTTCAACTTGCTGGCAGACCTAGGAGCCTTCCTCTTCTTGGTAGTCAAACCACCACCACCACCACCAACAACAGGAGTATCGAGATCCGTAACTTTTTCAATGGAGCTCACTTTCCCATCAATGCTAGCATTACCAATGCTAACAAGAGAAATAAGTTTCTTTGCCTCGTCAGAGATGATTACGTTGCCAGTATAAGCAATAGTGACTTCAGAGTTTTGATAGTCAAGAAACGCAACACGTTCCGCGTCGTTCATAATGTACAAACCACTACACTCGGCGACATCCAAAGCAAGAAATTCCTACAAGGAAACACGAGGAAGTGTGAGAAATTGCTCACAAACTCTCTGTTACGTTGCAGTAAGATGTAGTTTAGCCACTCCCTAGGTTCCCGACACGTCCTCAAAATGGGCTGGTTGCCAAGCCTGAAATATTCGGAGTCCATGGAAGCATAAAACCAAGGCCTCGCCCAAGACCTGTAATTGTCTTAAGCTTACCAAAACAAGAAGGCGAACGGAGAAAACAGACACAGCTCGTGCTCACCGTAAGCTTCACCATAGAATGCAACGTCTTCTTGGTCAAATGAATGCCAAAATGAAAGGCATGCACCATGGTTGCAACCATTACACGCCAGCCATTGGGACCCATCTGAGCAGGAGGGATGCTAATAAAATCAAAATAATACCAAAAAATCTCTGGAACTGGAAATCGGAAACCGGACTTGAACGTGGAAGGATAGAGAGTAATGTAACCAGGCCACGGACGAGCAGGGATCTCACCGGTCGACACGAGAACTTGTGTGGGATAGCACTCCTTATGGTAAATCACATTTTAAATTGAGTGCCTCATAGGAAACTTGATCAATTGCCAAATGAGATATGGAAAGTAGACAACCATCCTATAAACACATTAAAGTGTGGGGTGTTTAGCAAAGGTTTATGTCCCCCCACCCAAAAGGAACAAACTTGGAACAAAAACTGTTGATTGTTATTTTTTGGGAAAGTCAGAAAATAGCATTGCATACAGGTTTTTGGTGTTTAAGTCTGAAATCATTGATGTTCATGTAAATACTATCCTTGAGTCTAAAGATGCAGTGTTTTTCAAAACTATATTTCCTCAAAGGAAAGATTGCATAGAATCAACTCCACATATGACATCGCAGATTTTGACTTCTCCTAAAAGAACATATGAGGTGTCAAATGAAGGGAATGAGAAAAACTTCAATCCCAATAAAGATGGAAATGATGACACCTTTAGACGAGCTAGGAAGGAGAGCTCGAAAGTCCAAAACTTTTGTTCCGGACTTTCTAACTTACATGTTAGAAACAGAGCATCAAACTTATAAATAAGCAATGTCTACTCTTGTACTTTCTTCCGAGAAGAAAGATGTAAACAATGAGACAAAAATCCATTATGCACAACCATACTTGGAAATTGGTTGATCTTCTTCCTGGACATAAGCCAATTCGATACAAATGGATTTCAAGCATAAAATAAAACAATATGGTTCCATTGAAAATACAAAGCTCGATTGGTAGCTAAGGGGTATAGTCAAAAGGAGGGTTTAGACTATTTTGACACCTATTCTCCAGTGACAAGGATAACATCGATCAGGATGTTAATTGCCATTGCAGCACTCTACAACTTGGAAATTCACCAAATGGATGTAAAAACTACGTTCTTGAATGGAGAATAAAATGAGGAAATATGTATATATACAAAAGGCGAAAATACTGACATTATATGATCTTTTTAATAAAAGTACAAAAGAGCAGACATTTTCCCAGGCTACCTTGGCTCCTTTGTAGCTCAACTCACTACCTTTCCAAAGGAAAGCTCTGAGGATCTATGCAACTTGCTTAATTACACCTTTGGGAAGAATGAATATATATATATATATGGGGTTCAAAAAGGACAAGATCACAAAGTATATAACTTGTTTGATCCTTATATGGACTAAAACAAGCTCCCAAACAATGGCATGAGAAGTTTGATGGAGTCATGTAGAAAAAAGGATTCAAAATAAATGAGTGAAATAAGTGTGTCTACATAAAGAAGATAAATTATGCATGTGTGATGATATGTCGTTATGTTGATGATATTCTTATATTTGGGACTAATAATTAAGTTATTAAGTCCAACAAACTTATGATCACTAAACATTTCGAAATGAAAGATCTAGGTGAAGCAAAAGTAATTTTGGAAATCAAAATAATTCGAACGCCTGATGGGTTAGCCTTATCTCAAACACTATAAATTAAGAATATAGTAGACAAGTACAAACAATATGGAATTAATAAATCAAATAATTTGTTCTGTCCATCTCAAGTGTTACATAAGAATACAAGTCCAAGTATTTCACAACTTGAGTACTCTCGCATTATTGGAAGTTTAATGTAATATGATGAAATGTACAAGACCTGCAGTCTAAGCAGAAATATATATAATCCAAGTAAAAATCACTAGCATGTTTTGCTTAAGGTTTTAACGTATTTGAAAAATACTTCAAACTATGCATTGCACTATGGTAGATATCCTAGTGTCCTTGAGGGATAAAGTAATGCAAATTAGATTTCTAATTCTGAATCAGTAAAATCCCCTTGTGGTTATGTGTTTACCATGGCAGGCGGTGTCGAATCATGGAATTCTTCAAAACAACATGTATAGCTAGATCCTCAAGGAATTTGAGTTCAAAGCCTTAGACAAGACTTGGGAAAAGGCAGAGTGGCTCCATCAATTTTTAGAAGACATTTCATTATGGCCACAACCAGTACCAGCCATATGCGTACATTGTGACAATCAAGCCTTTATATGTAGAGTTCACAATTTTATGTACAAGGGTCGATCACGACACATACGTCGGAGACATCGTACTGTGAGGCAGGTTTTCTCTAATGGCATAATGTCCATTGATTTTGTGAAATCAAAAGATAATGTAGCGGATCCATTTACTAAAGGTTTATCTAGATAGTGCATAAACTGCGCTTTGAGAGGCATGGGTTTAAAAGCCAAATACTCACGGACTATCATATCCAAAAACCTTAGTAAGCGACTAGATCCCATGGACTTAGTTCAAAAGGAAAACTAGTGATGGATAATTCATTGTTGAGCACTTAAGAGTATAGTACTCTTTCCATTCCTATGAAGCACCAAGTGCAAACCTACTGTGACAAAGGGATAAACAATGATACACACTATTTTTAGTGATGTCTATATCTTGCAAAATGAAAATAGGGTATTGTAGTATACTTCTTATAGAAGTGGTCACCTACGTAAGTGTGAGCGGGGTTGGCTCAACGAAATTTTTATAAGGCTGAAATATCTAGTAGAACTTACGGGATTGAGAAATTTTTAGGGCCAAAATGATGACCATCAAAACAAAATTTGAATTGAATAATGCCATGTAATGTTTATTGTCTGGTTTTACATCAACAACTGACAATTCAAGATGGAATAGTTTCCTGATTAGTTAATTAATTCTGATGTAGGCGATTCCTTCTTTACTGCTTACCTAGACCTGCACATGTAGCAAACGTGAGCCAAGGACCACCATGCGGTGGCTGATGGCACTCTGATGCTTAAGTTAGATAAGGCTTAGGAAATGCTTAAAACTGTATACTCGGTTTATGTAGCGTACTTTAGTTCATAGACCTTATCTTCCTTTTATAGTGAATGAGTCCTTGTTCGACTAGGCCTTTGGTGGCATAGTTTAGGGAAAGTGATCTTCCTGTGGAGATCCTTTCCTAATTGGGAGTTGTCCATGTGGGATAGTTTCCCTCCACGACTGTGCTCATAGATCTGCGGGAGAGGTTTCCCTTTCTGAGTGTTGTCTATGCAAGAAAGTTTTTTTGCCCGACTTATACTCTAATATATGTTTCCTAGTCGGATCCAATGTGTTGTTGGCCTGCCTGTCTTGGGTAGATCTCTCAGATACTTGCCTTAGAGGTCTTATGAGTATTGGGCCTGACCGCGTGGCGTGTGGGCTTACTGGCTCATTGCAACTCGGACCCGACTGTCTGAATTCTGCCAATGATGGGCTTAGTGTTGTTTGGGCCTCGCTAGATTGAGCGTGCAATCAGGCCTACTTCGTTATGTTAATGAGATATACTAACACGTGTATGGTGCTGATCAGTGTACGATTTGATGTATCATCAAATTTCGATACTCTTTTACTAAGGAAGGTTCAAAGTGAAAACTATCTATCCTGATATAGCATTATTCCACATACTCTTGAGATCTTACTATTTTGTCATTCATGTGGGCAATTGTTGGAAATTTATGTATTTTCATATTTATTGAATACGTAAATCGTACATTATGTAAACTAATTAAGGTCCTTTGAGCTAAAAATTATTTTAGTCCCATATCTAATATGTAAAGTAATTTTAGTTTATTTTATATACTATGTATTAATCACATAATGTGTGCCCAAGGGGTACAATGGGTCCTTATAAACAAAAACTATGTTAAATATGAATAGTGTTAAATGCACCACATGTGCGCGGCACCGTCATCTGTAGGATTGTATCTGTACGTCTCCAAACTAGCAGGTATGCCTGATCATTTGTATATGTCATCATCTGTAGGATTGTAACAAGTTCTTTACTTGTTTCCTTTCAGAGAGACGGGTCGAATATTGTCTTTAAGACATTGCTACAGCAAACCTCAGATCACCACATATTCCTCCGTTATAATTCTCCTTCTCCGTTACAGATCATTTCCAACATAAATAAGCTTGTTTCACCTATTTTCACCCACAATAAGCTAATAATAAGCCAATTATAGATGGGAAAACTCGTGAATTGGGAAAGGGTGAGATAAATTTAACCCATTGTTGTCCTAGTGGGATAAAAATGGGTGTCATCTAAAAGGAGCCTGGCTATAACAACCAACTCTATTTCCAATTGGATAACATTGGTTCTTATGGTTGGCATTCAGGCATCAATTTTCTACGACTCCTGTTTTACTTTAGGTGCTTTTTGTTGTAGGTGACTTTTTTTTTATCCCATTTTTTCTTACAATGAGGTATTGTTAATGCTCTAAGGTGGTTTTGTGAGGAGGTCTAATAAAATTACAATGGAGAGATAATACTAGAATCATTCACTTACCAAAAGGAAGTTCATTAGCATGAGAGGCCTTTAAGAGTATGCTCACCTTTTTTTTGTTTTGTTTTGTTTTATTTTATTTTATTTTGATTGCCCCCAAAGGTTGTTCCTGAAGGGTAATCTAAACAATGCTTGAAAGCTAACCAAACCATGCCTAAAAGTTATATCGATGTTGCCACCTAGCATCCATGTTGCATCCTCCACGCATGAAGATTTGCTTCACTCAGGTCCACTCAAGCAGCTACATCATATCTGAAAGCTAATCAACGATGGAGCACATATGCACCAATTTCTCACTAAATAAATGGCCAACTTTAAATTATATGTTAATAAAATTTGAGAGTGAAAAGTGTAAAGTTACGTTTTTACATGTTTTAATCGTTTAATGTGGATGCTCTAAGTTGATACTTTGAAAATTTGAACGATTGTGCATGTAACTGAACATTTTCTTATTTGCCATTGCAAAAAGTTTTTTGGAGGGTGACAAAGACAAAACTTCACGCCTTTCTCTCAAAAATTTAAATTTTCCCTAAAAAAATCTATTTTCCTCCCCATATAACACATCATAAATTTCAAATGACTTTAGACCCAATTTTATTTAACCTATTTATAATTTTCAAAATTACTTGATCTTTGGTGGAAGCAATCTCCTTACTAGGTTAGTTCACCTCCATGAAAATTCAATTTTTTTTTATTTTGTTGATCTTGTCAAATGAGGTCTTGAATTTAACAATGAAAATTAACAAATGATGGTACTCTAATTCTAACTCATTTAGCCATACTAGAATTCTCTAAGCCGTTTGGTTGCACGAAAAATAGATGTGGAATTTGAAACCATTTCTGTGAATTCAATTCCGAGGCCTCCCCCTCGGACTTAGATTCCCATGAGGAGTGGGAAAACAATCTTATGAAGTAGCGATTTCATGTCAGTAAATAGACAACCAAACAACGGAAATCTGCATAACAAGGGAAATGGATTCCATTTTCCAAGGAAAACGACTAACCAAACATGCCCTAAATGATTTGAATTATTGTGTGATTAGTTTATATAGTGAGGACATCATCACCATAAAAAATCAAGTCATTATGAAAGTTCTAAATCAATGAAAAACAAATTGGGTCTCCAATCAGCGCCACGAATCCAATCCTTTCTTGTAATGGATGGTTCAGATCCATCCATACAAAATCAATGGTCTAGATTAACCCTAGGTTTAGTAAGGGCTATAAATGGCATGGTAACGAGTAGCTTTTTCATTCAATTCCCTTAGACCTAAGAAGAGTCTTGGTGAGCGGCGGCGAAGGAGAAAACGAAGGCATTACTTGTCTTTTGTTATCTTGCCATCGCAATCGTTTCTTGGTCATATTCATATAATCTTGCATACATCATAGTGTTTCAATGTGAGTTTATGCAACAATTGTCCATTTTTAGTTTTTGTTCTTAATTTAATTTATGTCCCCTTTCTAATTGTTTGTTTCATTTGCATCAAAAGGAAGTGGAAGAAGAAAACTCGAACACTTTCATGATATAAGATAAGGTCATAGGTCCAATCCCAGTCAGGTAATCATCTTGATGACATTGGTATTTCATTTAGTTAATAATATACTAAATCCTCATTCATTGTTGTTTAGTTTTGCAATTTTATGTTGATTGGGCCATGATTCAATGGTATTCCTTGGTGGAAAGGGAAGAGGGATCATAGGATTGTGGTTTTGAAAGTATTTATTTCCTTTTTTCTTTGTTTAAAATAACTTAGATATATGCATATCATTTAGTTTTGCAAACTAATTAGGAACAAGTTAGAATGCAAATCGAAATAAACCATATCATGAAAATACTTGAAAAACTTGTAACTTAATAATACCAAATAACTCGTGTTAATAGATTTGAGATTCCAGTACATGTAGCACACACGGATTTATGGTAGGATTATGCCCTATAGCAGGTGCCAAAAAGGAAAAGTTTTGATTCGTAAACGAAGTTTCGGTGTGACTTTTGTCTCCACTAATAAATCCCACTCCTTTAACTCATTCTAAAAATTATAGGATTTTGCATAATATGATTGCGATATTTAATAATCCTTATTAGAATATAATCACAAAACCCTTTTAGTTCTCCTTGAAAACGCCATTTTTCCTTTTTTTTTTTTTGTGGAGTTGTTCTCCAACATTACTAGTGTATAAGTGAGAGGAAAATTAAGGAAATTGTTTCACCTTCAATACAACTCTAGAATAATCACAGATTGGTGCCAAATATCACAAACCATCGAACACAATATGTGCCCCAACCACACCCTCGTAACACCAAATACTCAAAATCAGATAAGAACACAATAGATTGGGCGCCAAACAAGCTAACAGTAAGGAAGAAAGGGCCGGTTAAGGAGATTGTGTTTCAAAGTAACAACAACGAGAAATTTGACAATGTTATGAGGTCATTATTTTCTTTTTTTTATCTAATTTACTTATGAGTCATCATACTCCCACTACTAACACCTCCCTTGGGCTCTCTATATTTCTCTCTTTTTATGCATCTTTTTTTGGATGTTTGCCCAAACCATAGGAAGGAGAGTGTCAAATTAATATAAGGAAACCTAATATAAATAGTCATATAGCCTCTTATTAACTAGACTCAAGATCAATTCGGACAGTTCCTAAAATAACGTACATTCTATTATTATATAAAGGGAATCTAACTATTCAAACCCTCTTAGAGTTGCTTTACAAGGTCCAAAACTTATTTAAGGTTGATAACTTTTGTGAATAATTTGGCTGGTAACTTAGTGAGTGATAACTTTTGTATAAGTTGTACTTAGGTGGTAACTTTCTGTGGATGTACCATACATCCAAATTTGTATAAATGCTACATATTTTTTTGTTTTTTAATTTTTTTTTATAGTGCACTAAAAAAAATTACTCATGCGTGATCCTTAACTCGACTCATAGGCAAAGCAAACAACTCCTCCATATAACTTAAAGCTCTTTAATTCAAGGGAGATGGTCCAATTATATATATGTTCAAAGTGCAAAGCCCATAGTCTTGGGGAGATTGAGGCAAAAATATACAAGAGGATTGTAAAGATTTGAAGTAAAAAAAAAAAAAAAAAAAAAATCTAACATGATGATCAATTCTTGATATATTGACCATCAAGAGCATTTTCAACGAACAAGCACAAGAGCTAAATTTTTAGTATTGATTGAGCTTTGAAGGTGCAACAGATGGCCCAAAACTCAATTGATTTGAGGTTTTAGTCCAACCAATGGCAATAAAGGAGTATGTTTGGCTCATTGGGCAATGCTAAGTGCGCCCAAAGTATTGCGGGCGCAAGACAATCTTGCATGCCTATCCCAATGGTTCCCCCTCGAAATATGGCTAGTTTGACCCCCTTTAGTTTGAACATCCAGCATGCAGATGATACAAATGCCTATCCCTATCCCTACCCCTAATAATAATAATAATAATAATAATTATTATTATTATTATTATTATTATTATTATATAATGCATTTTCACAACAATGCTATGACACAAATTTCATATTGAAAGGGCTCATAACATTTATTGTGTTTGTCAATTAGAAATACTATTTCAACAATATTGAGGAGGAGAAAGAACCGGAGGAGATAGAAGAGATTGATGGAGATGACGAAGAGGTAGAAGAAGAAGAAGAGGAGGAGGAAGAGTAAGAAGAGGAAGAGGAAGAAGTGGAGGAGAAGAAGAGGAGGCAGATGATGATGATGATGATGAAGATATACCAGCAAACACATCAAACAAGGAGGAAGATTGCAATGGTGAGACTTTCAATTGATTCTTCATTTTGATTCCATTTGAAAATTTTGTTCTTTATAGCTTCTTATTATATGCATTACTCTGTGAAGAGTTTGAACTATGGTTGTAAATAGGGCTCTGATTGTTACTGCTAGCACGAGCGATGGACTCATATGCATACTCTACAGGGACTATTATCATGCTACTTCCCTTCGCACTATAGCTCATGAGGACTTCTCATCAAAGTTCAATGGGTCCCTAGGCTTATTTCCCTAAGTCTTGTTATGGCCGAGGATGCATCAATAATGGTTAGATGAGTGCTTAGGTGAAACAGAGCGAAAACAAGTCTTCGTCCGAGGTGGAGATGAAGTGGATGCTAGGTGCCAACAATGATGTAGCCTTCGGGCACTGTCTCAATTACCCCTCAAGGGGTCACTTTGTAACCTTCGGGCATTGGTCAAATTAATAAGAAGGGTGGACAATTTTTTTAAAGAAAAAATTTCTTTTATTATATATGACATAACATCCAAGAGCATGAACATTTCAAAGAATATAAAGATATTTGGAAACTACGACCTAACTTACTTAGCATAATTGTCCATTGACGTCCAACCATTTCTTGTTTTCAAAATTTAGTGCACGAAGTCCTTAAACTCTATTAGTCAAAATCTACATTCTTTTGACATGGGTGGTGTGGCGTGTCCTCATTGACTTGCATTTTTTTTACTTGAACAATTATCCAACGAAAAGACCTTTCGCCTAATAACAACATACCATGTCATCCATTATCAAAATAAATGTAGATTTTGAATGTTAGAGCAGAGCTTTTGTTAGTACATTAGTACACTAGATTTTGGCAGGTTTACTCAATGAACATCTATCGTAAATGAACTACCATAGTAATTGGGGTGTCAATGGGATTGGGGTAGGGTTCCTTTTAGTGCTCGAAGGGGTAAATAACAATAATGGCTAATTTGGAATATAAAAAATATTGAACTAAACCACTAATTAATAATAGATAATCCATGCCTCACAAGTCTAGAATCAAAGTTTAAACAATCAAATTATTTCTTATGCACCATCAAATTTTCTTCTAACAATCAAATTTTCAACGAAGCCTGTTGACTCCGTATTGTGAATTTGTCATGTTCTTGTTTCAATCAATTTTGGAAATTAAATAAATAAAGATCTGAACTGATATGCACAATTGAGAACCTATTATGTATTCGTTTTTCAACAACAACTGCAGGTATATATGTAGGAAGCAAAACTTGCACTATTTCCAGATCTCTGAGAGTCTGGACTGACAATAAATCCCATGGGTATGTTTTTCCTATCCGATGCACCAAATGGTGTCATCCTAGGTTGAGTCCGACATTATAACTTCCTTGTCGAGAAATGGAGTGGTGTCATATACGACATGTACAGTAGCAATTGAGACCCGCCTGGGCTGGTGACTATGCAAAGTAGGCCTCTTTGTGATTGAAACACGTCTAGCTCCCAATGCAGTAGATCAGGTAATTCCCAGTTGCTGGAAGTCACCGGTGGAAGAGTGATGTTAGTGATGCTTCCAAGTGGTGGCCTCATCTTCAAGGAGCGTTGTGGAAGTTTATTCTCTTTCAGAGCATTCTGATTCTATTGTAAAAAGGGCAATGAAGATAACTAAGATGAAGAATAAGGAATTCTAGTCTTCTTGTGATGCCTATTTTTCCTTTTTTTTTTGCTAATTCTAGTGATTGCAAGTTATTCTGTAATCTTGGTGTTTCCTTTTCATAATGCCTAAGCTTATCAACCTAAAACTATTAAACAAAAAATGTTAGATTGGCACAAAATGCGGAACGAATAATAATACAAATTGAACTACTTTTGTAGAGTTCAATGAAAACATTACCACTTGTCTATATTGATGCAAACATTTAGGATCCACCTATTTGTGGGTAGAGTCGTGCTTGATTCCCCACACTCGACTTGCAAAGTTCAGGGAATAGAGAGTTTCTCCCATGTCTCTTAAACTAGGGCCGATTTGAACATATGTAAGGGTTTTGCAATCTCCACATGTACATTCAAAAGCCCAACGTTTCCATAAGAATGAAGAAAAACTTTCCTAGAAAGCTCTGTAGCAAATGGGTTAGCTTAGAATTCCTATAGGGTATGTGGGTTGTCTTCGATGCAAGAGCAGATATAACGTTACCAAGAGCTGAGAGAACTTATTAATAAAATGTGACTCCTTAAGTCTGTCACCCTTAGCTTCAGTTTTTTCGAGGCCTTCACTTCCTAGTCTTCTGCCAATTCACCAAACTTTCACCATTAACAGTGAATTGCAACAAGCTGCATCCAAAAGTGCATTTTTTTAGTATCTACTTCACCAAACTGTAACAATTTCTAAGTTGGTCTTCGACATTTCGTCTTAATATCATATCCTTCATTCATTAGAAGAGATTATGAGAGCCGTATTTGGTAGTTACAAATATGAAACACATTAAGGTTTGATGAAAATTGGAAAAATGGGATTCATTTAAAAATCAAATTTCTAACAAGTTAGATCATAAATAATATTCAATGCAGACTATTTACCAATGAGAGCAGTTGCTAAGCTCGTAAACGTAGCCTGACTTTTAACGTCTAGGCTAACCTTGTGATCTAATTGTAGATAATACATATAGTCTGACTTCATCGTTCTTGTTTCATATATCTCTTTGTCTAACTTAGTAGTTTGGACTTGGCTAAATCTCTGCTTTTGAACTTTCTTCTTAGTTGTCTGTAACTTTTGATTGAGTCTGACTTATACGTCCCGACTTGTTATATGTACTTAGTGGCCAGATATGGTGATCGGATTAGGGGCTTTACAACTAAGTCTAACTTAGATGTCCTGACTTCTTTAGGTACACTTCGTGGTCTGACCTGTTGGTCGGGCCAAAAGATTTTTTAGTAAGTCTGACTTATACGTTCTGACTTTTTAAAGTACACTTCATGGTCCGACATGTTGGTCAGCTAGAAGTTTTATGAATAAGTATGACTTATGTCCTGACTTTTAGATACCCTTTGTGGTCCGACATGTTAGTTGGCCAAAAGTTTTACGAGTAAGTCTAACTTATACGTTCATACTTTTAGATACCCTTCGCGGTCCGACATGTTAGTCGGGCCAGAAGATTTACGAATTAGTATGACTTATACGTCAAGACGTTTAAGTACACTTTGTGGTCCGACATGTTAGTCATGCCAGAAGATTTAAGAGTAAGTTTGACTTATACGTCCAGACTTTCAAATACACTTTGTGGTCTGACATGTCGATCGACCAAAGGTTTTACGAGTAAGTTTGACTTATATGTCCAGACTTTTAATTATACTTCGTGGTCCGACATGTTAGTCAAGCCAGAAGATTTACGAGTAAGTCTGACTTATACGTCTAGACTTATTAAGTTCACTTCATGGTTGATCGGACCAGAAGTTTTATGGATAAGTATGACTTATTTGTCTGAACATTTTTAAGCTTGCTTCGTGGTCAGACATTTTGGGTAGGCCAAAAGGTTTATGAGTAAATTCCTAGTCTGACTTTGATGTCCTAACTGGATTAGATTGTTGGAACATGAGACAAAAGGTTCCTAGAATTTGGAAGTTTATTGATAATACTTCTTCAAGTGTTCAACATTCCATGGTCTTTTTAGTAGTTCACCCTTCGAATCTTCTAACCGGTATGTTGATTTTCACCACTTTGTATGGTCCTTCTCAGTTTTGATTTAGTTTACCCATGCCTAGTTCTTTTGTATTGAGTTTGACCTTTTTGAGCACCCAGTCGCCAATGTTGAATGTGTGGGGCTTTATTTTTTTATGGTCGTAACTTGCCATTTTTTGTTGGTAGGCTGCTATTTTAATCGAAGCTTTTTTTTGTTTCTTATCGAGATGGTCCGGTCCGACTCAAAGTGCTTCATTGTTATCTTTTGTTCGGTTCTTTGGTTCTGAATGTTGGCATCACAACTTCTACTGGTACCATTGCCTCGAATTCGTATGCCAGGGCAAACGACGTTTCTCCGATTAGAATTCTCTTCGTTGTTCTGTAGGCCCATAGGATGCCTGGCAATTCAGACACCCACAATCATTTTGATGCTTCGAGCTTCTTTTTAAATGCTTTTAGGATTGTTTTGTTGGTCACCTTTGTTTGTCTGTTGGCTTGTAGGTTGGTGGGTGTTGAGAAGTGTTGTTTGATTTTTAAGTTTTTATACAATTTTTTACTTTCTTGTCCTTGAATTGCTTACCATTGACAGTGACAATTACTCTGGGGATTCCAAATCTGCATATTATGTCCTTCCATAAAAAGTTTTCAATTTGAACTTCTCCAATCTTTGCCAATGGTTCTACTTCTACCCATTTGGTGAAGTAATCCATTGCCACAAAGAGGAATTTCTTTTTGTCGAACACTATAACTAGTCGTACGATGTTCATTCCCTATTGTGCAAATGGCCACGGACTACTCATCGAGATTAGGTTTTGGCCTGGGATGTAAGTGTATGGAGCGAAACGTTGACATTTGTCACAAGTTCAAACTACTTCATTTGTGTATTTTTGCATTGTTGGCTAGTAGTATCCCAATGTTAAGGCTTTGTGAACTAATGTTCTTCCTCCTGGATGGTTTCTGCATGTGCCGAAATGAATTTCTTGTAGAACATAGTTGGAATAGTTGGGTGAAAGGCATCTTAGCAGCATACCTGTGGCATACCTTCTGTAGAGTCTGTCGTTAATTAGTGTATATCGTGCTGCTCTATTTTGTATTTTATGGGCCTCCATATCCGCTGGTAGTGCTTTGCTTTCTATGTACGACATGATTGGAGTCTTCCAATCGTTATTCTGATTTGTTGTACATGTTTCTTATGCTTGATTTTCAAGTATTGAGCTCTCTTGTACTGTGACAAGTGGGTTATTGGTTTCTTCAACTCGTGATGTGTATTTGGCCAAGCTGTCAGCTTTGTCATTTTCTGCTCTTGCGCACCATTGAATGGTTATTTCTTTGAAGTTTTCGATCAGCTCACTTGCCTTTTGATGATAGGCTTTCATCCACACGTCTTTAACTTGGAATTCGTCATTCAACTGATTGACCACCAATTTTGAGCCAGTGAAAATGCCGACTTCTTTTATTCTGAAGTGTTTGGCTAATTGTAATTCGGCTATCACTGCTTCATACACGACTTCATTCTTTGAGGCTTTGAAACTGGATTTTATTGCATTTTCCAATCTCACTCCTTCCCAGTTGTACAAAATTATTCCAGCTTCGCTCCCTTTTTGTTGGATGCTCCATCGCAACACAGGATCCATTCATGAGTAGTTGGTTCAGTGTTTTCTTTCTCTTGATTACAATTCGGTCGATGTTTGTTGACGCCTGTGAACTCAACGATGAAGTTTGCTAACGCCTGAGCTTTTATTGCAGTCTTAGGAGCATAACTAATATCAAACTGACCAACTTCCACTGCCCATTTCACCATTCTTTCGGGTAGCTCTGGTTTGTGCAGTAATGAACAAAGTGAATGTTCGGTCATGACAATGATGGGGTGGGCTTGAAAGTATGGTTGCAACTTTCTTGAAGATATGACTAGGGTGAGAGCTAATTTCTCCAGAGATGGGTAATTAACTTCTGTGTCCGCAAATGTCTTGCTGATGTAGCAAATTGGCTTTTGTGTATCATTTTTCTCTCGTAATAGTGTTGAACTGACTGCATGTTTGAACACCGACAGATACAAGTAGAGTGTTTCTCTTGTTTTTGGCTTTGATAGTAGTTCAATGATCCCCATGTACGCCTTTAAGCTTTGGAAAGCCTTTTCACATTCTTAACTCCATTTAAACGTTTTGTTACCTTTCAAGTTCTTGAAGAAGGGACGACACTTGTCTGATGATCTGAAGATGAACCTGTTCAAGGCTGATATCCTACCATTGACGCTTTGTACACCTTTAATGTTGGTAGGCGATTGCATGTTGAGGAGCGCTTATATCCGTTTGGATCAACTTCAATCCCTCTTTGATTGACCATGTGGAATTTCCCTGATTTACACCAAACGTACATTTTTTTGGTTCAGCTTCATTTTGTACTTTCAGAGCTGAGATAATGCTTGCTCGAGGACTTTGATGTAGTCTTTTTGCATAGACTCTTGACTAGCATATCATCAATGTATACCTCCATGGTCTTGCCAATCTGATATCTGAACATTCTATTCACAAGACGTTGGTACATGGCTCCCGCATTCTTTAGTCCGAATGGCATCACTCGGTAGCAATACGTACCTTTTTCTGTTATGAAAGATGCATTCTCTTGGTCTGGTGGTTGCAATTGTATCTGGTTGTAGCCAGAGTATACGCCCATGAAGCTTAGAAGCTACTATCTTTCGGGTAGGCTTTGTCTAGGTTCGTGTAGTCTACACATACTCTCCATTTCCCATTTATTTTCTTGACTGAAACTATGTTGTCTAGCCAGTCTGGGTAGTGGGATTCCTTGATCATCCCTGCATTCATTAAGTGATGCACTTCCTCATTGATTGCTTGGTTTCATTATAGGGCAACTAGCATTTTTTTCTATCAGACTGGTTTCTTATCCGGATTGACTTGTAACCTGATGACAAAGGGGTCAATGCCTACCATGTCCTTCATTGTCCAGACGAAGACGTCCCGGTTGTCTTCCAACAGTTGGATCAGCTGCTTAGTTAATTATGGGTGAAGTTTTGTGCCAATCCGGACTGTTTTTCTTCTTTCTTCACCTTCCAGATGGACTGGTGTTGTTTCTTCTTCTGGTTGTCCAGTATTTGGTCAACCTCTTGGACTAACTGGATCCGCATTGTCCTCTGGCAGGCTGTGATGTATCTGTAATTGATCAGGTTCCTGTAATGGCTCCTTTGGTCATGACAGTGATTGTTATCTACTTGGGGCCTTCATTGTTGTGTAGTGGCGTTCACACACAGCTGGCTGATCTCTTTTAATGGCCTGGACGTCGTCATCAATGTGATACTTTAGACATTGATGCATGGTAGAGGATACTGCACCTATTTTTTGTAGTCAAGGTCTTCCTAGAGGCAAGTTGTATGTGGATGGTGCATCAACAACGAGGAAGACCATTAATAGGACTCGTTGTTTACCAGTCGCTCTTGCTTCGACTGGTAATTTGATTAGTCCGAGTGGGCGGCATTGTTCTCCACTGAAACCTACCATCGGTTGGTCATTGGGTGTAAGCATCTCTTCACTTAATTGCATCTTACGGAATGTTGTCAGGTATAGAAGGTTTGCCAATCTACCTATGTCAACTAGTACTCTTTTGATCTCCCTTCAGGCTATCAATACTTAAATAACCAGGGCGTCATTATGGGGGAAATAAACTCCCTGTGCATCTTTTTCTAAAAAGGTCAGAGTTTGGTGTGTATTCTGTCGTGCTGAACAGAATGCTTTGGGTATTGGAACCTCATCCGTAAATCCCGAATTGATCACTTCCGTGAACGGTTAGATCGTTCCTCATTCGACCCCATGGGAGTGTATGTTGTCTCTTTCCCTTTGGACTGCTTGTCTTTCAACCTGATAAATTCGTTGAGTCGTCCTCTCTGAATTCAGGACTAGATTCATCCTTCAAGTTGTAGCAATCTTCTGTATCATGTCCATGGTCCTTCTGAAAAGAACGGTACTTGCTCTTATCTCGTCTAGCCAGATCTCCCCTCAGCTTCCCATGGACTTCAAGACATTTGCCCAACTCGTTTTCAAAGCTGTAAATGGTTTGTACTTTGTGTTGACTGCATTCGTTGACCGTTCATGTCTGGCTCTTTCGCATTGCATCTTTTTAGGTTCTTGTTTGTTGAATTCAGACCCATTGGTTCGATGCCTTTTTTACTGTCCACTTTGCTCCCGCGGCCTATCATTTATTCTTCTTTCCTCTCTCCTTTCCTGGTTTGTTGGGAAGGATCTCTTCTCAAACTCATTTTTCTTCTTGGCGGCCAACATCTCCTCGAGGGTGATGTATTTTTTAGCAGTTTCCAATAGGATTGCCATGTTTTTCAGAGGATCCAGATTCAGAGAGTTGTAAAACGACCCTCTTTTTAGTCCGAAAGTGAAACTGGCTATGCTGTGTCGTCACTACATCCATCGATCATGGTTAACTCGTTAGTAAAACGAGTATTGTACTCCCTAATAGTTTCATCGATTTTTTGCTTGATGTCAAGCAAAATAGTGAGGACCCTTTTTTATCTGCTGACTGTCAATGAACCTTGTGATGAAGGTCGTGGCCAATGTTTGGAAAGAATCTATCGATTTGGGTGGAAGACTACTGAACCAACTCATCGCTATAGACGTGAGGTTGGTCAGAAAAGTTATGCCTAAGATGGACTCTGTGCTTTCTTTCAGTGTCATCATGTGGTAGAAATATCATAGGTGGTCTGATGGATCAGTAGTGCCATCATAAGTTTCAAACTTCGACGAACTGAACTTTTTAGGCAGAGGGGTCTTCATGAGTGCGTTAGAACATGGTGGCCTGGCCAACTAGTAAAGCACATTGGGATCTGTAACTCTGATCCTGAATGGAAGTTGTGGAAGAATTCCATCAGTCTGAAAGCCATCTCCCTTCGGTTCACTATCTTCAAAGTTTAATCGTCGCAGCTCTGCAGAAGTTTCATGGTTCTCTCGAATGTGGTTAGAGGAATTTTGCTGAAGTGGCGTTTGGACATTTTTGATAGGTGGAACCCGTCCCTTAGTGAGTTTTTCAACCACTTTAACTAGATAATTCATTTAGACCACTATTTGGTCCACACGAGGATCTGTCTTTGGACCGCTAGATGTCTGGGATGTTGGGTCACCATTCCAGGTAGTGGTACTGCATTCTCTGGCATGATTGGTTATCCTAGTGTTGGATTAGAGATATGCCTGATTTGTTATTCAGTTTCACTAGCGAAAGGGTTGCCTTGATTGTTGCCAAGCTGAGAATTTGTAGTATGTTCCATTTGTACTAAATCTTTCTGTTATTGATTCGCGCTAAGGAAATTACCAACAAAAGACTATCTTTAGAAGAGGAAATTGTTGTTTCCCACAGACGGCGCCAAAGTGATGCATCCAAATCCGGTCTCCTAGATATCTAATCTGCAAAACAAAGTTATATTACCAAAGTTTACCTTTTGGTGGCCGAGGGCACTCTAATGCTTAAGTCAATTAATATGTGGGATAAGACTTA
Source organism: Berberis vulgaris (assembly GCA_963556465.1). Classification (NCBI taxonomy): domain Eukaryota; kingdom Viridiplantae; phylum Streptophyta; class Magnoliopsida; order Ranunculales; family Berberidaceae; genus Berberis; species Berberis vulgaris. The sequence continues at coordinate 20,144,120 of OY747129.1, read as the reverse complement.
ATTTGGATAGAGTATCGTTCAGTTGAATTTGCATACCTTTTGTCGAATGTTCCTATTACCTCATATAATGTCCGTCATTAATTTTATGCTTGACTTAAGCATGTAGAGCGTCATTAAAGGAGACGTTCTTTACAACGGTCTCCTCCTTCATTGAGGTACGTCCTTGGGGGACTGATTCCCGCCACGACTTGTCTCCTCTATCACATCTCTCTTCTCTAAGAGAAGAGATTCGTTGGGCTTGGATTCGGGCTTTTGATTACGATCTATTATTAGGGGCCCTCTTGGGCTTTAACGACTAGGCCTGCCTTTTCAGGCTTCTTAAACAGGGCCTGTTATTCGTGTTGAGACCGAAGTGTTTGTTCCTCGTGATAGATGATATGTACCATGTGTACAGTCGTGATTAGAAGCTTACTTGATGTATCGTCAGAAGGTTTGATGAAAATTGGAAAAGATGGGATTCATTTAAAAATCAAATTTCTAACAAGTTAGATCATAAATAATATTCAATGCAAACTATTTACCGATGAGAGCAGCTGCTAAGATCGTTAGTAATGGCTAATCCAACTGATCTGCTTGACTTCCAGTCTTAAACAGCTCCCATACTTCTTAAATGCTATGAACATGAGCTTCCACCAGGCCTGGAATTTCCTTAGTACCTTCGGCAGATTGTTTTATCTCCAACCTTCATAAATTTGATTAGTAAAATTAGTATCTTTGTTAAGACCTAAAATAACAAGGACACAATGTATTAAGAAAAATCATGTGTTAGACACGTATTGGACACTCTGAAAATGGACACTCCATGCTTAGATCATCAATTATTTCACATATCTTTTGCACCTTTCATTTCTTTATAAATATGTATCAACATTAAGCAAATAATTTTATAGTTTGAATAAAAAAATAACACGGTATGTTTGGGCATTTCCCCATAGTGGATTTTTTCATTCAATGTGTCGGACACCTCGTATCCATGTCAGTCTAAGGTTATACAATAGAGAATATAATATAGAACTTACTTCTTGGTAGATTGGTTGGAACCCTCTACCAAAAAATCCCTTATTTTGTCATTGTAAGCTTCTAACATGCTTACAAACAAATTGTATCTCAAAGTAACTCTTGGTTCCTAAGAAATCTCGAACAGTTCTTCTAAAGTCCTATAATTAACTCCTCTGTTATCTAGGGTCCCTTCCATCGTAAATGTCTTCCTTGTTCCTGTCGACATGTATGTGAATGTACAAACATTGCAGCCATCCAAAACTGAAGTCACAAGAGGCAAAGTCACAACAAAAATAGTCTCTGGAGATTTTACACAGATAATAATTAGTTAAACACTTAACGTTTGCATCTAGATTAAATCAATAACATATGGGACCATGGAAAGATTAAACTGAACTACGTTGTTTCTAAAAATACAGAAACGCGGTTGGAAATTTATGTATTTCCATATTTATTGAATAAGTAATTCATACACTATATAAACTAATTACATAGGGTCCTTTGAGATAAAAAATACTTTAATGCCATATCTAATATGTAAAGTAACTTTAGCTTGTTTATATACTATTTATTAGTTACATGTGCCCCAAGGAGTACAATAGGTCCTTATGAACGAAGACTATGTTAAATTTGAATGGTGTTAAATACAACACGCGTGTTCCGCCGCCACTGGTCAGCTCTGATCGGACCAGGCCGGGCTTGGATTGGTTTCTTAGATCTTTTGCACAATCCACTTTTTGGACAATAGGATTGTATTCACAATTTACATACAGTTTCTCTACTTGTTTAACAATCTTACAAATACATCCAGAGCACACAACTCTAAAAAAACGTATTTGGTTTTACATTAAACATATTGTTTTGTATAATACGTTTATTTGTACAATTAATTTCATCATATTGTTTTGTACAGTAAGTCTTAGAGTTTATGTTATTTTAGAACTCTATTAATATTAATGTTTTTTATTATATTAGATACAGAGTTTATAAACTCTAGAACTCTGATTAAGATACTATTTTTACAGTACTTAGTCTAATTAAATTTTCTGTATGATATACTTTATTTTTATTTGTATTATTTCTTATAACAAATAAATTATGCTTTTTCTGTGTGATAGAAAAATATGGGAGATAAAAACGATTTCAAGCACTACTTAAAACACAAGTGCATGGAGATCAGTCTTGAAGACTTAATCATCTAGTTAAAAATTGAAGAGGACAACCGAGGAACAGACAGGCGCACACCGGTTGAAACAAAAACACATGTGATTGTTAGTACAAAGAAACATAGGAACTCTCATAAAAGGAAGTGTTCTTCGAATAATAAGGGGAATGGCATTAACTCCAAAAGCCATGCAAACATTAAAATTTTCAAAGGCACTTGCTATGTCTGTGGCAATAAGGGTCATCTTGTGAAGGAATGCCAACAACGCAATGATGAAGACAACGAGGGCAAGTCTTCTCAAGCCAATTTTTCAAATACTCTTGCATGTCTTATTGAAAGGTTACAAATCAGTGCAAATATATTTGAAGTTAACCTTGTTAATCATCCTCGAACATGGTGGATTAATACTGGTGCCACTAGCCACATCTGCAGTGATAAATCCATGTTCTCAACTTATAAGAAGTTGAATAATAATGAAAAGGTTTTCAAGGGGAATGAATCTGTCTCGGTAGAGATTATTCATTGATCTAGTGGCCGGTAAATCACTGATCAAAGAGCGAGCAGTCGCCAGGTTTAAAGATAAGGTGGGATCCACAGATGTAGTGGTTGGTGAACCGCTTCTTCTTCCACGAAGATTCAGACAAAACCGATTCCCAAGACAACGAAATGCCTCAAAAACTGAGACGTGATGCAACCCCTTTTGGCCAATGGTTACACCTGCTAGAACACAATATAATAAACTAGACCAAACATAACTATGCACCAAAGTGACGACAATATCAAAGTTTTACATTTGACCTCACATTCCCACCTAAATCACATTAACTTATAAAATACATCAAAACCCAAAAAAAAACTTGAGAAATTAACCTACATCTACATCTCAACCATCCGACTAGATAGAAGACAACACGATCACTAGGCACCTCTTGAAGCACCACCTGCACCCGAATAGGGGTACACTCATTTGCCACAACACAAGCAAACGAGGCAGCACTAGGTGGCATGAGGAGAATCAAAACATTTATTTCCCAATTAATGAATATTATCAAATAAAAAGGAAAGTAGTGATAGTAAATAATGATGCACCCCACTGTTCATCTTAACTACTTCAATCATGATGTGCACATAACATGCAACATAAGTGACTAGAATACATAATCTCAACCACAACAGTTAAAAGGAATCATAAAACTTAACAATGTTCCACTAGTTTTCATTCTGAATGCTCAATCATGATGTAAATATACATGTGAAATGCAACACTCAAGTGTGCTTAGCCAGTTCTCATTTTTCCTACACATAATTGCCCAATTTCTCAAGGCTAAGTGCTACTCCCTTAAGAACCATCATCTCCACCTTCCTACCCTGCCCCACCATTTGTCTTTGCTAAAGAGAAAGCTTCGTCCCCTCCTGTTGTTGATATTGTTGTCCATCTTCCCTTGAGTGTTCCTGCTAGTGACGATTTGATCACGTCTAGTGTTTCCTCTCCAACTGTTGTATCTTCTTTTCTTGATGTAACTGAATAAAATCATGAATGACAAGTGTTTCTTTGTTGATGCTCTTATGTTTTGTCTTTATTGCTCTCTAATTTGTATGCATTTCCTGCCAGATTGTGTCTGCAATTTGGTTTGGTTGTAATTAATTTATCGTCTTGGATCAATCAATATTTGATCGTACACAACAAATGTGTGTTGATCTCGTTATTCGTACTTTCTGTATCTTGGTAGTTTAGACTTGTCTGTATTTCTACCTTTGCGTTCGTTTCTTGGCCATCTGAGGCTCTCATTTCTTTGGTCTTGTGGCCAGGAAGCTTTACGAGTACGTCTTGATTTATATGCCCAGACTTTTGTGTATCTACTTCGTGGTCCGACGTTAGTCGAGCTAAAAGGTTTTATGAGTAAGTATTGACTTTTTTACTTCTAGACATTTGTAGATTTACTTCGTGGTCCGACATATTGGTCATCCAGAAAGTTTTACGAGTAAGTCTTGAGTTGTAGGTCCAAACTTTTGTAGATTTACTTTGTGGTCTGACGTATTCATCAACCAGTAGGTTTTATGAGTAAATTTTGACTTATACGTCCAGACTTTTGTAGATTTACTTTGTGATCCGACGTATTCGTGGACAAAAAGGTTTTATGAGTAAATCTTGATTTATACGTCCAAACTTTTGTAGATTTAGTTCGTGGTCCAAAAAATTGGTCGGCCAGAAGGTTTTACGAGTAAGTCTTGACTTATACGTCCAGACTCCTGTAGATTTACTTTGTGGCGACATATTGGTCGGCCAGAAGGTTTTACAAGTCTTGACTTATACGTCCTTTATTTTGTAGATTTACTTCGTGGTCCGAAATGTTGGTCGATCAAAAGGTTTTATGGTAAGTATTGACTTATACGTCCATACTTTTGTAGATTTACTTCGTGGTCCGACATATTGGTCGACCAGAAGGTTTTACGAGTAAGTCTTGACTTATATGTCAAGACTTTTGTAGATTTATTTCGTGGTCTGACATATTGGTCAACCAAAAGGTTTTGTTGACTTATACGTCTGAATTTTTGTAAGTTTATTTCATGGTTGATCAGACAAGAATTTTACGTTTACGTCTGACTTATATGTCTTGACCTTTTACTTGTATCTCGATATGTTGGTCGTGCTAGCTGTTTTACGAATGAATGCATAGTCTGACTTTGGCACCTTAACTGAACTTAACTGTTTAAATGTAAGATGGAGGGTTTGAATTTGGAATTTTATTGATAATCCTGTTTCAAATGCTTAGCATTCCACGGTCATAGTAGTTGTTCTCCATTTTGTACTTTTCACCTGGTATATTCTTGGTTTGTTAACTTTTACCAGTATTTTTTCTAGTTGCCAACACTAAATGTGTGGTGGGGCCTAATTTGACTTTTAGTGTTTTGCTATCATCGTTTATCCAGAACTTCTTGACTCATCTTTGTTCGTCTGCTTGTTTGTGGGTGTTTTGTTACAGCGCATGATCCATTAGTGAATAGTCTGTCTGTTGTGTCTTTCTATTTGATTGTTGCTTGGTTGATGTTTGTTGATGTCATTCCTTCTGATTGTAGAAGGTTGATTCATGCACGCCCTTCTTGTATCTGTTTTGATTTTGTGTTGTCCTAGAGTGTGCTTTGGTGTTGTTTCGCTTGTAGCGAATGTGTTCAACTATGATCCGATTTTAACTTGAATGGTGTAATGAAGGGGGACGTTCGTTGCAACAACCTTCTTCTTCGTTGAAGTGTGTCCTTGGGGGAGTGATTCCCACCATGAATATCTTTTTTCATGGTTCTCCCGTAATTTTGTCCTTGGGGGAGTGATTCCCACAGCAACTATTTTTTTTCACGGTTCTCCCGTAATTTTGATGGTTCGTGTCACGTGTGCAGCCACAACGAGGTAGCTAATTAACTCAGAATGCTTCTTGATCAAATTGTTGAGTGTGCGCTTTTCAAGGTACTTCGATTGGTGATTTCCTTGGTGACAAGTTAAGCTGAGTAGAATCCAGCACCAAATTGTTCAATCATGCTCACATCAGCGCCAACTGCCAAGGCTTCCATGAACTTTTGGGTTCCAGACCCCACAATGTTATTGAGTTTATTCACTGAATCAAATTTTTTCATGTCAGTTCCGTTGTCAATGATGGAGAAAGTGTCGTTGGCCTTGTCAGGAATAATGTGGATAAAAAGCTCTCGATTGGAAATCAAGCTCGCATTCGTCAGTGAGACCATCGAACCTGATCAACTGGTTCATCTCCGCTTGAAATGCAGAGGTCTCTGTGTTTCCCATTGCGAGTTGTCATAGTGGCTCTTATTGTCTCCTTCGATGACACTGGTTCTCCTGCTTCGATTTAGATTCGAGTGGGCGATACTGCTGATTGCTTCTTTGATCGGTCACATCGTTATTTTTTCCAGTTATGTAGTGTAGGGCAAACATCAGTTCTCTGAGTTGTTCTTTGATCCTGCAACGATATCTACCTTTTCTTTTCCTTTACACTATTTGTCTGTCAGCCCGACGAATTCCTCGAGTCGCCCTCTTTGGATCCAGTGCTCAATTTCATCCTTCAAATTGTAGCAGTCTTCAGTATCGTGCCCGTGATCCTCGTGGAAATAGCAGTACTTTCTCTTATCTCGTCCATCTGGGTTTCATCTCATCTTGAGCGATCAGTTGATATCCTCCCACTTCGCCATGGATTTCAGGATGTTTGCTCGACTTGCTTTCAAGGTCGTGTATGGTTTATATGTATTTTTTACCACACTCATCACCCGTTCGTGTCTGGGTCTAACAGATTGTAGCTTTTCGGGTTCTCGCTGGTTGAATTTGGATATTTCGTTGGTCCGATGCCTCTTCGACTAAGCATTCTCCTCTCGGGGTCTGTCGTTTCTCCTTCTTTCTTCTCTCCTCTCTCGTCTCTTTGATTGGCCCTCCTTTTCAAATTCATTCTTCTTTTTGGCGACCAACATTTCCTCGCGGGTGGTGTATTTCTTAGTGATCTTCAACAAGGTTGTCATATTTTTTGGAGGGTCTAGATTCAGAGAATTGTAAAATGATCATCTCTTCAATCCAGAAGTGAAGGTGGCAATGATCGTGTCGCCATTGCAATCATCGATCATGATCAACTCATCGGTAAAACAAATGATGTACTCCCTTATAGTTTCTTCGGGCCTTTGTCTGATGTGAAGTAAGTAATGTGGGTCATTTCTCATCCGCTGACTGCCAATGAACCTCGTGATGAAGGCAGTGGCTAACGCTTGGAAGGAGTCTATTGACCTAGGTGGTAGGCTTTTGAACCAACTCATCGCTGTGGAGGTGAGACCGGTCAGAAATGTTCGGCATAGAATGGACTATGTGTTTTCTTTCGATGCCATCATGTGGTGGAAGTGTTGTTGATGGTCTATCAGATCGGTGGAACTTCCTTGTCTTCTCGGACGTGGTTGGCAGAGTTCTGTTGCGGTGGTGTTTGATATGGTCGGCAGATTGAACACGCTTCTAAGGGAGTTTGTCTGTCACTTTGGTCAGATGATCCATCTGGGCCATGAGTTGATCCACGTAGGGATTTGCAACTATACCGCTAGATGTTTGAGATGATTCAGCTATCGCTCCACATTGCAACATTGTATTATCTGGCACAATTGTCCCGGGTGTTGTTGGGCTTGTTGCATGCGCTATTTGTAATTCAGCTTCACCAATTAAAGGGTTGCCTTGATTATTGTTGGGTTGGGGGTCTGTAGAGCGTTCCATTTGTTCTAACTTTTTATTGCTGATTAGAACTAAGGAAGTTTACAACTTCAAACTCTCTTTTGGAAGGAAACTGTCGTTCCCCTCAAATGACACCGAGCTGGTGCATCCAAATCTTGTTTCTTGTAGATCCGACCTGCAAAACAAATGTTAGATTGCCAAAGATCGCCTGTTTGGTGGCCAAAGGCACTCCGATGCTTAAGTCACTAACTCAGTTGGAGATGGAAATTAATCTGGACAAAATTCAATTAAAATTGCATACCTTTGTCGAATGTTCATTTTACCTTATATAGTGGTCGTTATTAATTCTCTGTGTGACTTAAGCATGTGAGGCTCAACGAGGGGAGATGTTCTCTATAAAAATCTCCTCCTTTATGAAGATACGTACATGGGGGAGTAACTCCCTCCACGACTCTTTTTCTCTGTAACGTTCCCCCTTTTTAAGGCAGAGCTTTGTTGGGCCTGGATTTAGGCCTCTGACTGTGATTTGTTCCGACCGGCCTTTTTGGGCTTTAATGACTAGATCCGCCCTTTTTGGGCTTTATGAGTCAGTCCGGACTTGAGATACTTGGTCCTCGTGATAAACGATCTTTGCCACGTGTATGGTCGTGATAATAGTCTTATTTGATGTATCATCAATATGTTCAAACACTTTTCTCAAGTGTGCATAGGTGGTTGTGTTGAGACTAATCACAGATTCTTGACAAATATAAAACCAAAAGGTAAAACAAAGCTTCATTCACTTGGAGTTGTCTGTTGTAGGTTGCAAGGTGTAAGACGGTGTTCTCTTCCCGTTCTTTCCAGTTCACCACTTCCTCTGTTTTCATTGCTTTAAGGTTCTCTATCAACACTTAAAGTGCTTCAATCTGGCCATGCTTCAAGGCTAGGTGAAGAGAGGTCTCCTTGTGAACCGCCAAACATTTTACACCATCAGGATGAAAAGATAACAATTTTAGTCACTATGCCAACTCTCCCACTGACACCATCACAGTGTAGAGAAATCATCCACTTTCTGCCCTTTATCACACCCAACTCGAACTCAACCTCCAATAACTCTCACCATCTCCTCGTGGCCTTTCATTGAAGCCAAGGGAATTGAGGTGTAACCATGTCAATTAATTTTGTCGTGAATGAAGGTTTCAGATTGATGAGCTCCAATGCAAAAGAAGTCTGGCCTAAAGAGGCAGATAAGTGTAGAGGGGTTTGATAGAATGGGAGTTGATCCATGTGGTATGGAAGATAAGGTATTGGAGTAGTGTGTACAAGGAATCTATGTCACCTGCTTGAGCTGCTCAACTTAACCTCGCTTCTATTTCTTTTGATGAAGTAGGATAACAAGTTCCTTGGATCTTTAGATTTGACTAAGTATAGTACTAATGGTGGGTGTAAAGAAAAAAATTGGAGAATTGTATTATTTTTTTTTTGTTCCTTGACTGAATACAAGCTTATATAAGCTAACTTCTATCTAACCTTGTGGAAACAAAAAACTTAAAATTTCCTATACAAAATAGAGTTTTATTTTGACTTTTCTAATCTAACTTTCCTATTCTAACTTTACTTTTTAACTATTCTGACTTTCCTATTCTAAACTTCATATTCTTGTATTTTTCCTTCTTGTAGAAGTGAATCAATCTTGGACTTGGGCTTAGCTATGTTGAGTGCAAGCCCTACATATTCTAACATGCCCCCGCAAGCTGGACATGTAGACGTTGATAACATGTGCAGCTTGGAGGAAACTTTGAAGTCTAATTTGGTAAAGAAATCATGATTGTCGAGTGAATCTACTAATGATTCGACTCGAGTCAGCATGATTTTCGAATTCTGGATAATTCTGATAGTTTTAGATAATTCTGGATAACTTTGGATGCTTCTGGATAATTCTGGTATGAAGAAATCATGATTGTCGAGTGAACGACTAATGGTTCAAATTGAGTCAGCACGACTCCTCGTCAGCATGAAGGCTGAAAAAATTGCTCAGCACAAATGTTGGTATTGCTCAGCATTGGTGCTGGATTGCTCAACATTGGTGCTGGTCTGGTATTGCTCAGCATTCGTGTTGGATTGTTCAACATTGATTCTGGTATTGCTCAGCATTGGTGCTGGTATTTTTTTTTGAGCTAGTGTGGTAATACATAGTAGAATGTTGGGTGTGGATAGCGACAAGATTTTCAAAATTATGTTTCTTGCCACCTTTTTCTTCTCTACGTTCTCCTTCATCCGTTGTTGTTTCACTGCAACTGCTTTGGCTAAGAGAGAAACAGAAAAGGGGTGATATAAAGAGAGTAAGGGAGATGGTAGTGTTAATGGAATAGGGTGAAGTCCTATGGAGGTGCTATGGTTATGTGTGAAGAAGGGAACGATGGGTCTATGAGAACCAGGGAGGCGATGGAAAGCTGCGTGGTTGGCTTGCTCGGCGGTGGTGGTGACAGTGTGTGCATGTATTTCTCTCCTTCTTGGGCAAATGAATCATCTTGATTGTTGGCTGAATTGCAGGTTCCTGGCTGCGATTTTTGAAGAAAAGAGAACTCTGTTTGAATTGAGTTATGTTGATGTGTTTGATATATATATTTTTTTTGGAAGGCGAGCGGGTATTTTTTTTGGAAGACTTTCTATTGAGTCTGGCTGAGTATTTTGTTGTTGTGTTTGTAGAAAGAGAGTAGCAATCGGAGATATTCCTTGATCGAAGATTTCGGTGGTCTCCCTTCCCCGCCTCTTGCGTCTATGGTCAAAGTGTGTACGGAGGTGGGGAAGAGCATGAGTGCTCTGAGTCTTACTTGTAGTGAGATCTCAAGATCACCGCTCTAATACCATGTAAAGAAAATAATTAGAGAATTGTATTATATTTGTTTGTTCCTTGACTGAATACAAGCTTATATAAGTTAACTTCCACCTAACCTTGTGGAAATAGAAAACTTAAAACTTCCTATACAAAATAGAGTCTTATTCTGACTTTCATATTCTAACTATACTTATTTAACTATTCTGACTTTCCTATTCTAGCTTTCCTATTCTTATACTTTCCTTCTAGAGGTGAATCAATCTTGAACTTGGGTTTAGCTATATTGAGTGCAAGCCCTACATATTCTAACATTGGGAAGGATCCAGGATGGTTCTAGTATTGTTGGTCATGGCTTAATGAATTAACAAGCAAGTTTGTTTCAAGGTATGAAATTGGATAGGAGTCGACTTTGCAGCACTTAAAAAATTAATTGCTATTTTTTTCCCTCTCTTATATGATATTTGTGGTGGATTATCAGGCACCTGACTTACAGGATAAATTGCATAGGAATGGAGGATACATATGGGATCATGCAATTGGTGAAGAGCTCTAGATGAGCAATTGTGCGATGACATTTTATGACCATGACCTTGTTTAAAGATTATGAGTTTTCTAAACCGGGTAATCTTTCCTTATTAATGAGTTTTGCTCGGTTTTATCCAGTCAATTCAACCTTCAAGGTATGGTTGCTTATGATGTTTTATATGTATTTGATGAAATCAATTAAAGAGACTTTGGTAGAGATTTTGATACAATTTTGTAAGGCCAACATAGAGTAAAATTGTGGCTGATAACCATGAAGATTATACTAGTCAACATGATTAGCCATGTCAAATGTTTTTTGAAACTTGAACAAAATTCATATAACACTTAATCAATTTCGGTATAAATCTTTGACCTGTGGCTGAAAATGAGATTTTATTTATTTATTTATTATTATTGTTATTATTATTTTGCGGATTGACTTTCATGGTAATAAGAACTATTATCATAAAAATGTAGCACTTAATTCTATTCCACGTGGGCATCATGATAGTGTGTAAAATACCAAAATTTATAATAACTAAATTGTGACCTTGGGTAGGAATGAAAAACCCGTGGATAATTGCAATCTTAAATTTGAGCAATGCTAGCTGTCGAGGGAATGGGCAAGGAAAACAGCGAGGGGAGGGCGGTGGAGGGGGGGAACGTCCATCCCCATCGGGATGCGCGCTTGAAAAATGAGGACACGCATCCCGAGGGGGATGGATGGTCCCCTCCCCTCCACCGCCCTCCCCTCGCTGTTTTCCTCGCCCATTCCCTCGACATTTAGAATTTCGCCTTAAATTTTCCTTAAGTGGTCTCCATTGATTCTATTCCATGGGATAGGATTACAAAGCAACCAAAAGCACCTTAAGCTAATCTTAGTTGACTACTGCAATTTAAACTTTATATTGGATATGTGACATTGCTCCATATTTAGGTGCTCATGTAGACTTCGGAGCATTATAAAAAAGTAGATATCTTCTTACAATGTTTTAGTGTCACTGAGATTGCCTTTATGTTTTGCTTGGACATGTTAACTTCTAATTTTGCTTGGACATGTTAACTTCTAAGAGAAGATATGAATAACAGTTCTATTGTATTTCTTCAATTGTAAGGTGTACATCATACATTGCTTATATAGGCATCTCAAGTGCATGAATAATTGTCATAACAGACTAACAAACAACACATCTAGCTAACAACCTATATAGCTATTACTTGCTAATTATACTTAACATCCCCCCTCAAACTAAGTGTAGAACCATCAACAACACTTAGTTTGTTACGCAATAACAAAAATCTGGAAGTACCAACTGCTGAAATGTGATGGACAGTAATGAGCTTGCGAGCAACCTTCTCACGCACAAAGTAGATATCTAATTCAATGTGTTTGGTTCTGGAATGAAGAACAGGATTGGCACTCAGCAGGACAGTGCTCTTGTTATCACACCAGATAGTAGGAGATGCACAGACAATCTTTAGCTCAGAGAAAAGAGATTGTAGCCATGTTAACTCGGTTGTGACAGAAGCTAAACTCCGATATTCCGCCTCAGTACTACTTCTAGATACGGTACTTTGCTTCTTAGAGGACCACGAAATGAGATTAGAGCCCAAATATACGCAATAACCAAAAGTGGAACGTCTATCAGTTGGGTCAGATGCCCAATCAGCATCACAATATCCAGATAAATGAAGAGAATGAACAGGTACTAGATGAAGACCAAAAGTAGATGTAGCTCTTAGATACCTTAAGATTCGTTTCACCACTCGCAAATGAGACTTAAGAGGATTTTGCATGAATTGACAAACGTGGTTGACTAAGTATGCAATCTCTGGTCTGGTGATAGTTACATATTGTAAAGCTCCAACAATGCTCCGATATAGCTGAACATTCTGAACAGGATCACTACCCGTAGCAAACAACTTTTCACCACCACTCATAAGCGTAGGTAAGCCATTAACAAATTGCATCTTGGCACGACAAAGAAGGTCATTAATGTACTTGGATTGAGAAAGAAAGAGACCATTGGTAGTTTGTTGAACTTGAATGCCAAGAAAATAATGAACAACTCCCAAATCTTTTAAAAAAAACTGAGAATTCAGTTGCAGAATCAACTGAGAAATGTCAGAAGAGCTTGAACCAGTGACTACAATGTCATCAACATAAACCAAGATGAAAATAAGAGATGGAGAATGTCGAATGAAAAGTGATGAGTCTGACTTAGTAGATGTAAAGCCAAAAGAAATAAGAGTATGCCTCAGCTTGTCAAACCAAGCTCTAGGAGCCTGTTTTAAACCATAAAGAGATTTGGTGAGCTTGCAAACTGCATTGGGACGAGAAGGATCTATAAACCCAGGAGGTTGCATCATGTAAACCTCTTCTTGCAGGTCTCAATTTAAAAAGGCGTTGTTTACATCCAATTGAAACACTGACCAAGCATATGTAACAGCAACAGATAGCACAACTCGGATAGTAGAGGGTTTAACAACAGGACTAAACCTCTCTTCATAGTCAAAATCAGCAACTTGTTGGAAGCCCCTAGCTACCAAACGAGCTTTATATTTGTGAATTGTACCATCTGAGATCTCTTTGATCTTGAAGATCTATTTACAACCAACAATGGACCTATTATGTGGAAGATCCACCAGTGACCAAGTATCATTGCGCATCAGTGCCATATACTCATCTTGCATAGCAGAAAGCCAATGAGGAGTGTTTAAAGCCTCATTCAAGCTTGATGGTTCAGCTGAAGCCATGAACACCTTGGGTTTGTATATACCTGTTTTAGATCTGGTTACCATCTGATGACCAGGAGCAGCAGTAGGGGGGCAATGGAAAGCTTCTATTTTGAGTGGATAACGGAGGTACCACTTGATTAGGGGAAGGAACCACTGGACTAGAAGGAGAAGCAAGAAGTAAAGGTGCATTATTGTCAGTAGGAGCAGTAGAAATTGGGATAGATGCAGGGGTAGGTGCAGTGAAGAGAGGAGTAGACATGGGAGAAGTATGACTCAACCTTTTATGGGGAAAGAAATTCTCATTAAACAACACATCCCTGGAAATATAGATGCGACTAGTAGGGGACAAGCACTTGTATCCTTTGTGTTGTAAACTATAACCAAGAAATGTACATTCAACAGACCGGTATTGAAGTTTATGAGAGTTATATGGTCTTATATTGGGAAAGCATAAACAACCAAACACCTTGAGTGTAGTATAATCAGGAACCTTGTGATAAAGAGATTCAAATGGAGAAATGCCATTTAGAACAGAGGAAGGAACACGGTTAAGAAGATATATTGATGCTCTTACTGCTTCATCCCAGAATTTCATGGGAAGAGAAGCATGAGCAAGGAGAGTTAAGGCAGACTCAATGATATGGCGATGCTTCCTCTCAGCAACTCCATTTTGTTGATTGCCGATGAGTTGTGGGGCAAGCCAAGCGATGAAGAACACCATGTTGAACTAAAAATTTTGAAAAAGATCTGTATTCCCCACCCTAGTCAGATTGAATACATTTAATAGGAAAACCAAACTCCAATTCAACCTGTGACTTGAACTTAAGAAAAGTAGGATAAGCATCTGCTTTGTTTTGTAAAAGATACACCCAAGCAAAACGACTATATGCATCAATAAAATGAATATAATATTTGTAACTAGAGGAAGAAACAGTAGATGCAAGACCCCATAGATCAGTATGAATGAGTTCTAAGGGTGCATTATACACAGTAGATGAACTAGGAAAAGGAAATTTATGTATTTTTCCTAAGCAACATGAGGAACAAAAATAAAATTCATTCTTATGTGAAACAAGGATGTTACATTTGGTAAGGATCTTTTGAACAAGTGGCAATGAAAAATGACCTAATCGAGCATGCCAAAGAGACAAAGATGAAGAAGTACTTGTAGTAGTTGTATTGATTGAAGATCTTGGATTGAAACAGGAAGAATCTGACTCTGGTTTGACTGGAGCAGCAAGAGATGTGGATGGAAAGACATAGAGACCATTGTTAAGCTTCCCCTTCCAAGAGAATTTGGTTGGTGACCTGATCCTTAACAAAACACAGATCAGGATGAAATTCAAAAAAGACACCATTATCTTTTGCAAATTTAGACACACTTAACAAGTTTTTAGTGAGTTTAGGAACTTGAAGAACATTCTTAAGAAACAACATTCTTGAAGAATTTGAAGATTGAAGGATAGACTGATCGATGCTTTGGATTTGTAATCCAGTACCATCCCCAACAAATAGATGTTCATTGCCATGATAAGGAGCAGAAGAAGTCATGTTCTGAGTGTAGGGAGTGCAGTGATTTGTTGCCCCAGAATCAGGATACCACCTATGATCAAATGGTATAGATGAAGCAACAAAGGTTTGCATCTGAGACTCAGATTCAGCTCCCCAACAAGGATCATTAGATTGACTGGAAGAAGCAGAGAAGGCATTGGGAGGTGGTAGATTTGTTGGTTGAGAAGGCATGCCTAAAGATGAAGTCTGCTAAGGAGAGCTCCATGGATTAGGAATATTATTGTCGAACCTGTTATAGCACTTGAATGTTAGATGCCCAAGTTTACCACAGATTTGACACTGAGGTCGATTTGTTTGATGACTAGAAGGCCTAAAACCTCTCCCAGATCCAAATCTTGCACCTCTAAATGAGAAAGAATTGGATGGAGATCTGAACTGAGGTCTCCAAGCATGTGGATTTGAAGCAAAGGATCTAGGAGAAGGTTTGTATGAAGTGTGAGCAACATTTGCATAACTAGACACATCAAGATCCTTCATATGTCTTTCAATTCTTGATTCTTGAGCAAGCAAAAGTGATTCAATCTCTGCTACACTATATGCATCTGATCTAGAGTTCACCGAGACCACAAATGTATCATAAGATTGTGGCAATCCATCAAAAATTGCATTAATGTGATCTTTAGGAGAAAGTGGATGCCCTACAGATGCTAATTGATCAATGATGGATTTTATTTTCAGCAGATAGCCATTAATGGAGAGATCTCCTTTCTTGAGATTTTGTAATTGAGTTCGAAACTGAGATATTTTGGCAACGGTTTGTGAATTGAAGAAGGTCTCAAGAATCTTCCAAACATGCTCAGATGTTTCACAACCTACTAACCTTGTGAGTAATGATTTTGTCATAGTTGAAAGAAGCCATGAGAACAACAGTTGATCTTGCTGTTCCCAATTGATAAACTCTGGATTGACATTGTTGTGTGCTTCATCTTCAGTGGATAGAAATCTTGGTGGAGACGAAGCATTTTCAATAAACTTCTGAAGTTTGTGACCTCTGATTGTTGCCAATACTTGTTGTTTCCACAATAAGTAGTTGTGTTCATCCAGTTTGACAGATAGAGCATGAGTAAACATTACTGGTTTAGACTTCGCTTGGCAGAGTTGGTGAGTGACGCAACATTTGAGGAAGTTGAATCCGCCATTAACACTACTGAGAAATATTGAAACGAAGAAGAAAAGGAAAAGAGCAATGAAAACGCTCTAATACCATGTTAACTTCTAAGAGAAGATATGAACAAGAGTTCTATTGTATTTCTTCAATTGTAAGGTGTACATCATACATTGCTTATATAGGCATTTTAAGTGCATGAATAACTGTCATAACAGACTAACAAACAACACATCTAGCTAACAACCTATCTAGCTATTACTTGCTAATTATACTTAACAGGACAAATGAATCACTAGGGGTGGGCACGGTCCGGGTCGGTCCGGGTTGAGGCCTATCCCGGTCCCAATCCCGGTTCAGTCAACTGGGAACAGTCCGAGTCGGGAAAGCCACTTTTTTGGGCTGACCCGGTTGGACCCGGACTGTTTGGAACTGGGACAGTCCAGGTCGAGACCATGCCTACCCGATTTGTTCATTTTCCAATTCAGACAGCCAATTTTTTTTTGGCTTGATTTACCAGAGGCCCAAAATGATTTTTTTTTTTTTTTTGAAATATTAAAATTATCTTATGGTAACATTCATTTGAGGCTAAATCCACATAATGGAAAATATAAATCAAAATCATTCTGCAATCCAAAGATGGCCCCTGACCAATTCTTGCACCTAGTTAACAAAATTCCACCTACTACTCAGTTTGAGACACATCTTTCAATAAAAGAAACCAAGAACTTTACCCCCAACATTCTTTCTCCTGGCTTCCTCATGGTCCATGATTCCAGCAGATGTAGTCAAGACAATGTAGCCAAACTGTCTTGAAGGGAGTAGCCTTGCAGTCCATGGCTCAATGTCCTTGACACCAACATCGAAACGAGGACTAATGACACCGCTCTTGCTCAACCTACCATTGAGCTCAACAACAATCTTGCCAGATCTGTGATAATCGACATACTCAAACTCTCCAATATAACCATGCTTCTTACCTGATGTGCTTCTCGGGTTGGAGAAGGGTTGGAAGCGAGAAGAAGAAGGGTTGGAGGCGAGGTGAGAAGAAGATGGGTTGGAGGCAAGATGCGGCTAGCGTCTTTGGCTCTTTGCTAATTTGCTTTGGTCAAAACTCAAAACCCTATTTGTTTTGGCATTAGGTTGGGCTATGGTAAAACATTGGGTTGGGCTTTGGTTTGCTAATTACTGGGCTTGAATTTAGATATTAAGTACTAGAGTAATCGGGACAAACCTGGACGGTCCAGGATTATTTTTGTTAAAATCGGTTTCGTCCCGGTTCAGACCGGTCCGGGACAGGAACCGGAATAAAAATAGTGTAAACCGATTTGTCCTGATCTGAACCGATTTGGGACCATACCGAAATGGGTCGGACGGGTCGGGATCGGGATTCTTGCCCACCCCTGTGAATCACACACCAGATTGTTGTAGTTGAGTTCAGAACTAGTTGGTGAACTGTCGTACGTATTGATATGTTTTATACAAACTTTCTCCCATAACTACTGGTTTATCCCAGTACACGGAACCATTATGTGATTGAGGCAGACATGAAACATGAAAAATTGAAAATTTCTAGAGAGCCAGGCCCCTAGGGCCAGGGGAGCTCTCTAGAACGCGATTATGAGAGAGAGAGTGATAAAAAAAATAAAAATAAAAAACAGATGAAGATGAACAAAAGAAGAAGAAGATGAACAGATGAAAAAAAGCAAAAATTATAGCCAGCCTTGTTTGCTGGCATTTTCTTGGCCTTGTTTGGGTTTTTTTACATTTCTATCCCTTATATAGATAGTGTTTGTGGTTGTTTTTAAAGAGGAGGGACAAAAAGTGTAAAAACACCAAAACAAGGCCAAGAAAATGCCACCAAAAAAGGCTGGCTATAATTACGTGAAAAAAAAGTGCTAGAGAACACGGCCTCGCGCTCTCCTGGCACCATGGGCCTGGCTCTCTAGACTGACTCGTGAAACATAGATTACTTGCGCACCTTCTAGATGAGATTATACTGAAATTACTCATGCCTATACACAAGATACTACTACAAAATGAAAACTCATGTATACATAGACCACTTGACGTAATCTCTACTATATGACCCTTCAACACGCAGGGAGATCAGGTGGTGGAGGTGGAAGAGTCTGCAATTTTCCTTTGCCATCCTTATTAGGAAAGCCATCGATAGCCCCCATGTCGTATGTACATCAAGATGGCAATGCATGAACCAAACTCCTGCAAGAAAAGCCATTAATTTTGAGTGTAAGCATAAATATGACATAATTGTAAGCCATCGTAATCTTGATGAGCTTTTTCCTAGGATGAAGTCAGTTTTGTAGTTAAGATTCAAGTATCTTGAAAAAATGCCACTGTGTTGGCACGAGTTTCTTTTTCCCAACAAGTTATAAGTGATCCTCTTAATAAAAGTTTATCTTTTTTTTTTCCTGAACCACACGCAGATCTGACTGCAACCCACTTCGAAATCACGTGTTAACATGGTCAAACTACAAATATAACTTTGAATCTACAAAAAAAAATTTCACTGTACCAAGATAAGGAATTATAATTCCTGGTTGATAATTTCAAATGAACTCCATTTATTGCTTTGTTTCATCTAATAAACTACTAGAATGATTTGATGTACCTGGATTATCTGCTTTGAATCTAATCACTGTCCAACCTCCTGCTGGAACCCCAATGGTGTTACGGAAAGGAGGGTCGTGCAAATTGAGAACAGCGGTGCTCGAATTGAAGTTTCCGAGCCCACAGCCTAGGACATAGAAGCTGAACCCATGCAAATGTACTGGATGGTTCTCCATTGAAACAGTTCCAGTGCCCTGAAATATCACCTGTATATTCCATCCATACTCTAGTACACTCACTGGAGTCCCTACTATCGGTTGAGTATCGATGCCAAAATTGTTAGGTGCATCATTCACAAAATCATACATTCTGGGGGGTTTGTCTGGAAAGTCCTTGGTGAAATACCCCTCAAGATTGTTATAGTGAGCATTCAACAAAGACACTGCAGGTTTCTTGAATGTTATGTTATTGACAGATGCCGCAAATTTCCCTCCATTAGGTCCTTTGCAGCCAGACTTGCATGAAAACACATTTAGCCCAATTGCAAAGAACAAGTACTTGTCAATTTTCAGTGGTACACCGACTGGGGATCAGTGCTTTTTGGTGTGCAAGCTTTTAATCTGTTTGGTGAAATTCTCAGCGGACGTAGTATCATCAAAATAAGGTAAGACCAGTTTACTAACCAATGAAGAAGAAAACGATGAATGGGTATAGTCCAAAAGGCCATAGGAAGGTTGGGGTAAGAAGGGCACCACTTTTGAAGGCATGTAAGGGCTCATGGCCATGTAGTATTTCCCGACAGGTTTATTGGATTTAACCAAAACATTGTAAGTTTGCCCAGGAGTTAACATTAGGTGTGATGTGGTGTACGGTTTTGTGTATTCTGCATCAGCTTCTACCACTGTCATTAGGTGGTTGGCGATCCCGAAGAAGTGTTCTATGTTAAGTGCAGTGTTGATGATTCTGAGGAGGTAAGTCTTCCCATGTTTAACATTTATAGTGTATACATCTGCAACAGCAAAAATATTGCAATAGAAGATTAACCCATGATAAATATATAACAGGAGCGAAAGAGAAAAACTACGGAAATTTACCGTTTTTTGAGCAATTATGAAGGGGGCCTGAGTGACCATTGAGAAGGTAGGCATCTGAGCCTGGTGGACCTCCTCCAGATGATGTAACTTGTCTCTCTAGCTCTTGTATATCCTGAATCCAGTATTCTCCTGTCGAAACAAGAAAATGAAAGAAGAGTCAGTGTTGCGATCCTATTAGAAACAAGTCATCAAACATAGTTGCATTGTGAGTCAAATGAATAAGGCATGGATCAAAGTTAAGTTGCTTTGTGAATTAAGTGAATATAAGTTAAGTTGGATATACCAAGAACAAGAACATGTTCTTCGTAGGGTCGCTTAAATGGATACGGAACACCCTGGTTAGGATAGATGACAAGTGGACCATGCACGGTTGCTCTGAGCCATGATATATGGGCATGCCAAAAGAGTGCCTCTTTGATTGTGCAAAGTGAACTTATAGGTGAAGCTCTAGCCTGCTTGAATTGGACATTGGGTTATATAGGAAGGGCCATCAAACCAACAGGATAACTTTTGAAGAACTCCATGCCTACATCAGAGAACTCAAGATCGAGATTAGTACCAGACACGCTAGAAGAAAGTGCAAATCATACTTGTGGTTGTTCTAAAGATGTTGAATCAAAGACCAAAGAAGAGAAGTGGTTGCTAGTGTTTTACTGTATACTACAAATGTTGAATAAACTAATAAAGAAATTATTGTCCAACTGATCAATTCAAGAGGTTAAATGAGGTCTGGTTGAAAAACTTGCAGCAAAGTCAATCAGAACTACATTGTTTGATAATATAATAGGTAATGCTTGACGTAGGAAAGAAATTGGTATAGTATTATTATTGTTTAGACTATGAATATAAAACAGTATCATGTACCGAACTATACAATCTAAAAAGAGAGAGAAGGAGAGGCCTACTTACCGATGGATTGAGATATTATATGGCGTGCAATTGGTGACCTTCACAATGACCATATTGTCTTCTCTGGCATATATGGTTGGACCAGGAGACATACCATTTACAGTGACAATGGTGGAAGTCTTGCACAATTTTGTTATTCTAGTCTTTTCAACCTGAAATTTATAACTCCATATTGAGTTCTCTTTGTTGAATCTGTTAGATGCCGCTTACTGTCGACCTCCAAATCCTAGTTTAATTTAAGAAATTTGAAGCTAATTAATCTCTAGAAAGGGCTGGCACTAGATCAGGTTTCAGAGTTTTCTCATTCAAAGGTGGAAAAGCCAAACTAAACCAAGATCTAAATCTGATCCATTGCCAGCCCTACCCAACAGCATAAGAGCATTGTAACTAGAGCATCCCCAATGCAATGCCAAACTTTGGCATTTTTAAGGAAATGCAATACATCTTATGCACAACGTTTAGCAATGTTTTGGCATATATACGAGGGCAGAGCTAGAAGCATGTTTGGCTACAGACTAGAGATCAATTGGACAATCTAAATACCCAATTTAGTGTCAAAATATGACCGACCCATATGAGTTGGTATTGGAGTGGAGATGTTCCTAGCACTTTAAGCAAGTGTGTGCGTGCTTTCAAGTGGGCCTTTTGGTTGGTGCACGAAAATAAAAGTTTTTTTGCTGCAAATATGAACACAGTCTACATAAGATTTTAAATTTGTATTGATTCACCTTAAAATTATAGAATCTAGTTGCACTGCCCCGAGCCCAAGCATGAAGAACAATAGTATCTATGCCCAAAAGGAGAATAAACATGATGATAGGGAAACTCCTCATCTTCGTCGCCTTCAACATAAGTTTATGAACATAAGATCTCACTAAGAAAGTGAGCAATTTAAGCTAAAAACGGACAACTAAACTCCATGTTAGTAAGTAAGGAGAAATAGAAGTAATATTGTGGTCTGATGTATTTCCTATGTCAGGTCTTTTGTACAAAGCACAAAATATAACTAGGTTTTGGTGTTAGATCATTTTCTTGCTCATAAATAACTAGAGTTTACAACTTTGGTTGTCATCTTTTGTGGTCTAGTTATTGTATATTAGGGTTGAACCTCACCTAGCTAGAGTTCCGTAAAGATCAAGCTAGACAATTTGCTTGAGACAAGTCTTCTTATGGCAATTGCCATACAGAGGGTTCAAGGCGAACTTTATCATATAAGCCAAGATAGTAGCTTGGAGGTTAGTTCACTTGTGTACGTGGATTCATAGACATTGGAGAGGAGTCCATATCATATACAACATTTTATGTAGTTATATGGAGATCCTTTTCATAATTAGTTCAGTAGTTTGAGACGAAAGGGATGTTCAATTATTCAGTTTTGCTAGGTTTGGTCACGATTGAGTTTTTTTTACAATTTTACCCATTCTCTTTAAAACACAATCACAAACATCATTTATAAAAAGGATAAAATTGTCAAAAAATCTTACCCTAGCCATTAGCCTGAATGCCTAGAATTGTTGTCAATTATTTTTGGAACTCCGTTTTCGATGTGGATGGATGGCTTTGACACGTGTTATTGCATTAAGGTTGCACTCAAGATTGATGTAGATATTTAGAAGGATCTTAAGCGGCATGGCATCAAGAGTACCATCATTCAAAACCAGTGTTCTAAAAAATGGCCTAGGCGTCACCTAGGCGTTAGAAAAACGCACAGATTAATGGCTTGGCAGGTTTTGGGCGGTCTGGGCGAGTTTTTCTTTTTTTTAATAAAGCTGATTGTGTTCTTATTTTATTTTTCTTTCCCATTTTTTTGAAATAAACAATTTAATTGTTTTTATTCAGTATATGTCTGAATGTAGCAAATGATGATTACTTAATGGAATTCTCAAAGGATCAGCCAGTACCAATTTTAGTAATGTAGATTTTATCAAACATGACTGAGATCATTCATGCAATTTGAAGAAAAATAAAGAGTAGGTTTGGATATTTATCCACAAATTCAACTTTGTATAAAGTACCCATCATGACCAACTTCAGTCATTTGAGTTTTAATAAATTTTGTTCATGATTGTTAATTTTTCATGTTTTTAAATTTTGCATGTGTATCTTAGCATTAAATTGGATGTAATCGATAAGGTATTATTCTTAACTTTTGTAAATTATTAAAGTTATAATACAAAACCTAAAACCGCCTAGGCGCTAGGCACATGCTCGCCGCTCGCCCACCACCTAGCGCTTTTTAGAGCACTGTTCAAAACCCACACTACAATTGACGCTTTGGGACACCTAAGGCACAATTCGTGCTGTTAAATCACTTCAGAAAGCTTGCACTATTAGAAAGGCAGTGACTACTCCACATCACCATTTTCTCTTTTTCACACCATTCTACTCTCCCACACCACCTACTTTCTTTCTCATACTACCATTCTTTCTCACACCACCTAGGGGTGGGCAAAAACCGATTTAAATTCGGTTAACCGACGGAACCGGTTTTCAAATTCGGTTCGGTAACCGAACAGATTATAAACGATTCAAAATCGGTTTACGGTTTTGAACCAACCGATTTATAACCGAACCGACCAATTAATTAGATATATATATATATAACTAAATAACAGGTAGGTGTCAATACCTAATTAGTGCAACAAATGCACTGCAGTACACCCTGTTGCACTGAATCACCCCCTTCTCTCAAAGTTTTCAATTTTGGGCTAAAAATTGGATCTGTAAAAAAATTGGGCCTGTAAAAAAATTGGACATGTTTTAATGAAAGTCTTTCAAATGCTTGAGCCTGAAATTTCGGCCCAACCGAACCGATCCGAAATTCGGTTCAATCGAATTCATCGGTTCAACCGAATTCATCGGTTTACAAATACAAAATTCGGTTTCAGTTTGGGTTTTGGGCAAACCGAATGAAATCGGTTTGGGGCTCAAAATCGAACCGAACCGACATTGCCCACCCCTAACACCACCTATATAAATCAAAACCCAACTTTTTTCCCTCCTCATTCAAATCGACAAGAGATTCCTCCCTTCAAAATTCTTCCCTCTCCCACATTCAAATCTCTTCCAAATCTCTACCCACATTCAAATCTCTTGCAAGTCTCCTCCCTCTCCCTCGAAAATCTCTCAAAATCGAAACCGTTACATATCAAAACCCTCAAACTCTCCAAAATCCCCTCAAATCTTTAGCCAAATCCCCCCCCCCCAATTATCAAATCCAACTCTTCTGTAAGTGAACCATCCATTCTATTTCTTGCTTCACCACTCTCTCCCTCATTCGATTGTTTCACCACCTGTTGATAAAAATAGTAATATAAAAAAGGGTAACTTTCAACTAATTTAAACCCTCGATTGAGAACGATTCTCAACCTCATCAAAACACGAAAATTGTAATACTTTGAGTTATATAATAAACACAACTTGAATCACTTGAAACTGTTTTTAAATTAGCAAGTTATGGTCATTTTACTAATGTCGCGCAAATCTATCTTACAATGAAAACGGGATAGTGTCCCTGACTTTCGGCCAACTTATATGATCGATTGAGACCAATTATCAATCTCATCAAAACACAAAAATTGTAGTACTTTGAGTTACCTAATAAACACAATTTGAATCACTTGAAAATGTTTTGAAATGAGCAAATTATTATCATTTTACTAAAGTCGCGCAAAATGGTGGTTTGGAGTAGTCACATAAAGGATTAGTTTGGAAGACTTGTATGGTTTAGGGGTGGGCAAACGGGTCGAGGATCCCGCGGGTTCAAACAGAACCGAGCTGTTTTGCTCTAAACGGTCCGAATTTTAATTTTGTGTTTTTAAATACGGTTCAGTTCGGTCCGGATCCGTTATAAAACGGTCTGGTCCCGGTTCCTATTTTTTAAAAAGAAACGGTCCGGGTTGGACCCATTTCAAATCACATTGCATCGACACCCTACAGATCTGGATCTAGCTACCTTTAATCCCCACTCTCTCTGTCTCTGTCTCTGCTTCCTTTTCTTCTACCTTTCATTAAGTGATAGATGATGGAGCAGCAGAAGAAAAGGAAGAGGAGGAGAGGTGAAGGAATGACCAAAACCCCTCCTCCTCCTTGATGATGGACTAGCAGGAAACGAAAGAGACGATTGGAGATCTCCCTCTCCCTCTCTCTCTCTCTCTCTCTCTCTCTGTCTCTGTCTCTGTCTCAAACCAATGTTCTCACCGGTTCAGGGTGGTTGTATACATGACGGAGTTCGATCTACACTCTTGTGCTCAAACACTGCGATCTTGCAACATCGAACATGGGAGACAACTTCATCTTCTCCTGCTCAAAAGGGGTCTTCTCGAACCGACTTTCTACATTGGAAACTGCCTTCTTCAGGTGTACAATAAGTGTGGCTACTTCAATGATGCTCGCCACCTGTTTGATGAAATGCCTCAGAAGAACAGCTTCTCATGGAACTCACTTATAGAAGCCTGTGTGAAGTCGGGAAAGAAAGAAGAATTGGTTTCGTTGTTCAACTCTATGCCCCATGACCAAAGGAATGAGTACTCTTGGAACTCTATCATTTCGAGTTTTGCAAAATCGAAAACAGGTGATATTCATGTCGCTAGAAGTTTGTTTAATGAGATGCCGCGGAAGAATGGGGTTCTTTGGAACTGTATGATTCATGGGTATGCGCAAAATGGGAATCATGAAGAGGTTGTGAGGTTATTTTTATTTTGTAGTATGCGCATTGATATGGAGCCGTAGGAACCGGACCATTCCAAACGGTTCGAGTTAGGTTCGGTTCCAATGTTCACAATGAGGGGATCCGGACCGGATCCGTTAATTTTAAACGGTTCGAGTTAGGTTCCTCCAAAATTGGAACCGATACGAACCGTGCCTACCCCTATTATGGTTCGAGTTTAGGTTTAATACGACAATACGCAAATACATCAGAAAACTAAGTTTTAAAAAAAAAATCACAAACTGAAAATTTTTCCAATTTCAGAAATAAAAAATAAAAAATAAAAAAAATTGCAACTTAAATCTGTCCGCAGTGCACAATGCGGGTTATCTCAAGATTCCCACATTGTTCAAGGCGAACAGGAAAAAAAAATTTCCAAAAAAAAATCATGTTCGCAGCTTGCAATGCGGGTTATTTGAAATTCCCTGCATTAAAAGCTGCGAACAAGAATTTTTCGGACATATTTGCGCGACTTTAGTGAAATGACCATAACTTGCTCATTTCAAAACATTTTCAATTGATTCAAGGTGTGTTTATTACATAACTCAGAGTAATACAACTTTTGTGTTTTGATCAACTTGAGAATCACTCTCAATCGAGCACATAAGTTGGCCGAAAGTCAGGAACACTATCCCATTTTTATTGTGAGATAGATTTGTCATTTGTGTGACTTTAGTAAAATAACCATAACTTGCTAATTTCAAAACATTTTCAAGTGATTCAAGTTGTGTTTATTAGATAACTCAGATTAATACAACTTTTTTGTTTTGATCAACTTGAGAAACGGTCTCAATAAATCACATAAGTTGGCCGAAAGTCAGGAACACTATCATGTTTTCATTGCGAGACAGATTTGCGTGACTTTAGTAAAATGACCATAACTTGCTCATTTCAAAACATTTTCAAGTGATTCAAGTTTTGTTTATTAGATAATTCATAGTACTACAACTTTTGTATTTTAATGAGTTTGATAATCGGTCTCAATTGAAAGTTTAAATTGGTCGAAAGTTACTTTATTTTGCATTTTTTACGTTTTGAGTTTGGGTTTCTCTATTATGCATATTTATTAATGGTATGAGTAAGTAAAAATAAAAAACAAAAAAAAAAACTCAATGGTAGTATGAGAAAGAGAAAATGGTAGTGTGAAATAGTCGCTGCCAATTAGAAATGACAGATCCTTTGATGAGGTTGAATTTTAGTCTCAATACATACCACATTTTGAACCGCCTAGCAGATTGATTTTTTTTTTTTTTTTTTTTTTTTTTAAAGATAGTTTTCTTTTGGTCTCAGATTGTGTTTAGTTTGTCTTAGTATTTGTGTACTCCTACCCTATTTGTTTATAGTCAATGTCAATGCACTTAATACATAATGTTCACCGGAATCTCCCTAACCTTGTACAAAATCAATCAGATAAAGATCCAACATCTCCTTAAGATCAAGCCTTGACAGAAATGAAGATGCACAACTTGTACATTTTTTATGCAAGTGACTGGAGAAGGGCGTTTGGCCTAGCTCAAACATCTTTTTATGTACACACCTACATGCTTCTTTTGATCAACAGTTAAGTTTCTAATGATATTTATACTGTATTCGTAAAAGAAAAAGAAAAAAAAAAGGTTAGGAGTATTATTTTCATTTTAAATGAAAATTTATTACACGTGTATCATTTTATTCTCTCAAATTCAAATGATTTACAATAAAAAAAAACTCATCTCAAATATTATTAATTATAACTAAGTCCATAACATAATTTATTCGAATCTCCTAATTATTGATAAACTATACATAGGCCCTTAAATATTTAGAATTTTAATAATAAATTTTATTTCAACTAACCAAACTCATGTTATTTACATTTAAACTCAGCCCTTTAAACATTTATCAATTACACTCAAGGCCTTAACATAATTTATTTAAAACCCTCCAATTATCTATAAACTATAAAAAGACCCTAACATCAAAATTTGGATTTTCAATCAAAGTGAGCCCCTGTAAACATTCATTAATTATATTTAAGCCCCTAACATTATTTATTTTAAATTATTTATAAATTATGAAAAGACCTTTACATGTAACATTTTGATTTTCCATTTTGCCCGCTATATTGTCAAAACCAGCCCATACTAAACATTGATTAATGAAAAGCAAAACGTGTATATTTTTCAATATGATTTTCAATTTTTAATTTTGCCCTCACCCAAATTAAACAATGTCCATCATATCCCCGTCATCTCCCTCCCTCTTCTTTCTCTTCCTCTTCTCCACTGTCGTCGGCCGTCTTCTTCCTCATTCATCGCCTTCCTCTTTTTCTGTTTCGCAACCACTCCACCCCCTTCGTCCTCCCTCTCCATAATCTTCAACTCTACGATTTACATGCATAGTGCAATTCCACTCCTAGTTTATATAATGGTTAGGTATATGGGCTTGTGTGTGGTTGCGCAAACAAAAGAGGCAAAAGATAAAGGGCCCATAAAGAAAGAAGACTGAGATCTGCAATGCAATGCAAGTAGGTAGTATTGATGTCATAGTGAAGGCAATGGTGAAAATAGGATCTAGACAAAGAGCTAAAAAATGAACAACAAAATGATAATAAGATGATGACAAGGGGGTAAACGATGTACAAGAAACTGAAGAACAACTACATGCGTACCGTCGCACCAATGAATAGAATACGTTAAAACTTGGAGAAGGCATATGGACCACCGCAAGTCATATAGTTGAAGCAATATGACATGAACAGCAGAAGCAACATAACCGCGTGCATGCGTCCTTACAAAACAAGAGGACCACCATGTGGATTAATTTCGAATTGATCATTACCAGTAGTAGGTAAGAACTAATATTACTATTAACTATTAAGAGAGCAGAGCAACGAGGACTAACAACTTAATAAGGAGACAACAAGGACATGATTTCATATTTATTTGTCGAATACGGCCCTGCTCTATAGCATGAAGTTTTCTGTATTCTTTTCTTTTTTCTGTCCCTCTAGCAGCCAAGCATTTTATTTAACCTAAAATGATATTATATAGAAAGGGAGAATTCCAGCCCGCTTTTACCACCCAATTGAGAGAAAAAGTGAAACAAAAAAAAAAACAATTATATAAAATCTTAATACATTGTGAAAAATAGAGTGGTTTGCCTCACAATATGCATTCCAATACCAATTTTATGTGACGGAGTCTGAGAAGATATGTATGCAACCCAAACAACGTTCTATTCTTGAATTGAGATAGATAGTTGTTTCATTCAAGAATACAGTGTACTTCATACTTTAACTAAACCATATTTTTTTGCGGCTTTAATGGTGTGCTATATTTTGTAGACCTAAGGGTGTTTGGTTGCATGGAGTCCAATTTCATGAAACTCATGGGAGAACCGCCCATCTCCAAAGCCATTTTGAGGTTATCCCGTCTCTATTTTTTTTTATCAAGTGTGGGAATTGAATTCTCATGAGCACGAGAATCAAAATCCTTCCCCAGAAATGAACACACACTAAATAGTAAGTCTTCCTAAAATATGTAAACTTCAACTAATGGCAAAAATGTTCTTAGACATGTTATGCTATTTTCTAGTTGAGAGTTTATCTCGAGATGTTCAACATGTCATCTAGGGCATCCAATACACACTAAGACATCATTTCTTGTGATCATATGGAACACCCCCAAAAGTTATACTGCCGTGCTTGTGAAGAAAAGAAAACTTCCATGACTTGAAGACCCCCACAGCAGTAGTGAAGAAGAAAGTGATGGATGATGGATCAAGACTCGAGAGAGACAACCCAGGCTCAATCCAATGGGGGTATTGACTGAGGTCCCTCGAAACTAAAAAGGGTCCAGTCAGCACACATCGCATGGTCTTCAACACATTTCCCATATTGGTCAATCCCAACACGCAGAAAATGAAAGCTCACAAGTTCGTTTTCTTCCACATACAACATTAATGAACTTCATTCCTCCATCAACATTTAAAAACGACTGGTAACAACTAAGAAAGAACATCAAGATCCAATTCAAAAGATCTTGGACTAATGAGCTATCAACAATTCTAGTCAGCCGCTAGCCTTTTTTTTTTTGCCTTTGCCTTTGCCTTTTTTTTTGATGTTTTTACATCTAATGAGCTATTTGGTTTTCCATTTTTTCTTTTTGTTCAACAAAAGCTACTACAAAATCAGAGCACCCTATACATACACATTCCCTCCAACCTTCTCTACTAGTTTGAAAGAAGAACAAAATGCACATAAACATCAAACCTTTGCTTAAAAAATTTATACCTTTCGGACTGACTGATTGAAAACAAATGAATGGGATGGATGCTTCTTTAGCTATTAGGCTTCCTCTCATTTGCTCCTCCATCCCATGTGTCACCGGACAGATCCCCACTCCCTCCATATGAGGCAGAAATGTTGAAACCACCACTGCCAATGGAGGTCAGTAGGGCCGAAAGCCCGCCTTTGGGAGCGACGCCATTGGTCATGCCCAACCCTAGGAAGTCGAGGGTGGTTGGTTTGGAACCGAATAGACTAGATGGACCCATCATCAAGTCTGTAAGCCTTGCACATCCATCAGAAGGAAGACCAATTCCAAGTCCAGTATTTGAAGTTTCTTTCTCCATTTGACCATTCCATTGCAAGTTGTTGTCTTGTTGAGCTGTTGATGTCGATGACGAACTCAAGGAAATGCCTAAACCACGGAGCAATGATCCACTTGTGGCAGCTGCACCCATTTGTGCTGCTTTTTGAAGTAAGGCGGTGGCGGACATTGTGGGTTGTGGTGGTGGGGCAAATTGCCGTCGATCTTCCAGTCCAAATAGATTAGACCCATTGTTGGACAAACAAAGGGAAGTGGGCTCTGTCAGTTCTGGAATTGTTGGCCGGTCAGAACGCGTCATGGCAAAAATCAAGTCAGAAAATTGAGAGTTTTGAGTCTGCAAACTTGCTTCTCCCATGGATGAAGATGTGAATAGGTTGGCAAACATACTAGTATTGCTACTACTAGTAGTACATGAACTGTAGTTACTACTTCCATTGACACAGGTTGATTGTGGGATTTGATGCAAGATTCCAGTCGAGTTCTCAGGCAGCTCTGTTGTTGAAGAAGCAAATTGTATCAAAAACCCAGAAAACAAATGAAAATATCAACCACTAATTTAATCCAAAAAGTACACTTTTCTTCTACTTTGTAAAGGCGAGAAAAGGAAAAGAGTAATTATAATCCTGGTCTCCTTTCTCGACTCAATCACACTAATCAATTGTTTTTCACGTTCTTTATTGGTTTGCAGAGATGATTGCATCTCCCAATCCAGATTTCACAGAACTTTTTAGGCTTTTTGGTTTTCTATGATGTAGAGATCTCAGTTAGAAAATCAAAAGCTCCATGAAAAGAACTCCCTTTTTTTTTTATATTGGAGGTTCTCACAAGATGATTTAGAACCAGTAGTAACTACAGAACAGCAAGAGACAAAAACCCCAAAGAATCCAATTTTTAACAAAAACCAGATCCGACAAAATCCAACTGAAAACATCTAAAAAGTTGCTTGTTTTGAACCAAAAACAACTAACATTTACCTTGATTTTGAATCGTCAATACAGCACCACCAGATATGGTGTTGGTGTTGGTGACAGGAGATGGTGATGGAGATGAAGAAACCAGTGGTAGAGCCAGTCTTTGCAGCTTCGGATCTTCTTCTTCCGAATTGTTCGAATTCCCATTCCCACCAGTTTGAGCTCTCGCACTCTCTTCAGCTAATGCATCACAAAACGCCCTGTGTGTGATGAAACTGTCTCTCCTACAATCACCAAACAAACCCCCTCCTTAATGAAACAACCCCAAACCCAAATTGAGAAACAAACAGGAATGATTGGAAGCAAACCTGGAGAATAAAGTCCCACAGTCACATCTGTACTCCCTAGTTCCACAAGTCTTTAAATGCGCCTTCCAATCGGATTGAACAGCGTATTTCTTGGAACACTTATCGCATTTCCATTTCTTCTCCCCGTGCTTGCGACAGAAGTGCTTCTTGATCCCAGTCAGATCCCCCAGAGCTCTAGATGGATCGTGATGAACACACGATGCTTCGGGGCACACGTACACCCGCTTTCGAATCTCCTTGCTCGTTCTCTGCTTCAGCTTCCATGGAAGGTTATGACCTCGCCGATGTAGCTGCAAGTTCTGATCTCTTTGAAACCCTTTGTTGCAGATCTCGCACACGAATCGGTTCGTCGCCATTAGGGTCTTGGGTGATAGAGCTATCACCTCTGCATCTGGATCTGCAACCAAAAACAAGCTAATCAAATTTCCCTTCTATAAACCAACCTACCTTACACCTCCAACAACAACTTATTACCTACCTGGCATTCCTGGGAGGTTTCGCTTCTTCTTCGCTGTAATCATCAATGGCGGTGAGATCTGATTACCTGAAGACGAAACACTGGCTTCTCCCGAAGCTGTAGAGACTCTTTGTTCAGAAGAATTGTCTAATTCCATCGGCACATTTCCTTCTACGTACAAGGAAAGAAATTGAAATCCAACAATTTTCGAATCACTTAAGAAAATCAATCAAGACTAAAGACTACTTTAGGGTTTTCACTCAGAAATTGATGATCACAACTACCAATCCCTACTTCTGCTTTTCTTTCTACCTACCACTTCAACTTGACACAAATTAAAAAAGATCTGCAACTTCAATCTTCAAGACTAAAAACTCCCTAATCAATCGAAACGAGCTTGTCACTTTAATTTGTTGTTGTTGATTGAGAGCACAAGTAATCATGAAACATGCGATCACAAAAACTTAAACTTGTGCAATTCTAAGAAAGAACAGAACACATGGTAGAACAAGATGTGAGACTTCATTGATCGCCAATAAATAAAACAAGAGTTGAGAAAGTTAAGTTTCCGCCATTAAAGAGTTGACACAGAGCGAGCTTCTTCTACAGTACAATTCAAGTAAACAAACTTCGCTAAAATCCGAAACGTTACTGACTGACTGATCAGCAAAGACACTTGAATGTAACAGAAACACGAAACAAACAAACAGCGGAGTTTGTTTTGTTTGCCTTTTTAGTTGCAATGGTTTGCAAGATTCGTAGAAGACGAATGAGTCCAGTTTTTTCTTCTCTTTGAAAGAGAGAGAGTCTTCACTTCTGGGAGGAGAAACAATGGATATGAAAACGGCGGAATTTAACCATGGTTAAAACTTAACCAGAGTTATCGTGACAACTAGGAGAAAAATACTGTTCACGTGTCAGTACGTATTGAGCCCTTGTTGGTTTCGGACATGTGTCAGAGACCCTCGGTATTGTTACAGTCGGCCTAGAGATACACCTTTCGGTACATGTCGAGGTCGTAGGCTGGGTCTCCGAGTCTCTTGCTGATTTTTGCATAACTTGGGTTTAGGAAACGAGCGAGGAAAACAGCGGGGAGGGAGGTGGAGGGGGGACCGTTCACCCCTTGGGATGTGTGTCATCGTTTTTTTCACGTGCATCCCGAGGGAGTGAACGGTCCCCTCACCTCCCTCTCCTCGCTGTTTTCCTCGCTCGTTTCCTCGCCATTTAGAATTTCTGATTTAATCAGATATTATGAACTCTGTGTAATTACTAATTAATGGGGGCGGGTATAATGGCAACCACTTTCCTTAATTAGACTAATTAATGTAGATGCATACTTTGGTATAATATTAAATTCCACTTGTTTAAAATATGGATATGGTAGAGTAAGTGGGGTAATGACCAATTGACCGATAATTAAGATTTTGTAATGGTTAGTAAAACAAAGGAAATTTCCAAAATTGTTACTGAACAAGTTGGTCTATCTGAAATGAGATTATGTAACTTAATCATGAATTCATGATAATGATTAGGAGTGGGCATGGGACGGTATGAACTTCATCCGTATTTTATTGTGTTCATTCGAGATTGAGATGGGATAAAGTTTATCCCATCCCAAACAAGTTTGGGATGAGCATGTACTAAATAGTCATCCAACGAAGAATAACAAAAAATTTCATCGCTCACACAAATAATACTTATTTTATGTACATATAGCTTTTATTATAACAATATTAAACGTCATATAAAATTTATGGTCCAAAACTTATAGTTTTTTATATTAAGCACCATCCATGTGATATATTGATATAAGAATAATTATCGTATAATCAACCTAAAATGTGAAAAAAACATAAATTTTCATAAATTCAATTTGACATAAAATTTCCATATGTTCTAAACAAATCGTATAAAATCAAGCAAGTAAGTTTTCAAATAATTAAGTTTTTACTTGATTTCAACACGTCCTAAACTTTATTTAAAAGAGTAGTTCGATTAAAATTAATAATAATAAATAAGTTTGAGATGAGACGGGATCGGCGAGATTGAAAATCTTCATCCCAATCTTATCTCACTCTAGATCGGGACGAGACAGGATCGTGATGAGTTTGATCAATCTCAAAAGAACAAAAAAAATCGGGACAAAATGGGATGTACGGGACGGGATCAAAATAACAAGATGGGACAGCTATATATTGCATTTTAAAAAATTGTGTTTTCCCAATAAACTTTTGTTTACCTCCATTTCAGTGTTTGTAAAGACAGTTATACATCATTTTTTTAAAATTGTACCGTGTTTTAAAAAAAGGGAGAAAAAATTGTGGATCAAATCTTTTTATTTTTAATAACAGAGATTCTAATTGTCGAGGAAATGAATGAGGAAACGAGCGAGGGAAGTGAGGTGGCGGGGGTGGGAGCCGTTCACCTCACTTGAGATGCGTGCGTTGACTTTTTGCGCGCGCATCCCAAGCGGAATGAACGGCTCCTACCCCCGCCACCTCACTCCCCTCGCTCATTTCCTCGCCCATTTCCTCGCTGTGTAGAATCACTCTTTTAATAATGTTTTGTTATGACTTTGTAAAATCAGGAGAAATCGTCATGTTGGTTTTTTTTTCCCACATTTTGAGGGAGATATTTCTTAACAACCATGAAAAAAGGAAACAAAATTAACTAAATGAGGAAGAACCCGAGGAAATTAAGGCTAGTGGGAGCAGTTAAACATTAATGGAGAAAATCTAGGAATTGTGAGGTGTGTGAAATGTTTACACCTTTTCTCACACCTCAACACATTTGTGTACCATTAGATTTCAAACCCTATACTTGTCATATACCATGTGCCACAAGCTAAATGTATATACATATATAGCTTGTGTACCATTAGATTTAAACCCTATACTTGTAATATATCATCTGCCACAAGCTAAATGTATATATATATTTGTAATGTACATTTAGCTTGTGGCGGATGATATATATCACAAGTATAGAGTTTGAACCCAGTCAAAAGCATTTAATGATTATGAGATTCAACAAAAACAAGTGTATACATTTAGCTTATGGCGGATGGTATATCACAAGTATAAGATTTGAATCCAGTCAAAAGCATTTAATGATTATGAGATTCAACAAAAATAATTTGACTCAAAAACAAAAAAAGAAAATAAATTGGTATTACAAGTCTAGGAAAGCATTTAATGATTATGAGATCCAACAAAAATAAGTTCACCTCAAAAACCAAAATTATCAAAGTAATAAAAAAAAAAGGATAATAAATCAACATAGACATAGTTAAAAAAATTTACACCCTTGACTAACATAAAAAAATAAAACGAAAAAGTATTATATGTTTATACAATTTTATTTCATTTTAATTAATACGCTAATTTTTTTAATTAAAACTTTTCATTGGTAATAACCATGTATAAAGAATATATGCAACTCACCAACAAAACACTCTAATAAATACAAAAAGTGTATATATAAACTGAGTAAAATTTTAAAAAATATAATGGATCATCTTTGGTTGATCACCATATCCTTGATTATTCTCAATATAAATGATGTTTGTAATTGTGTTTTCAAGAAAATAGGTAAAAGTGTAAAAAAAAAAAACTCAACCTTGACAAAAAAATGGCTAGTAGCCCTAGCTGCCTAGACTCAATCAAAAGAACAAATGGCCTTTATTTTAGGGACAAAACCCCTTTTAAATGTGGAGGTACATTGCATCTAATCCATCCCCAACAATTTTAGGGAGCGAGGTTTAGGAGCTACTTTTGAGTCAGGTTGGGGTTTTTTGACACTTCTACCCTTTTCATTAATGGTGTTTGTGATTGTGCTTTAAAGAAAATGGGTAAAAGTGTAAAAAAATCAAAACATGTCTCAAAAGTGGCTCCCAAACCTAGCTCCCTAGACTTGCTCAATCCATCCCACACAGCTTACAGCCCTTGCCTTGTGTCCATATCATGTTCATGCATTAAGGCTTTTTATTCATTTATTCTCAGCTGCAAGCCAGTGTTGGGGTTTTTAAGTCAGATCCAATCCATTTCGGATCTGTGCTACCGACAGACCATTTCGGAACTGTGCTGCCGAAAGACTTCCAAGACAAAAATATACTTTATTTATTAATAATTTCAATCACATGCTACAATAATAAATAGAGATTGATGGAATTGGCTACAAGGACTAATTTCACGATATAAATAAATAAAAACTCCTAGTTAGTGAGCAAATTATGTTCATAGATCATAAAATTTTACGTTATTTTTAAAGTTACTTACAATTAAAAATCATAGGTTCAACATAAGATTATTTTTCTTTGAAGTGTCTGTGTTTATTTCTCTCTAATGTAAATAAAGTTTATGAATAGGTTCTCAATTTCAAATATTCCAATGGCATGGTTTAATATATATCCCCTTTTTAGAGATTTTCTGAGTAATCAACCATATCACAAAGGTAGTGATTATTTGGCACCACAGATTCCTCTTACCCACACTATACATCTAATTTTTTTTCCCTACATCACTCCCTTTCTATCTTACACCCAAGGGCTGTGATTTTGTTTTTCAAGTTAATTTCGATCATTTTAAGAAATATTTAACTGTGTAAAAAAATTACAATTTTTGAAATACATGTTAATCTATGGCAAAAATCTCCTGCCTCTAAATGGAAGAATTAAATAATAATCCAGATGAAATCCAATTCCAACGGTGGTCACAATTTTGGATGTTTTATAAGTTTTAGTGAGCAATCCACAAATGGGTGAAGAAGGTTAGGAGAGATATAGCCATAAGGAGGATGACAAGTGTGAAAGGTGGATGAGTACACAAATAATAGTTCACGTCTCAACAATGATCTCTCTTTTTATACAACTTCAAACACTTTATGCTTCTTCGTTCAAGCGTTCTTCTGTAAATAAGAAAAAAAGAAGGAAAATACAGACAAAAGGTAAAGGCCATGTGTGAGGGATTTCGTGCATTACAAGCCACAAGACTCCACAAGTTTCTTGACGTGTGACAGTAAGTCCTTTCCCTCCTAACCTCCTCGTTTCTTCTTCTTTTCTGCTCAACGAATAACTAAACAATTTCACACCACCACTCCTCTTCCTTCCTCTTCTCTCCGCCACCACCACCACCACACTCCGCCCCTCCCTCGTCGTC
Source organism: Berberis vulgaris (assembly GCA_963556465.1). Lineage (NCBI taxonomy): Eukaryota > Viridiplantae > Streptophyta > Magnoliopsida > Ranunculales > Berberidaceae > Berberis > Berberis vulgaris. Next base: position 20,107,228 of record OY747129.1, on the reverse strand, counting down.
TCCGTCTACTGCGCATCTCTCCACCTCCTCTCATCGGCACCCTCAACGTCCCCGAATTTTCGACTTCCTAAACTGTGTTGAAGATTTTCGAAATTTTGGTCCAAGTGTTTTGGTTTTTGGCGAAATTAACGTAACATTAAAAAAAAAATCCGTCAAACAACCGTAAAGTTGCATTTTCGCTAGTTTTCTTTCGTAATTATAAAAAGAGCACTACTTCGGTGCCTGGTGGTGCTAGACATCGTAAATGTGCATCGAGATAGTAAATAAATCTTATTTTGATGCACATCTACCGTGGTGCCAGACATCAAATAGGCACATTGGACCAGGCACCGTAGAATTAGGTTTAAAAAAACGAAAATTTTGGCAAAATTTCACGAAACTCCTTCCTGGCCATACCACCCATAAAAGGCAAAACCTAAATATTTCTCCCTACCCACAACAACAACAACAACATGAAAGGAGCAATCTAGTGCGAGGGACGGTGAGAAACGACGACAGATAGAGGAGATGAGGCTATGATGATGGCCATCGCAACGGCCGCATAGTCATAACAACCATTATCATCCTACTCTATCTTTTTCTCCTACTTTCTCTTCTTTTTGCACATGTTGTCGCCTCTTTTCCTTACCCCTCTCATGTTTCTGTTTTTTTTTCTCACCTACGCCGCGACCTTTGTGATGGGGGGTTCCCCTACGAGGGCAAAAAAATTTAACCTTCGCGGAGGCACCTACGGGTGAAAAACTCGTTTTGCCCTCACGGTGGCTTCAGCAAGTAGGGAATCCACCATCACAAAGGTCAACGCGTGGGTGAAAAGAAAGAAACATGAGAAGAAGGAAAGGGAGAGAGGCGATGACGAAATCGAGCGCGCCCTGTTCGGATTCGATCCAGTAAATAAATAACCTTATTGAATTATCTTTCTTTTTTGTTCAACATGCTGTTGATTTTCATGTTGTTTTTTAGAAGAAGGGAGAAAAGATGGTGAGAAAACTATTGAAAGTGGGGTAGAGAGTGGCGAGTGTGGGAGGGAAGATGAGAGATTGAGTCGAGTGGAAGAAGATGAATCGAATTTGGGAGGGAAGAATTTTCAAAAGAGGGGATAAGAAAGGGTAAGAAGAAAATGAATAATGGTTTAAATGGGTGGTGTATGTTAACGGGTAAAAAAAATGATAAGTGGTGTGGATGAGAGGAACTTGTAGTGCCAAATAGCCACTGCGTATCACAAATGATAAAAAAAATTTACTTTTTAAATTTATTTTTTTTAAACTCCCTTTCTGTAAGGATGAGACTGCATCCTGGCACTTTCAACATCCTGTATGATCAAGGGGTGTTTAATTTTAGTCTTAAAATGAGAGATTCTAGATGTCGAGGAAATGGGCGAGGGAGGGTGGAGCGCACGTGCATTGTAAAAAAATAAAAAAATGCAGGAAATCAAAAATTTGGGGGAGAAGAAGGAGGGAATGGCCGAGCTCTCCCCATTTTCATTCTCAAAGCTCAGAGCCAGCCCTCCCACTCCCTCTCCCCATTTTCCACCTCTCCACCCTCTCCCCCAACGAAGCTCTCCCTCTCCACCCTCTCCCCATCATCGACTCAAACGAAGCCAGAGAAGAAGCTTCGTCGTCCCTTCCCTCGCCGAAAAGCTCAGACTCGAAGAAAAGCTCTCCCCAACTGAAAAATTCAACCGAAGGTAAGTCTCCCCTTCATCTTCACCTTCTTTCTAGGGTTTGTCTCTCTCGTTGTTGCTTCTCTAGGGTTTCTTTCTAGGTTCTAGATCTAGGGTTTGTCTCTCTCGTTGTTGCTTCTCTTACCGGTCTCGGTGCACTAATATCTTGTCTAGTGTTACTTGGTATCACTTATCTCCATGAAATCTTACGGTGTTTGGTAGTCATCAGGCAAGATATCAGACACTTTACCGGTGCACTAAAGAAGAGCCGTAATATAATACACCAAGATTCGAAATATATAAGATTTTACCAAAATAAAATAAAATAAAGGCAGTACAATTGCACGAGTACTTGTTACGTGTTTGAGAGAAGAAAAAAAAACATTTCCAAATTTGATATTTTTAAGGAGAGATTCTAGATGTCGAGGAAATGGGCGAGGGAGGGTGGAGCGCACGTGCATTGTAAAAAAAAAAAAAAAAATGCGGGAGATCGAAAATTTAGGGGAGAAGAAGGAGGGAACGGCCGAGCTCTCCCCATTTTCATTCTCAAAGCTCAGAGCCAGCCCTCCCTCTCCCTCTCCCCATTTTCCACCTTTCCACCCTCTCCCCCAACGAAGCTCTCCCTCTCCCCATCATCGACTCAAACGAAGCCAGAGAAGAAGCTTCGTCGTCCCTTCCCTCGCCGAAAAGCTCTCCCCAACTGAAAAATTCAACCGAAGGTAAGTCTCCCCTTCATCTTCACCTTCTTTCTAGGGTTTCTCTCTCTCGTTGTTGTTTCTCTAGGGTTTCTTTCTAGGTTCTAGATCTAGGGTTTCTCTCTCTCGTTGTTGCTTCTCTTCTTCTTCTTCTTCACATTCTTTCTGTGTTTGTTGTTGTTGGTGGTGTTTGAGGTTTGCTAGTTAGGGTTCGGATTTAGGGGGGGCATTTCTGATAAATTTGTTACTCAGATTTGATTAATTTTTTCTGATTTAAAATGGGTTGAAATTGTTTTGTTGTAATTTCAGTTATTTCTTGAGAGATGGGTCAGGAGGTTGCACTCTGAAAACTAAGTATGAGTGTCAGAAGAGTGATGGGTTCCTACAGTTGAAGCAGATGAAATTGCCCGATACATCGAATTCGTTTATTGATAGTAGTCTGAGTCTCAAGGAATGTGAAACAGAGTGCATAAGGAATTGTTCTTGTAAAGCTTACGCAAATTTGGAGATTACTGATGGAGGGAGTGGTTGTATTATTTGGGTTGATAATTTAGTTGACCTCCGGGATTTCAATGTTGGGGGCCAAGACCTATATGTTCGAGTGAAGGATTCGCTACTAGGTATGTTTACTTGCCATCAAATTATAGAATTGCTTATATCAACAATGCTTTGATTTGGATTGTTTCTGTTCTGCTTTATCCCTTAGTAGCATGTAATCTCAAGGTTTTATTTTATTTTTTTGAAAATCCCTTAATTGATTCATAAATTATTTGTCATCAGGGAGTGGTGCCAACAAAGATTCCACAAATGATTCTAAGAAGAAGAAACCAGTAATGATGATAGTTATTGCTACCGTGGTTCCAACAATTTTTCTATTAGTTCTCGGCTTGTGTCTTGCGTTGAGGAAGAAAATAATGATAACTATGCCAATAAAGGCAATCAGAAAAAGAGGTAAAGAGGAAAATTTTAATTTCAATGAAATGTGCTTACCATGAATTCTCATTGATCATACTGAAATTTCACATTTCTTTTACTCTTTGAACCAGTTTCTCACGAGGGAAGTCAAGAATTACCATTATTCGATTTGGTTAAAACGGGTAGTAGAGATTATTCCAGCGAAAGCAAAGATGAACTTGACTTACCTGTATTTGGTTTATATACAGTGGAAATAGCGACATACAACTTCTCTAATGCAAACAAGCTTGGGGAGGGTGGTTTTGGTTCTGTATATAAGGTAAGTTATCAGCTTGATAGAATTTAATTTCAGCTAATATATATTATTCTGAAAGTACTTCCAAATGATTTTAGTTGTATGATTCATATCAATAGGGTACGCTATTATATATCCTAGTGGTTATCCATCCACTACTTATTACTATGGTGGTAAGTTGATGTCATAAAAACTGTTATATAAATGTTGTCTTCAAATCTAGTTTGCAATTTGCAATTATCCATTGCTGATAATTGTGTGGAAGGAATAACATCCTTCATAGTTTTGTTTGTGTTTTCATTCTCAACATTGTTGGTGTTGACGATTTTCAGGTTACGATGGGTCTATGAATGATTGGGACGATGGCTGGGCAATAAGAAACTTCATTTTTACGGATATATTCTTTTCGTGTAGATCAATAGTACAATACGTATTGACATGATATTCTCATAACATGTATAAAGAATTGGAACCTTCAAAGGACAAGTAAAAATGTTAGCGTTAGTTCCCATTGGAATGTCCTTGCATTGGATTAGAGTGTGTCTCATAACACATAATGTTCAAGTCCTTTAACACTTCATTTTGGTCTGTCTCATGTTTTTTTTTTTTTTTTTTCTCTCACTATAATTGGTTTTGGTAGTAAGTTCTTCATGCAAACAGATCTTTTTCTTGCATGTTGGTTGGGCATAATAAATTGAAAAGAGATCTATCTGAGCCAGCCAAGTTTTCCACGTTCAGAGCCTATAATCTTGTGATGCCGCATTAAAATTGTTGTTCATCTTCTGCAGGAAAAGAATGCTAACATCAAGTGTTTTCTGGTTGATCCTCCTGGGTCTGGCCTGTTCAATAAAGTGACAAGAGGGGTGATGTACACCAGAGAGGAGGCTGAAGGAAAGAGACTGAAAAACCCATTTGACACCATAACTGAAGGAATCGGAATCAACAGACTAACCAAGAACTTCATGATGGCGGAACTTGATGGAGCCTTCCGTGGAACAGACATGGAAGCTGTAGAAATGTCGAGGTAACTACTACACATCATTGTGGTGGAGGGCACAACATTTCTAATTGTCCGACTCCACCTCACTTAAATGTCTAATAAATTGGATTTCGCTGAGGAACGATGGGCTTTTTGTTGGAAGTTCTTCCGCTGTGAACTGTGTGGGAGTTGTTCATGTAGCACAGTCAATTGGCCCTGGACACACAATTGTGACAATTTTGTGCGATAATGGACTGAGGCACTTGAGCAAGTTTTATAATGCTCAGTATTTGTCTCAGCATGGTTTGACGCCTTCAGCAACAGGTTTAGAATTTCTAGGTGTTAGTTGAGATGTATAGTGTCAGAATTCCGTCCACTTATTAGAAAGATTTAGCACTCTCATTACAAACTGAACATGTAACTTAAGGTGATGACAATTTTGTTGTCATCGTGAATACCATAATTTTGGCAAGAATTGCGTTTAGGAAAATTCTTTTATTGCTACAAGCGTTAAAATGTTGTTGTCAAGTAGAAAAAACAACAAAGCCTTCATCATATAGACAACTTCTGAATTTTTAATATTGTATTTTGTTGATTGATCTTTAAGTTGTACTGTATTATCAACTACAATTGGTAAAAAGCTCTGTGACAGAATGATCCATTACAATTGAAAGCTCTGCAAGAGCTGTTAGTGAAGGGCTTCACTTAAAGCTGCCATTGTTTTGTTGTTAGCAATGCTTCACCTCGCACAACACCTTTATAAGATCCGTAACATAATTTATATTAATAAGTTAAAAGTGCATTAACGATAAGACCCCCATTCGTGGGTGCAAGTCATGCGGGTCAGGGGTACTAGCCCATGTTTAATCCAAAGTTAAGCCTGATCAAATCAACCATATAGACAAAAGTTTTCAGCTTTGAAAAGGTCCATTACCAGGAAGAACTTTCACAGTTCGAAAAGTTTTGAAAATGATCCTCTATAGAATGTGAAAGCATCAGTAGAAATTTTATGATTTACTTGAACTCACCAAAACTTATAATGATGTACAAAGAAATATGGCAATTTACAACACTCACTTTGACAGTGTTTGAGTATGTTGTGAACCAACTAACATTTCCAGATAAGAAGACAACGTCTTGGTCAACTAGAGTCTTTCAAGACGTCTTGGTCTCCTACCCAAGTCTTCAACAAGCTATTCTCCTGAGCAAACACACACTCCCACCTGAATATTTGAACAAGCTATTCTCCGAAGTAAATACACCGCCAAGTCAGGTTGTTGAGGTTTATTGTGAAATAATGATGACAGTTAGAATCTCATTTGTCACCTCGGGTGCGACGGTGAACCAAGGGGAACTCAACAAGGATGATGAAGTACGCTCTCTCTGCATCTCTAAGATACTGAACAGTTCCATTCATGGTCTTAAAAAGTTTCTGATTAATGTACAAGCTAAGACCTTCCTTTGAGACACCATGGCTGTGGTTATACATCTCTTGGATCAGACCCTCCGAAATCCCGGGAGCTGGGTGAGCGACACTGCCAAAGAAAACTACAATATTAGAAATGGATGTATCATCCATACACACTAAGATGATGGGCAACAAGCCTTGAAAATTATACCAATCTCTCACTAAAAACACAAATCAAGAGAACTCATAAAATATACGCAGGTCAGTATGAGATTCACACAAATTCTACTGATGCCCACAAGGCAACATATAAATACGTAAATAAATACTAAAAGGTCACACATGCACCACCATATATAAGCCTCGGTAAATAATAGACTAGAATCAGTAGCCTCGGTAAATCTTACAAAGTTCACTCTCATTTTTTTTAACTGTCTTTTCCCAATATATAAGCTCAATAATAGAGATTGTGTGATGGACTGAAACATGGAAAATTTCCACTCAAAATATAAGCTCTAAAAACTAAGGCCTCAGTATTAGCTTTATGTTGCACATGTAGATTAAAACTTCAAGTTAATATACCTAAACTCATCAGTATCACTTTCAAAAAGACATCCGTGTAGACCTAGTCTTCAACTAAAATCAATCAAATATAATGAGTTATGAATTATAATTACTAGAATACAAGTGGAAGTTATTGACTTGTGAAATTCCAAATCGTCACCTAACACATGCACCACCATCGCAAACATAAGAACCACAATTATGGACAAGCTTTAACTTACTTGGCACATGTCTACTCCATCTGGATTTACATATCTAGAGCCATCATCCCAATCATTCATAGACCCATCGTAACCTGAAAATCGTCAACACCAACAATGTTGAGAGTGAAAACACAAACAAAACTATGAAGGATGTTATTCCTTCCACACAATTATCAGCAATGGATAATTGCAAATTGCAAACTAGATTTGAAGACAACATTTATATAACAGTTTTTATGACATCAACTTACCACCATAGTAATAAGTAGTGGATGGATAACCACTAGGATATATAATAGCGTACCCTATTGATATGAATCATACAACTAAAATCATTTGGAAGTACTTTCAGAATAATATATATTAGCTGAAATTAAATTCTATCAAGCTGGTAACTTACCTTATATACAGAACCAAAACCACCATCCCCAAGCTTGTTTGCATTAGATAAGTTGTATGTCGCTATTTCCACTGTATATAAACCAAATACAGGTAAGTCAAGTTCATCTTTGCTTTCGTTGGAATAATCTCTACTACCCGTTTTAACCAAATCGAATAATGGTAATTCTTGACTTCCCTCGTGAGAAACTGGTTCAAAGAGTAAAAGAAATGTGAAATTTCAGTATGATCAATGAGAATTCATGGTAAGCACATTTCATTGAAATTAAAATTTTCCTCTTTACCTCTTTTTCTGATTGCCTTTATTGGCATAGTTATCATTATTTTCTTCCTCAACGCAAGACACAAGCCGAGAACTAATAGAAAAATTGTTGGAACCACAGTAGCAATAACTATCAACATTATTGGTTTCTTCTTCTTAGAATCATTTGTGGAATCTTTGTTGGCACCACTCCCTGATGACAAATAATTTATGAATCAATTAAGGGATTTTCAAAAAAATAAAATAAAACCTTGAGATTACATGCTACTAAGGGATAAAGCAGAACAGAAACAATCCAAATCAAAGCATTGTTGATATAAGCAATTCTATAATTTGATGGCAAGTAAATATACCTAATAGCGAATCCTTCACTCGAACATATAGGTCTTGGCCCCCAACATTGAAATCCCGGAGGTCAACTAAATTATCAACCCAAATAATACAACCACTCCCTCCATCAGTAATCTCCAAATTTGCGTAAGCTTTACAAGAACAATTCCTCTTGCACTCTGTTTCACATTCCTTGAGACTCAGACTACTATCAATAAACGAATTCGATGTATCGGGCAATTTCATCTGCTTCAACTGTAGGAACCCATCACTCTTCTGACACTCATACTTAGTTTTCAGAGTGCAACCTCCTGACCCATCTCTCAAGAAATAACTGAAATTACAACAAAACAATTTCAACCCATTTTAAATCAGAAAAAATTAATCAAATCTGAGTAACAAATTTATCAGAAATGCCCCCCCTAAATCCGAACCCTAACTAGCAAACCCCAAACACCACCAACAACAACAAACACAGAAAGAAGGTGAAGAAGAAGAAGAAGAGAAGCAACAATGAGAGAGAGAAACCCTAGATCTAGAACCTAGAAAGAAACCCTAGAGAAACAACAACGAGAGAGAGAAACCCTAGAAAGAAGGTGAAGATGAAGGGGAGACTTACCTTCGGTTGAATTTTTCAGTTGGGGAGAGCTTTTCGGCGAGGGAAGGGACGACGAAGCTTCTTCTCTGGCTTCGTTTGAGTCGATGATGGGGAGAGGGAGAGCTTCGTTGGGGGAGAGGGTGGAAAGGTGGAAAATGGGGAGAGGGAGAGGGAGGGCTGGCTCTAAGCTTTGAGAATGAAAATGGGGAGAGCTCGGCCATTCCCTCCTTCTTCTCCCCCAAATTTTCGATCTCCCGCATTTTTTTTATTTTTTTTTTACAATGCACGTGCGCTCCACCCTCCCTCGCCCATTTCCTCGACATCTAGAATCTCTCCTTAAAAATATCAAATTTGGAAATGTTTTTTCTTCTTCTCTCAAACACGTAACAAGTACTCGTGCAATTGTACTGCCTTTATTTTATTTTATTTTGGTAAAATCTTATATATTTCAAATCTTGGTGTATTATATTACGGCTCTTCTTAAGTGCACCGGTAAAGTGTCTGATATCTTGCCTGATGACTACCAAACACCGTAAAATTTCATGGAGATAAGTGATACCAAGTAACACTAGACAAGATATTAGTGCACCGAGACCGGTGCACCCTAGTATTACTCATTATATTGTACATATTTTACTTTGATTGAGACCAAGGGATAATGTCATGATGAAGTTGGTCTCTTTTTACCTTTATTTTCTCCCACTGTTATTATGATGATAGATATGAGTTGTGGGGTATGAGAAGTACCATATGAATTGTATTGGTCAGTGAACTACTCAATTCATTTGAGAGTGATTTCTCTCCAACTATATTTATATTATATCAATATGAAGTGAAGACAGAGAGGGGTAATGTCACTGTATCCAGTTGTAGTTCTTTTTTCTTTCTTCAACGAGCCCCCTAATTAATAAAGCTGATTCCACATCTTTCACTGTTGACAAGCACAAAAGCTTACAGAAAAATAAGTAAATAGATAGGAGTAAAATGATTTATAAGGGCTATTTTTTTTTTTATAATATAGATCACATCAAACTTTATTGATTGAAGCGGTCTCAAAATGCCCATTTTTAATAATTGAATATTCTTAAAAGTCACAAACCTAACTCATAATTTAAAAATAATTAAAAAAACAATCTTACCCTTTAATTGATTAATTTTCAAAATTAATTCATTTTTAAAATCAATCATAAGTTTACTTTCACATTTTTATTTTTATTTTTTACTTTCAAATTACCCAGCAAGAACCGATAATTAATTGTATTTTGGTGATATGAAACAACTTTGAAAAATTAAATATCAAATTACGTTAAAAATTACATATTTTGTTTATTTCAATGTAACTAGAATTTCAATACATAAAATAACAACATTACATCAATGTGTCTAGAAATATGAGTATTTTTTTTTTTACATATTTTTTAGTCATGGTTAGGTTTGTGACCTTTAATAGTTTTGAATTATAAAAAATAGACATTTTAAGATTTTTTTCAATTGTTAGGATCTTATATGGTCTACAGTTATTAAAAAAAAAAAAAAATAGACATTATAAATCATTTTTCCAAGTAATACAATTCATTAAATTTCATAAGATCACAATTATAAATTTGCATCTCCATAGTCCACACAAGAACCACGTTTAAAAGGAGAAATTGAGTAATTATTTTAAGAAAATAATATAGATATATGTCAAACACGATGGAGAAATACAAACAAACCATTGCTTGATGATTGACCATAGGCATAAGTGCATAACTAAAAGCACAAATAGATTAAGATTAAATTAAACTAAAAGTCAATGTAGGAAAGTCAATTTCACAGAAATACTATTTTCTTTGGTTGGATTATGAAATGACACCTGGATACCCATTTACAAGAATCATCACAGTTAATTCATTCCTGGAGTGTTCACTGCAAAATGATCCTGAATTTATAGATGAAATTCTCGGTTTCAAAATGGTGGATTCAAATATTTCCTGTTCATTTCCTTTAAAAAAAATCGATGGTCTTTCAGAATCAGTCTAGTTCTTAGGAGCGGATACTGAAACTAATCCTCAATTCAGGTTCCTCTATGTCATTTGCTTCGTCAGTTTAGTGCCTAAAAAAAATATGTAAAGCTCTTGTTGAAAAAAAATTGATAATAGCATAATAGGCAAACTGCGTGAAAAGAACTTGAAAATAATAAGAAATAAATAAATAATTTTTTATGTTATAGTTTATTTGTTTGAAGATACAAAAACTCGCCGTCTTTAACACTTGAAAATACATGTATTTCTATGGATTTAGAAATTTGAGATATAAATGTAATAAGAATCAATTATCATACCCTTGAAACAATATTGTAAAAATTATCCATAAATATTAATGGAGGCTGCCAAATTACAAGTCCTTGATTCTCACCCAAATTACAGAAATCAAACGGCATTGAGTCAATCCAAACAAGACCTTCAAAGTCAAAAAAAGAAAGCTGTGCATTTTAGGTTTGGACCTGGTCAAATATGGTACTTCGTGAAGCTTCAAAGAAGAGCCCTAACCAAAATTAAAATAATTCTTTTTCCCAACTAATTAAAATATTGGAACATCAGGTTAAGCCCCCCATCCATCCATGCAATCTAATTTTATTCTAAGCTAATTAATCATAGGGTGTATAGGGTTCAAATGATCACCAGATCCAAATATATGGGCCCAATTTGTACAAAATGATGCTTTGGTTGATTATGTAAAAAATTTCAATATAATTTCTCGCTCTTTAAATCTAATCAAAACAATAGGGGTTGGCCTGCTTTTTTTAAGTTTCAAAATGATAAACAATTATGATTGCTTAATAAGTGACCCCACATTGTAAGACATGGACACTGAAATTGGTCCCTCAGTTGTTCCTGAAACTAAGTCCCAGTGCATGATCCAAGCAATCACATAATCAAATTCATTGACTTAGTTAAATAAATCGATAAAGAAAGAGACGGGGTGGGTTTCATTCTTATGATGATTTGCTGGAAAGAAATTTGTTGATTTGATGTTTGTGACAATCCAGAATGATACTGCCCCCCTACCCCAAAAAAGAAAATTTGGGCCAATAATGACAATTCTAATTCTGGATACACTCTTGACCACGTGGAAGGCTCATCCGACATGTGATTCAAAATTTTTTATTTTTTATTTTTTTGAGGTAGTTGTAATCATGTTTCGTAATCAGGATGATATGGTGTGATCTTGAAAGAATGATGAAATGCCCAAAGTGTTTATATATATATCTCGAGGTTGTAAAAAAACCATCTCTAATGAAGAAGACACATTATCCTAGTTGCAAAAGCTGATTTCCTATCCTCACTTAAGATATGCGCGTAGTGCGTCTCCTAGGAATCCCCTAAAATAGCCAAAAAAAACTATTTTAGAGGGCTCATGTGGACAAATTTATGCTTCAAGGGAACCCTTAAAACTTTCATTATTATCATCCTCAAATTCTAAAGAATATTAAAATATTCTAACTTTAAAAAAAATTCAAATTAAAAACAAAAACAAAAACAAAACCCAAAACAATAATGATAAAGTGAAAAATATTTAAATAATGATAAAAAAAATTAAAATAAAGAATGTGGTTGAAGTGATAAAAACTATGAGATCTCTAAATTTAGCTTTTGGCTAAAATGGAGGATGATTGATCCCCCATTTTAACTTTCACCCTTGGAGATGCTCTTATGGAGTTCAATTTTAAGACATCCATGGGGACACACTTACCTTTCAACAATATTTTGACATCACCACTTTTGCTAAAGGACACCACCCCTCATTTTTTTTGATGTTTTAAAGAACACCCCTATCTCACTACTGTTCCTTTTATCTTCCTTTTTTTTCTCTCTCAGAAACAACAACCACCGCACCGTTTCACCCCGCTGCTAGCCGCACTGCCGAGTCACACCACCCCGCCACTGCCTTTCCTCTCTTCTTATTCTCCTTTGTTGTTGTTGTTGTTGTTCTTTTTCTTCTCCTTTGTTGTTGTTGTTGTTGTTCTTCTTCTTCTTATTTTTATCTTCTCTCTTCTTCTTTTTTTCTCCACCGCTGGAGGCATTACCTTGCCTCGCCCCTTTCTTCTTCTTCTTCTTCTCATTGATTTGGTTTTCTTTTTCGCCCTCGAGCAAATTCGTGTGAATGGGGAAACCCTAGTTGCACAAAAAAATATAGGAGAAGAGAGAAGAAAAAGATAAGGAGGTATGGTGGTGCCGCCGATGATGGAGAAGAAGATAAGATGAAGAAAGAGGAAGAAGAACTGAGGAGAATAACTTGAAGAAGGAAAAGGAAGAAGAACTCGAAGAAGAAAAAAGGAAAAACAATGAGAGGAGAAGTGTCATCGGCCGGCGGTGGTGGTGGGACGAGGTGGTGCAATGGTGTTGTTCTTTGATAGAGAAAATGAGAAAATAGGGAGAGCATAGAGGTGGTGGTGGATTTTTTTTGTTTATATTAATGATGTCCTTTAATACGTGGTGGTTACTTCAGAAAGGAGGTGGCGTGTTTTAAAAAGTATAGGATGGTGATGTTTTTACCAAAACTAGTGGTGTCAAAAAGTAGTTGTCTTTTTTCTATGGCTTCGACTTTTTGACACCACCTTTCCTTCACTAAATGGTCCAATTTTGCTTGAGATACACACTTATGGAGTTCAATTTTAAGAATTCCAAGGAGAAGCACTTTCCTTTCGAGGTTGCAACCATCATCATCTATTTTTTTTTCTAGGCAACGACATTTTGACACCACCACTTTTGCTATAGGAAACCACCCCCATTTTTTTAATGTGCTAAAGAACACCACCAATATAAACTCCTATTTCATTATTGTTTTCTTCTTCTCTTCTCTCTCGAAATAACAAACACAACCACCGCACCGCCCTAAAGCCGGATGCACCATCCTCCTGACGTCGAGCTGCAATACCCCGCCACCATCTTTCCTCTCTTATTCTTCTCATTTTGTTGTTGTTGTTCTTTTTTTTTCTTTTTCTTATTTGTTTTTTCTTCTTACTTTCCTTTTTTCTCCACTGCCGGAGGCACTTACTCGCCTTGCCCCCTTCTTCTTCTTATTATTATTATCTTCTCATTGATCTGGTTTTTTTCGCCCTTGAGCAGATTCATGCAAATGGGGAACGCCCAATCGCACAAAAAAAAAAAAAAAAAAAAAAAAAAACAGAGGAGAAGAAAAGAAGATAAAGAGAAGGAGGTGGGGTGGTGCCGGCGGTGGTGGAGAAGAAGAGAAGATTGAAGAAGAACAGAGGAGAAGAACTCGAAGAAGAATAAGAAAAATAAAGAAAAAAAAAATGAGAGGAGAGGTGTCACCAGCTGGCGGTGGTGGTGCAGTGGTGTTGTTCCTTGAGAGAGAAGAGATGAGAAAATAGGGAGAGCATAGAGGTGGTGGTTAGAATTTTTTTTCGTTTATATTAATGACGTCCTTCAATAGGTGGTGGTGTATTTCAAAAAGGTGGTAGTGAATTTCAGAAAGGTGGTGGTGTGCTTTAGAAAGTAGGGGGTGGTGATGTCCTTTAGCAAAACTGGTGGTGTCAAAAAGTCATTGTCGTTTTTCTATCACTTCATGTTTTTACACCACCATTTATGTTGAAGGACACCATCACTCCCTACTTTTTAACGGCCACCACCAACTTTTTATTGGACACCACCATCTATTGAAGGATACCACCAATATAAACTCATTCTCAATTTCTTTCCATCCTCTCGCCCTCTTTTCTCTCTTAGAAACAACACCACTATCACACCGTCCTGCCACAACTGCATCGCCTCGCCTTGCCTGTCGGCCGGTCAGTCTATGCTCTTATCTTTTTTTCTTCTTTTCTTTGTTCTTCTCATTCTCCTATTTTTTTCCTTCGCCCTCGAGTAGGTTCCTGCAAGTGGGGAAGGAGAAAAAAAAATTAGAGAAAACAAAGTTAGGTTATTGTTTCAGTGATGGATTTGAACTTTGATTGTAAAGATGAATGAAATGGAGCTCAAATAGCAGACTTTGTTGATCTTCAACTTCATTTGAAACTTATTAGAAGCAGAGATGGGAAGGAAAGGACAAGAGAAGAAGGCGGGGGCAGGGAGGGGTGGTAAGGCCGACAAAGGTTGTTTTTGAGAAGAGAGAAGATGAGGAAAAAATGGTGAAGAAGAGGAAGAGAAGAGAATAAGAAGAAAATAAGAGAAGGGTAAGAGGTGCAACTGGCGATGGTGGTGCGAGGTGGTGGTGAGTCTTGTGGTGGCGAACGAGGTAGTGGTGTTGTTCGTGATGGATAAGAGAGTGAGAGGAGAGGTGGTGGTGTGTGTGTTTTATTGTTATTTAAATAATGGTATTATTTAGCACATTAAAAAAAAAGTGGTATCCTTCAGCAAATATGATAGTGTCAAAAAGTCAGGAGTGTTTTTTCTATTAATACTGGGAGTTAAACTCCCATGAACATGGGATTCTTTGAAGGGTAAGGAATTTGCACCTTCAAAATTACTTTGGAAGTTTGACCTCTATGAAATTGGTCTCAATGCAACCAAACTACCCATTGGATTGTGAGCTATAACACTCCAAGGGAGAATGAAACCGGATGAGACCAACACTCTGATTGCACGAAAAATCATTTCTTCTTAGAAAAACATCGAATTTGTTTGGTTTCTCTTATTAATAATCCATAGGCATATTTGATAGAATGGCTAGATCCAAAGAAAACAGAGTTTTGTCTGTTTTTCTTGTATTGGTAATCATTTTTTATGAAGTTGAACCACCCACCATACACTTAGAAACAGCAAATAACAAGGAATATATGGTTTATGCGACTGGCTTCTTTCGTCCACAATTGTGACATGCAGGATTTGATCCGTGGCAGCTGGCAGGAAAAACAAGCAATGCTCACTCGCCGCAAGATAGTTTTCTGATGTCTGACATTTTCTTTTTGGCATGGAGATAGTAAGTGTACCTACTCTACATAAACACCATATAGCATTCACAACAATACCCAAACAAAGGGAAGCATAATGGCAATGCATCATACAACATATTGCAAGGATAAATAATTGACTAGACAATATTACCATTATTTCATATCGGAAAGAATCAACTGCATTGTTACAACTTAAATTAGTAAATGCACAACAAAATAATTATGTTCCCCTAATTGGCTTCTAGTTTGTCCCGCAATTTACTTCTTATTCAAAACAATACATGACTGTTTCTTCGTCAAGAGAGAAGTATCTTATACATCCCAAAACCTTTCAAAGAGCAAAAAAATTTCAACAAGTCTTGGTAATCACTAACATTACTAGGGATTACAACCCTGACACCAAATGGTGCAAAAGGCTTGTAATTACTTGACTAATATCATACCATCTAAACTCAGTTCATCTCCATCATATCTGATACAAGGTGCTAACTGAATAACAATAGATTTCATTCTGATAGAGAACCAAACATCCAGTTGATCCCAGGCAAATGGGAACCTTTGGATGAAGACGGAAGTTAATCTACAAAAGTTACCCCTAAACAAGTTCAAGAGAGCCAACAGAGATACCAGCAACTCAAAAGCTACCCGCAAAGAAATTAAAAGCAAAATCACTTTTATCATAGTTCTCATCAGTCACTGAAAAACAATCAACCATTATATATTCATTCATTCTACACATAAACAACCACTACTCATAGGGGCCTGCCCACTCGATCAACGACTTCTAACAGAGATTTAATCATCATCCATCAGTATAGTCCGATTCTACATTCTGTGTAAGCAGGTAACTCGCGCATATTGTCGAGTATGTCCACTAGTTTCTCTTTTTCCCAAAAAAAAACCCTCCAAAAAACAAAAGTAGCCAACTGTACATCACAAAACTACAAATCGGTCGTCTCAGACTGAAAATATTTCAGGACCGGCATGCACAGAAGATCTCGCCCCGCATTATATCAACTGGTGTGTGTTCATGCGTATAACGCTCAGGGCCTAGATACACACCTGTCTTCTCCAAAAGTGCCAGCCCTCCATCTCTACCATATCTTGATGTATAAAGATTTAGATACTCAATATCCTAGAAACAAGTTATTTAATGTGTTAGATGCATATATGATTTCATATCAAAGATCTCATTAGAGACAGCAACAGTGAAACAGAATCTTTCAGCATTTATATGACATTTCATATCACAGCCCTAATGAGATATCGACTGCCTACATATCATGTCTTAACAAGTCAACATCCCATCTAAAATGACACTAAGAGCATCTACAATAAGCTCTTTATTCATCATCGTTAAACTATTAGAATACTATATTTAAAGTTGGAAGTTTGCTCCAATAAAATCGGTAATCTAGCACGGTTAATATGTTTTTTAACATTTTGTTCCTTGAATATAGGCCCACTAACTGACAAGAAGAGTGAAAATAGCCTTTTAGTAGGAATTTGGAACCCACAATCACTCTTGTTAAAGAATATTTTAAAAAAGGTTTGCTTAGGCTTGTGAATTTGATGATAGAAAAGGGCTTGTGAAGACCCTTGTTATTGCCAGCTCTCTGAGATTGTTGGAGATGCCCTAAGCATTTAAGACTAGAGGAGCAAGAGCATAAGTAGCCACCAGACAGGACAATAAGAGCGGACTTGGGGGTTTCGCTTGGTTGGGTGGTGAAGTAAAAATGAAAAACCAATCTGTCCATGCAAGGGCACTATGTTTGTCGGCAGCAGGGTCACAACGGAACCATTTTGAGGACCACTAATGGGGTACATGTCATTCTTGATGTCAAAGGGTCCAGAAGCTTCCGCACATCATTTTGGCCATGAATAGAAAGAATATGATATGATGAATGATATTTTTTTCCCTTCATTCTGCTGTTGCCTTTTAGGGCTGTTGGTATTTTTTGACATTGCTCTGTATCATCTGCGTCTCTTTAGTCTCTCTGCATTTAACAAGGTCATCCTCTCCCCAACTCTGTCAGGATGAATTTTCCCTTGGCACGTATACGCAAACAACTCTTATCACCTTCCTAATCAGTTAATCTTAAGACCTCCCCAACTCTGTCAGGATGAATTTTCCCTTGGCACGTATACGCAAACAACTCTTATCACCTTCCTAATCAGTTAATCTTAAGACCTTATCCAACTCTGTAGATGCTCTCAGAATCATTAGGCATGCAAAGTTAAACACTTAATGTCCTTGTTAAATAATTGGTAAACATCATGCAATATGACAAAATGCATCTTGCACAAGGACTAAAGTCTTGGGTGGAAGCCATTGCAAACATCAACAACAGATAGAACACTAACACCTTTCAAATTGTAGACTTCAAGTATACACTCAAAAGGACATAAAGGAAAGAGGGAAAATATATGAGTAGAATCAACCTATATAGAAATACCTGCATGCCACTGAGAATGCGTTCAAGTCTCACTGAAGCAACCAGTTGATTTGTAGAGAAGACTTCGCCAGGATAAAACAAGACTCCATCACCTGGGGGAAGGCCACGCCGGAATCTTACCTGTACCACACATCGTACATTGCTAATGAATAATCTGGTAAGGTAATACTCTTTTACTTATTATACGCATAATAGTACTGGGAAGCCAGGCAAATACCTCTGCACTTGCAACTGTAGCCTTCTCATAGCAGTTGGCGCCCCAATAAAGAAACCCTGTCCCACCTTCTTTCCATACCCTCCACATCACTGCACGATGTTGTGTGCCACGCATCCCAAGGTGCCAATTAGGATGAGGATCAGATGGTCCCATGCACACATATGTCCACCACTCCTGCATGAGGGGAAAGAAAATAAAAATTGAACTTTGTAACACGAGTCATGCATGATCAGCATACAGTATCATTGAATGCAATAACGCGTGAAAGAATCAAAATCGTTAAGTGCATTCAGTATGTAGATAATGATGATACAGCTAAAAGATGACAAAAGCACGCTCAACGATATAACCTTTCAATATCTTTGTGGATTTTTCAAATGTGGGATAACATTTATGTTAAGAATGCGCTATGTGTGTGTGTGTGTTTTATAGAAAGGTGAGCGTGCCGCCGGTGGGTATAGAATCCAAGTCGTGGGGGTTAAACCACCACAGCCTACCATTGGCAGGTGTGTTGATACATATGTAGGATTGAGTTATGTTGGTTTTCCTAGATTAATATCCAAAATGAAAATGGTCTGCACCTCACTAACGACTTTCGACCGATTGGTCATATTGAGGATTTATAAGATCATAGCCAAGGTTTGTGTAGGTGCCTGAAAATATGTTTCAGAGACCCAGCAGATTTCTTGAAAGAGAAGCAGAATGTAATGAACATATTACAGCCAATGAACTTATTGACTCAAAGGCTAGGGGATGGCTCGGGTCTTGTTGATAGCATTGACTTTGAAAGCTTGGAGCAAGATGGATCAAAGCTGAAGATCCATTAGGGAATAAT
This sequence comes from Berberis vulgaris, assembly GCA_963556465.1. Taxonomy (NCBI): domain Eukaryota; kingdom Viridiplantae; phylum Streptophyta; class Magnoliopsida; order Ranunculales; family Berberidaceae; genus Berberis; species Berberis vulgaris. The sequence goes on along the minus strand of OY747129.1, from coordinate 20,088,514 downwards.
ATCAAGGAGGACAAACCATGCAAATAATGCAAAAATATCGACAAAAAGAGAAACAAGAAAAAGGTAGCAGGAGCTATAACGAGAAAGATGTGGCATAAACAACCAAGAGAGACAATTAGTGGTTGTACAAACCTCTATTTTCAAAAGCATTTTATTTTTTTCTAGCTTTGATGATTTCATAGTTTCGTTATCTTAGGATGTTTTAAGAGGTTGAGAAAATTTTAAGTTGTTTTAAGATGTTTCTATGTGATATTTTGAGAGTTTCAGTACATTTTAAAGTAGTTTTAGCTATTAGAATATGTTGAGCATTTTTTGGTGCTATTAATCCCATTTTAATGTTCTAGGATGACCATAAATAAGAACCACGTTGTATTCTGAATTTTCCGCTTTTGGTGATTAGTAAAATTTGCTAAAGAATTTGCTTCTCTTTATCTTTCCATCTCTGATTAGGATGTCTTTTTAGGCAATTTCGTGGATAAGTTCAATTATACTGAAAGAAGTTTGTCAAAAGAATGTTCAAATGGTTTGATTGAAATTTATCGTCGCTTCCGCTTCGCTTGCATCAGATTTTGTGCCCATGTTCATTTGTTATATTGATCAAATGGAGCCAACCTGATTTCATCATAGTGGTAGGAGAGGAGCATTGATTCTCATTATTTCTCTACATACAAGTGGTGGAAGATTTGAGTAGAATGGTCTCCACGGAAAAGGTTGAACCTTTTCTTTGTGGGTTCAAGGCAGAAGGGTGATTTGGGTGTCTAACTTTTGCAACTTGGAAATAATAATTTGGTTTTTTTGAGCAAAACAAGTAGATGATAAATAAACATTGAAAAGCATGGACGGACATGTGAAAGAGGCATCACACGACCACCAACTAGAGTGAATGCATACTTTACCAAGGCAAAAATAAACTACCCGAGGATAAAATGCAAACATAAAAAAGAAGGTCCTTTATCATACTCCTGTTGTTATCCTACCTAGTTGGTCAACGTCTTTTAATTTAGGCATTTAGCCTCAAAGACCCGTCTATTCATCTTTTTCCAAATTACCCATATAGTTGCGAACAAACGTCTATCCCAAAGTGAACAACCTTGTCCTCAATGAGTTAACTTAGTTATAGAAACAGTCAACAGAGTCGAATCCCACTGTCATTCACCAAAAGCATCCATAACTGTTGTACCATACACATGAAGCATCTTTAATGTTGTACCATACGCATGAGAAGAGCAATTGACCAATGAATTCATTATGCCCATTCAACAAGGCATCTATTGATGATTACCGACCCTCAAGTTGTCTAGACCATGCCTAATCAAACATGCAAAGAAGTCGTCCTTGGGTACTTGCTACATCTAAAAATATAGACTAGGGATGGCAGTGGGGCGGATTTTTTCGGATATCCGCCCTATTCGCCTCGTTTGGGGCGGATTTGGTAAAAGGTTCCTGGATTTTGAGGCGGATACGGATTTCCAATCTGTATCCGTTTATTAATCAAGGCGGATACGGATTTGACCATATCCGCCCCACGGATATCCGTTTATCCATTAAATTTACAAAAATACCCCTCCCCCTATATAAAGGATTAAACCCTAATTCTATTTCTCTCACACCCTCTCGACCTCTCATTTTGTCATTCACACTTATTTCTTCTCACAGCGAAGGCGGAGGCCATTCTCTTCACCTCACAGCGAAGGTGAAGCCGCGGACCTCGCTTCTTTTCTTCTCACAGCGAAGGCGGAGGCCGCCGACCCTCCCTTCTTCTCTCTCAACGAAGGCGGAGGCCGAGTCGACCCTCCCTTCTTTTCTTCTCTCTCAGTGAAGGCGGAGGTCGAGCCGACCCTCCCTTCTCTTTCAGCGAAGGCGGCTTCTCTCTCAGTGAAGGAGGAGCAGAGACCGACGTCCAGTCGTCCCGTCTTCTCTCAGCGATGGCGGAGGCGGAAGGGTCGTCCCTTCTCTCTCACACCCATCCCGGCCGCCTCCCTCTCCCCTCCCTTCCCCGCCTTTACCTAGATCTGAGATCAAAGCTCTGAGATCTAAGATTCATCAGAGCTTTTTTTTTTTTTTTTTTGTAATCAGATCTCAGATCTGAGAATTTTTTTGTATGGATCAGAGCGAATTTTTTTTTTGTAATCAGATCTCAGATTAGAGCGAAATTTTGTTTTTGTATGGATCTGAAAATCTTTTTTGTAATCAGAATTGATAAACGGATAAATTACTATAAAGATTATTATAGTAATTTGAGCAGTATAAACGGATAAATTTTGAGCGAATTTGATCTGCGATGGCTCGATTTGGTGAATGGTGGTGTGATTTGTTGTTGTTCGATAGTTGAGAATCTGTTGTTCGATAGTTGTGATTTGTTGATATTTGAGAATGAAAATGATAGTTGAGAATCTGTTTTTTTTTTTTTTTTTTTTTCTTCGGGTATTTGGGGCGGGGCGGATATCCACCAATCCGTCCGGTTCGGGGATGGTTTTTACAAAATATGGTAAACGGATATTCGAGGAGGATTTGAATATTCGTGATCTCCAGCGGGGCGGGGATGGATTTGTCCAAATCCGCCCCAATCCGCCCCGTTGCCATCCCTAATATAGACCCTCAAAATTAGGGTTGAACAAAAAACCATATAAACCGATCAAACCATTCGAACCAAACCGAACTGACCAATTTGGTTTGTTTTTTGTTTCAGTTTGGTTTGTAATATTATGATACTGAAGTGATCGGTTGGTTTGTAAAAAACCAAGGAAACTAAACCGAACCAGTACATATGTTTATATTGTAATTTTATATATATTATATTAAAAAGTTAATGCATAATACATATTTTTTGTTGGTTCACTTTAATCGGTTTAGCATAGTTTTGTCTGCTCGATTAAGTTATGTTCAGTTTTCGGTTTCATTGAATTTGATTTTGGTTTGGTTTGATTTACACATTCGGTTCGGTTTGGTTTGAATTTCTATCAAACCGGTTGATATGGTTCTCTTCATGATTTTAAGTTAAAATCGAACCATGAACAACCCTACTGAAAGTTGGCCCACATTGTTGACCATCCATTAGATTTGGACCAAGCTTATATAGTGATGGCACGATTTAACAAGAACTTGCCTGTTTTATTCTCCCACACCTAACTGGTTTAGCTCAAAGTACTTATAGCATTGTTTTGCTGAAAGGTTGTAGTCAAACCATCCAACACTATGAAATGGCAACAATCAGCAGATATACGGAACCTTTTTTTTTTTTCCTTAATTTTTTTTTTTAATCTCTTATTACACTTCAATGATAATCATGAAGATGGTGGCCTCAATTATGGAGAGGATGAGAACAACTGACCTTTTTATGTTTATGGTTTGCTGATTTTGACCGTTCTGGGTAGATTTTGAATGACATTGACACTATATGTTATGGTTGTCGTTGTTGTCTTGTTGACTTTAGTGGGATTATGGATATGAATGCTTCAATTTCAAGTCTTTGGGCAAATAGGGATTTTTATTCACGATATATGAATCTTTAAAAAAATTGTTTTGAACGCCTAGGGGCTGAGGGGACAACTAGTCGCCTCTCTTAGCACCCCAAACTACATAGGTCCCAACATTTGTATCAATCTGATCAGGCTGTCCCTTAATGCCCTCTATGGAGGGTAAGCTCCAGTCCTCCCTGGCTCATTATTTGGGACAAAGAGCTGAACAACTGGGGCACCTTTTCAAAGTGATACTGTATATGTCTTGAAACTCATCTTTTAGTCATCACCCAATCTATCATTGATCATGCCAGAACACAGTCTGAGTTACATCACCTACCACAACAGAAATATGGTTCTCAACCTTAGATACGTATTCCATGATAGGCTCACCGAAAACCATATCCATACGGCATTGAAATCTGCTTTACCAGCCTTGAGGCTTCAATCCATACTTCTCAGAACAATAGTCCTTCAAAGTCTGTTATCCTCTCTAGACTCTACCAAAACGCCAAATAAAATTGCATAGGAGTGATTGATTAAATTCCTTGATGCGCCTAATATCAAAGTATGAATTACTTCAGTAAATTGCATCCAACTTCTCCATCTAACCCAAAGCCAAGTTGTTATTATAAAATCCAAAGTTCTTGGTCGAATGCTTTGGAAATATCCGTAATTCATTGGAAATTAAAGGCCATCGATTAGCAGTCTAATATCCACCGCAGCTGGTTGATATGGTGACACTGATTTTAGGAGGGTTTGCTTCAGTCTTATCCACCTTGGAGATAATCTTAGATTCCTAGTCTCTTTCAAGATAACACAAATGGCCTGAATTCCCTTGCTGCCATAGCACTATTATCTTTTGATTTAAGATCATGAAAAGAATTAAAATGCCAGTTGGGAAAGCCATTTGATTTGAAAACTAACACTACTCCCATGAAGTCTGTTTGGATTGTCTCCCAAAACTTGACAAAGAACTCCGTAGGACTGCCATCTATTCTTGCTGCCACATCTGAATCAAGGTTCCCGTTGCTGCCACAAAATTTTTTGCCTCTGCTAGGTTGAGAGACTTCTAAAGGTAATCCACCAAGTTTCGGCCACACGGAGAATATGGATGGCACTGAACCTGTTTTGGGTGCCTAAGGTCAGACTTGATAGGTTTACTTTAGTAGATACGAAGTGAATAATGGATGATATTACACAAGTACTATATGAATCAAGGAGTTTTTGCTTAAATCTCTTACTTGTGTCTTTTATATGCTTAAATATAAAGTGGCTCTTTTTTAATAGATAAAACCAGAGTTATCAAATCGTATTGAGTATCGTATATCGGAAACCTAACTTGAAGATATATGTATCATATAATAATTCAATACGAATTGATAACTATGGTTTTATTTATTAAAAAAGGGCTACAGTTCCACTTTTTAACTTATTTTTTCATAAACTAATAGAATTAAAATTGCAAATAAACAGGAATTGAAAGATAAAAACATAAATTGAAATAAATCTACGATAATTGAAAACAATTACACAAAATGAATTCTTTTATTCAATCAAAACCAACTAACAATAAACAATCTACTCTTTATTTATAAACTACTTTAACTTCTCTGGAAAGAAACCTAACCCTAATCCTAAATGGAAACCAAAGCCCTAACTATTATGGGCAATTATTAAATAGGCCAAATTACACTAATACTAATACTAATATTACTAAAAGAACCCGCTTACATCAACCTCCCCGGGTTCAAGAAGCTTGTCCTCAAGTTTTAAGGGTGCACTCGGTGGGTTCTCCCACCAAGGAGATGAGTTCGCCTTCACCATCAAATGGAGGAACCTGGTCTATGAATGCTCGCTCATCAAATTCATCCGTCAGCAGTACGGACTTCCCTTTCGGATAATTATTACGGGCATGGCCAGGAACCACACCCAAGCACTTAAGAGGCCCTTAGGAATGGGCAACAGTGTGCAAAAGGTGGAAGTGTGTAAAAGGGGTGATAAAGTCTTCTTCTTAGAGCGGCCCTGCAACTGTAACTTTGCAACTGCATATTTAGCCATGTTCTCAGCCATCAAAAGTGTATTAAACTCCTCCAAAGCTAAGACAAACTAGAGTCGCGCATCCAAGCCATGATAGTAACGAAAGGTTGTTTGTCGTTTTGATTTGTCGAGCTTAGCGCGCAGACACAAAGTACAAAATTATGTAACAAAAACAGTAGTCGTGTGTCCATACTAACTCCCATAATCGTCCAAAGAGCTCACGCTCATAATCCATAGGAGCAAAAGCAAGTGCATTAATTCATGCATATCATCCCAAATGGCAGCAAGAGGTACTCTCATTGCTGTTCAACGGACACATTCCTCTGCCACCAAAGATTTGCAGTACTCTTCAATTTGGTAGCCACTAATTGTACCGCCGTCGAACCTCAAATGTTCTTAAAATCAAGTATACAATCAATCTCCATGAGCCAATCTATAAAAGCATCATCCATGGAAACTCCATCATAAGAAGGCACGTCGAGTTTCAAATCTATATCAACCTGACGCTCAAGGACAGTAATCAGCTGAGTCAACTTATCCTTATAAAAATAATTACCTCCACTGAAGTTTTAATGCCTAATTTAGGTGGTCGACAAATCCTCTACCACGACCTAAGGGAGGTTGAAACTGTCCTCTATCTTGAGCAGGTGGCCAAGGCGGGTTAAGATCTCTCGGTGGATCTGCCACCCATTGTCTGGCATGGTTGTGGTAATTCAGTCTTATCTGCAACATAGTTCAGGGGAGACATCAAATTGCGCATGCACTTCAATAAAAGATTCGACCTGAGGGTTCTGTGATGGAAAATTGGAGTAGGCAGAAAGTTGGGTGGGAGGAAAGCAGAGTTCAACCAGCTACTCGAATTTGGATCATACACAGTTTGGTGGGAATTATGGGGGTGTTGTGTGGCATAAAGACTCAACGAAAGGGTCTTCGAGCAAGGTTGAGGGGAAGGAGAAGTGTGGAAGGATTTGCACCACCCATCTTCTAGTTCTCCGCCTTTGCACCTCTTCTTCTATATAATTTTCTTCTTCGTGTTTTTTCCTACTTGCAACAAATATGAAGACACTCTAGGAAGGCATTTTATTAGATTATTGTTTATCTTTATATGACATTAAAAAAAAATGACGTGTCCACGTGTTTCCGAGTCTTAGCTTTTGATAAATTGTCGATTCGGAGTCATGCCCATGTTCGACATGACACGCATGTTCGTGTCCATGCATCCTTGGTCGCAGCCTTCCATTCTTCCATGGCTTCAATTGCCTTAGATCTTTCTTGCTTTTCCATCTTCCCAGCCTTTTCTTTCTACGTATACATCTGATTATGACTTCGTCATGCAAAGGAGCGTTTCGGCTATGATACCAATTGATAGAATTAAAATTGCAATAAACAGGAATTGAAAGATAAAACAGAAATTGAAATCAATCTAAGATAATTGAAAAACAATTAAACAAAATAAATTCTTTCATTCAATCAAAACAAACTAACAATGAACAAACTACTCCTATTTATAATTGACCTAACTTCTCTAGCAAGAAACCTAATCCTAATCCTAATTGGAAACGAAAACCCTACCCTACCTATTATGTTTTGTTACTAAATATGCCCAATTACACTAATACGTAATACTAATATTACTAAAGAAGCTGCTTACATCATAAACACATTAAGATGAAATACCAACACTTTAATTCTCTTAAAGCTTTGCATTTGAGCTTTGAGTATGTTTATCTAGTTTTCTGTTTCGTTAAATTGGAAGAGTGTGTCGTTTTCTGAAGAGATCCAGAAAAACAGTGCCAAATCTTTGGCTTTCAAAGAACAAAAAGAGCTTCCAATTTGTCTTTTGCCTCATATCTTTTCATTCTACTCCTTTCTTATCAATACAATTTTAACTTTTTAAATGGAGACATATAAAAGTCTTATGAAACAGAAAAATGCTTTTATTACTCAGAACAGATTATCAGTGAAATCCTTCATTTTCATCATGATAAGTTTCTTTAACACAAGTGAAAAACAAAGCAATGCCTGACACTCCCAAGTAAATGGAATAGTATATGACAAAGTAACCCTTGGTAACACTTTCAGTATATCCACAACATAAATATATGATTTGGCGGTTTTATAAAACTTAATATTTTTTTTAAAATGTAACATAGTACATGGTATTCACAGGAAAGTGAATAATTCAAGAGAGAAGTTTGATTGGGTACAATAGAGAAAATTAGTATGTTAGCACAAATCCTGATTAATTAATTTATTATATCTGCATAGTTACGAATTGGATCAATTATATCACAACAAATTATGGTTAAAGGGAAGAAAGAATGTACATGCATTGGTATCAAACAGAACATTACCTCGCCATTTTCTGGTTGTATTTCTGCAAGTATATCTTTGACCAGATCCTCTCGATTTCCAAGAACCCACTCACTGCAAATGTTCAATAAACGTATTTAGAATATCTCTGTCTCTTTGAATGAATTATCATTTTGTAGACTGACGGGAAAAATGTCTAAAATGATCTGATTCTCAACCAAGTATACCCAAAACATTGAAAGTAACATAGGAAGAACAATAGACTTTTATAACAAATTAGGACAAGATTAAATTTCTAAGCTAAGGTTAGCCCAATCCAGGGGCACCTTCTTCCATGCAACTGCCCACTGGATGGACATTACCGTAATCATCTTCCAAAAAACCGCAGCATCAAATTTCCTTCCCCCAAACGTTCTATTGTCCCTCTCTTTCCAAATGACCCGAAATACTATTAAGAATTGCCTCTCTCAATTCCACTTTTCTTGAGGCAAAAGCTGTAAGTCTGTAACAAGTTGCCATTTGGAGTGAGGCCAATTGGTTTCCACCGCAATCATTGACCAAACATTGGTAGAGAAGGGACATTAAAGGATGTGGATGATAGATTCCAAGGAGATTCTATAATGATTAGAGCCCTCATGACCAAATTACCAATCCTTAAGACTTTCCCATCAGCAAAATTTCAAAGTTCTGTTGAGGTGAAGTTTGTTTTCTCCTATGGAGGCAAACAAACATTGATTCTGTTGTTGAGTAATTGGTTCCCTTTCAAGGATTTTGTCATAGCAATTAACTGATAAGGAACTAGTTTTGTCATCCCACTGCCACTTGTCATCTTCATCACCAATCACTATAAGCTGAAGGAGAACCCAAATATTCATCATTTTGGACATCTCGGAGCCTCGACTCCTCTTCTCAGCACTAAAAGGCGTTACCATACTTTTGTCAATAAAACTAGCAAAACTCCATGCTTTTGCCTTGAGATATTGTATATTTCTTTGAAACATCATTCAGTAAGAGACGAGATAGGTGAATATGAGAGCCACTTATTGCGATAGAAGTCCACTTTGTCCCCCTTCTACCACTTATCGTACCAAAATTCGGTTTGGGAGCTCCTTATGTAGATAACTCCATAATGACAACTTAGAAACCTACTAAAATAATGAAAGTTACTTTCCTAAGCTACCTATAACATAATGACAATCTATAAGGACTAGAATTTGACACTCTTTTAAGAAATTCTACAATAGCCTACATTAGGGGTGGGCACGGGACGGGATGGGACGAGATATACTCATCCCTATCCCATCCCGTTCATACGGGATCAGGACGGGACGGGATGGAAAAAACTTCATCCCGACCTCGTCTCATCCCAAACGGGTTCGGGACGGGATCAGCGTGCTGCCTGTGACTGTCGTGAATATTATCATCATATAAGAGCGTGAAAAATAACTTTCTTATAATTAGATATAGATGTGGCATGCAAATATAAAGGTAGCCACTAAATCCCTTAACAATGAAGTCGAGTGGGCTTAACTTTTAGAAAAATGACATGATAAATGGGACCCACTAAGAGTATTGTGTCGTTGTGATGGTCTCCCAACTGATTTTACAATTTCATTACTATGAGAAACAAAATTCATGGTTCCTTGACAAAATGACATTTCATCTTTTGTTCGGGAAGAAATATAGACCTATTGGTGATGCTCTAACATATTCATAATGGTTTACCATCAATAAATATATTGTAATTAAAAAATTTTATTTTTACAGCCTGGGGCATCTCAAATTCTTGGCTCCACCCCTGAATGTTTCCTTCTGAATATGTATTACTAGTTAATTGTCATTTTTTATCTTCACCTGGGTATTATCAATATTTGAAAGTTAAATAATTGGAGCCACTTTTATTAGGAATCCAAGCAACAGTCTGCTATCTTTCTCTTGCTTAATGAATATTTATTTCTTGAAGTAACATTTCTGTTACCACTGCAAACACCATGAGTTTTTGTCAGTCATTGTAAGTTTATATGAATAAAAATAAATATATAAATAAATAATAAATATTAAAAAAATAGCTCGGGACGGGACGAGATTGGCGGGATTGAAAATCTTCATCCCATCACATCCCATTCTAGAACGGGACGAGACGGGATCGGGATGAAATTATTCAATCCCATTAAGACCCGGAAAAATCGGGACGGGACGAGATCGTGAGATGGGATGCCCACCCCTAGCCTACATAGGAAAAAGGGGATTAAACAAATAAAAGAAATTTTAGAAATCCTATACAAATTAAATAGTGTATGACCTTATGATATCCTACGTCATTGTCTAGAACGCATGTTGATGCACCTAAACAATATGTATAGGCAAAGAGATATTACTGAGGCATCATACTGGGAGTGCAAAGAAAAGAAGCATGACAAGGCTAAAGTAGATAAAAAGTAAGTTCTCGAGAAAAGAAAAGAAAAAAAAAATCTTATTCTTCGTGGATAACGTTATAATCAACTTGATGATAAAAGAGCATTACAAAGCTGAGGATGGTTTTAGAGTACAAAATAAAAGAAGTGTTATCCGACAAAGGCAACAATCCACAGAAATTATAGTCGAATCAAAGAACATGGCAATCTTAATCAAGAGCATGAGATACCTCGTACAGTATATTTGAGTATGAGGACGTAAGAACTTTGGAACTTTCACAAAAGCCTCAAAATTAGTAGGTGCTAGAGGTGCATCACTTGGTCCTGCATAGAAAAAGAGGGCAATTTAAAATATCAGAAAGAAAACCTTAATATCTCAGACGACAAATTAAAATATGGCTATAAGGGACGTGAAATCAATATCTTTGAAACTACCAAGAAACAAAACAAAAAATGTCCTAGCTACCAACAAACAGTGATGATGATGCAAAACAATGATGCAGGTTTTTGTCTCTCTGTTTCAATTAGCTACCATCCTATGGTCTGCTCATAGCTAATGAGTTAATTGACTCTACAATCAAGTCTGGTAAGGAAGCTTGCTGTGTAAGATCAAATTTGCTAAGGCATTTGACACTATCAGCTGGGGTTTTCAGTTTTTTAGCTTACATTCTTAAAAACTGCTTACATTTGACACTTATTAGTTGGATTATTACTCTGCTTAAAAACTGCTACTTTTTCTATCAATATTAATGGTTCTCCTAAAGGTATTTTCAGGGCTTCGAGAGGCGCCAAGGTGACCCACTCTCTCCAATACTATTTTCTTTAGTGGCTGAAGCCCTTGCGAAGCCAACAGCCACCACTTAATTGCTAGGTTCCAAGCTATTGAATGGGGCGCCATTTCCACTCCAGTCCTTCCATATGCCGATGACATTTCATTGATCCGGGTCCAAGCTCAAGTCAATTTTGAAATCACCCTTGTTGTGGACAGAACACAATCTCGCTTGGCTGTCTGGAAACGTCTCTATATCTCCAAGGTGGGGAGAGTAACCTTAATTAAAAAAGCTTGCTGAATAGCCTGTTGATCTGCTTTCTCTCTTTGGCAACCGTTCTAGCCTTGGTGACCAACGAGATGGAAAAGATCATGTGTGATTTCTTTGGGCTACGTAGGCAACTTCAAACAAGTACCATAGCATCAATTGAGATACTGTTAGTCACCCCAAAATTAGAGATGGGTTGGGGATCAGAAAACTTTTAGCTTTTCAGTAAGCCTTGTTGTCAAAGAGGTTCGACAAAGAAAAATATGGGTAGTATTCCAAAGGCTTCAATAGGTGGTATCCCTAAGGCTTAAAAACCAACTATGGGTGCTCAAATATGAATCTCAAAGCCAAACTTGATGCTCACATCTCATATGAAGTGGGTGGAGAGAAAATGGCTTTCTACTAAGGTAACTGGTTGGGAACTTGGGATAGTCAACTCTCTGATCTCATTCCAGATCTCAGCGAGGACTGTCTCTGTTGCTTCTTTCATGATCAGATCTGGCAATGAATTGGCCTGAAATGTAGCTCCCTTTCGAGAGCTTAATGAATGGGAAATTGAGAGCTTTGTTGCTCTGACAGGAGTATTGCACTTGTAAAACTAGCCTGATCAAGAGGACACATGGCTATGGACGGGACTCTCAAACGTTCAGCATTAGCAAATGTCTCGAATTAGTGCAGGCTCAGGCTTGTTTCCTCAAACTAGAATTAACGAAAATGAATTTCAGGAGAAAGTGTGACTTCAGTGCAAAAGGGTTTCGCATGAAATAAGGTCCATGCATCATGCCAATTTTGATAGTTGCTCATGGCAGAATTCTAATAACCCACTGGCTAAGACAGGTATCCTCAATACCAGCAGGTGTTATAATCGTGAACATTCTATTTGAGTTTGACTCCTTTGTACAAGTATGATCTCAAATGATTGCGACATTTAAAGGAACTGCCTCATTTAATAGTTTTATCTCAGATTGGATGGTTCATTGATGTAGTGTTATCTTCCCAAGGCAATTGAGTCTGTGATCGACTGCTAATAGTGAGAATTTGGGTTTGGTGGGCAGAGAGCCATCAAAACCATTGAGAAGAGCATCAAAATACTGGTCAGGGCAGGCTTGCAAATGTATCCTTTGTTGATGTTATTTTCATCTGAGGCTCCATTTTAAATAGTAGCCCTTTTGTATGTTCCTTTGGCTCAAGCCTCAAGGAGCATCTCACTCTTTCGAGCCTTATGCTTCTTTGTAATATTTCATTGCTCGACTTACTTATATATATACATATAATGCAAGACTTTACAAGGACAGATGCATTTGTCTTGATTACGGACAATATTCTAGTGTTACATATAAACTACCGAATGGCAAGGAAATAAAGATAGACCCTGATCCATCCAACCAATCAGTATGCTTGCATTACTTTCCACTGAGTGGACCCACTATGGAACTGGTCAGTAGTCACTACCTCGGCCCAACATATTGAGACTAGAGCTTGATTGCTAAACCTCCTCCCCCCCAAAAGTTCATCAACATTCCCTATCGGTGGCCATACACCTATAAGATATTCATCCCAAACCACTAATTGCAGTCAGCCAGCAAATACTCTGCGGCTTCGACACCAAATGGTTCATTCAAACCATATTGAACATAAATCTCTATGTCATATATATCAAGAGACAAAAAATCAATTGAGCATCTCTTTCTCAAATATGGAGAAATGCATATGGAATATTTCCTTACCAGTTGCCACCTTTCACAAGCCAAAAGTACAGACTGGTCTGAAAATTGGAATCCTCTATATTCAATTATTCGTCACCAAGTGAAAGTAGGGCTAACCCTGATATTAGTTCATGAGCTTCTTGAACTGAGAGCTAAGGACATACAGGTAATATTCCTTACATCTGTTAGATGAAAACCAAAAAATTCTGAAGCACTGAAGAAAAACTGCATGTAGGCTTTTATGACTCATTTCTCAAAGAAACCTAAATAATAAGCATTGCCATTATAATCTTGAAAGATTGTTTCAACTACCAAGATACATAAATAAAAAGCAAGCATCTATCAGAATTCCACTTGGTACCAGAGTACTGATGGGTTGGTTGAAGGGGGTACATGAACATTTTCCAGGCACCAAGATTTTCAAATAGCTAACAAATTCGAAAACGGTCAACATACCGTAGAGTTTAAATCTCTACACCTGGTTGTAGACGATCCATATAACGAAACAAATGGATCCTCTTACAGATGATTCTTTTTTACGAAAACCATATTGCAAATAATGCACAATTCTGATTTCAAATTGTTGAACTTGCAATAGCTCCTTTTCAGCAGCCAACTACCATATCCTACACAAGTTCTATAACGGCCACCAACTAGTCTTTAGAAATGATACTACCCACTGTGAGATTGCAGGAGGAAAAAATACTCGTTAATTTAACAGGCTGCTACCACAAACATCTATACATGTCAAATATCTATTTTAGCATGATGCTGAAACTCCACTGAATGCTGAACAACAATCACTTTACATCTTGTGTGTGTCTCTCTTCTTCTATGCACCCCCAGCTCGAATACTCTCATGGCCGATATCTGATTTTGTCATAGTAAGATTTGAACTGTGGCAATAAAGAATGGTGTGGCAACTCCTGGATTCACAATGTCGAAAATTTAAGTTTATTATGATTTCCCGATGATTGGGTTATGGTTCGTCACAAGTAATCAAATGGAATGATGGTGTTGTTCTCGAAGGTGTGACATGAGGCGTTCCAATGGACAAAGGCTGATATAAAGTGTATATTTAAGTAATATACATTTATATATATATATATATATATAGAAATAGTAATACTATTTAGAAATAAAAAAAATGATAGATTACTCAATATTCCACAAATAACTGTGATATAACGCAACAAGATTGCACACATCAGCCATGAACCGTGCAAAAGGCATAAACTTTAGGCATAAGCGTAAGCCTTTGATGTATTTAAGCCATGACGTGTTTCAACTAAGTCTTGCCTTGAGGTTAGCCTACACATTTTTTAAAACCTATGTTATTTGATTGCAACAGAGGAGCCAGACTTTTTGCAAGGAGCCGCTTTGCATCACAAATTCCTGTCCCAAAACTGAATTTCATCTCACAGTGTTGCAACAAGGCGTTTCAGCAGCAGTGCAGTGATTTTAGGCACCAATAACCATTTTTTATTATTATTTGTTAATACTTATTTTGTTATTGTATATTAGTTTAATTAATAGTAATTAGTGTTTTAGTTAATAACTAATTGAAATATAAATACAATTCAAAATACCAAATCAAACTTTGTTTTCCTATATTGTAATATGATCTTGTAGGAAGACTAAATGTTTTTGCATTTTTTATGGATTGGTTGCTTAATTGTAATGTTGTTGTGTTATGGCGTTATGGATTTGTTACTTAATAGTCATGTTTGACTTACTTGAGTTATAGACTTATAGTTTATTAGTAGTATGCAAACTATATAAAATTTATAGAAAAATTATCTATCTCTACTTCGTTGCAACTCCACCGCAACTCTTACAACAAAGGTCGGCGTTTCACTCCGACTCCTATTTCGGACAACATAGTTTAAAACATAGGTCCAAACCATAGAATTTTTTTTATAAGTTGCAAAAAGCTTCTTATATAGTGGCCTTTTGCTTATCTCGGCATAATACACAATAGAGGTTTCTACAGTTTACGACGTTTTTACCACTTTCAAACTAATAATGATAATAATAAAATTTAAAATGGGAAACTGACTTAGAAATCCTACTTATCAATGTGGTCCTAGAGTTAAAATCCCAAAATAAATGACTTTAACAATCTTTAGTGTAACTCATTTTTTAATTACAATAATACCATTAATCCAAGCCACCACCCCCGTCAACCTTGCAAATCAATAAAAAATTTCTTTATCTAATCCCATACCAATGCCCAACATGATTTTCTTCCCCAACCGCGAATCCCTCCATCTATCCTTTCTCCTAACTTGATGAACTTCCCTCAACCCCAACTTCCCATCTATGCCTTCTAATCTCTTTCGTTGTTGCTAAATGAGAATTCAGGAGTTGATATGGCTTTTTTTTATTGGATACATATCGTGTGATAACTTCTAGACAATTTAACTAAATACTTCTCCATAAGAAAAAGTAATGGTCATGATTATTAAATAAAAAAAATTAAAATTTTTTTTCACAACCCCCTCTTCGTCTTTTTTGAGGCACACATTTTTTTAATTTTATTTATTATCATTTTTTTTTTATGAATAAACAAAATTCACTAAAATGAGAATAGCAAGGGCTCGGAGATCAAAAGAAAAAACATTAAGCACAAGCATCAAAAGTACATCAAGTGTTGCTATTATGCACGATATCTCCCCAATCAACATACAAAAGGAAAAGCGAATGTCCTTAAGTATATCCCAAGGAACACCCAAATTCCCAGTCACTTTGATGTCTATCCACAATGTATCTACATGTTTTTTTTAACATTCTTAAAGATTATATTGTTTCTTTCCGTTCAAATCACCCAAGCCAATGCACAAAGCAATCTTTCCAAAACCCAACAACCCAAGTGAGTAAACCTTCAACTTTTATGCTTTTGATGAACTCCGAAGCTCAGCCCAATCAAGTCCATAGCAAAAACTCTCTGAACTCTTAATTTAGAGGAACACTTGTGGGCAGCAAGAGATGATCCATTGTTTATTCTGCTTGGCCACACATGACACAGTGGTTGATGATGGAGAGCCCTCTCTTTTTGATATTTTCCAACAAAGGATGGTCCAAAGAAGAAAAGAAATTCTAGGAGAGTAGGAGTTACTTGACTGATCCAGACTAAACCACAGAGCTTGTTAATTCTTTGGTCAGTGAGGATGAGTTCCAAATGAGGACTAAGCTCCTTGTAACTTTTCTTGATTTAAGCAAGAGATAAATTTCTCTCATGGTTATTTGAAAATAACCAAAAGGTTTTTAAATAGTGAATTAATGACAGAGCAAGATGGAAGGAAATTCATACCGCTGTAGTATGTAGTTAGAACACGAGCATCTGGTGCATAGGAATGTAATTCAGCAGACATGTCGCGGACTGAATTATACTGATCCAGGTATAGTGGCTGTAAGAAAATAAGACATACATCTAGCTTATCAAAAAGATAACAAATATAGAATGTTGCACTCTGATTTTCAGAAGTTTATGCATGAACTAACTAAGAACAATTTTCCGTGTGTATTTAAAAAATAACAATAATAATAATAAAGGATAAAATAAAATAAATTTAATGAGAAAGAGAACCAAAAGTTTGATTAAAGTCATAAGAAGTTAAAGAACTTATAAGCATTTATTGAACGAACATTACTTTCCTGAGTTGAAAATTTGCATTCATGATTTATTTTATATCAAAGCATAATCTTATGTATTTTCAACTTATCAAAATATAAACCAATAGTTTTATAACTTCCCACAACTGCTTCATACCTCATCCCACAAATAAAAATAAGCTTTCTTCCAATGGGCTTTTGTCTTCAAAATTCCAACCTCTTTTCTCGAACGATCTTTTGCTGTATCACCACTGTTGCATGTCAACAAGTCCATAGCAGCTTATCAACATTATTCAATAAGCAATACCAAACAGAAGTATGTACTAAGTGCATACCCAGAGAGTACTGGAGCAAATGGAACAGCATATGCAGCCAGCCTCGGATCTGAATAATATTCATCTGATTTTGGTTCCTCAGCTGGAAAACACAGAAAAGTTTGAAAAAAATTCATGTCAGAGGCGAACAGAACACAAAACTAAGCTACAAAAGAAAAGCTTTATATGTTGAAATAGGTATGTACATGTCTGTGTGTATGTATATATACACTAGAATTTAAAAAAAAAAAAAAAAAAA
Source organism: Berberis vulgaris (assembly GCA_963556465.1). NCBI lineage: Eukaryota > Viridiplantae > Streptophyta > Magnoliopsida > Ranunculales > Berberidaceae > Berberis > Berberis vulgaris. The sequence continues at coordinate 20,071,358 of OY747129.1, read as the reverse complement.
AAAAATCACTCTTTAAGTTACCTGGCCAAGGACAGGTATATGCCAGGACACGCATTCCGTCACCCCATCTGCAAAAGAATGGGCTAATCCTGTATTGAAGAAGCCACTTGAAGTGCTGCTCCAGTGCATCATACCAGCCATCACTCCGATGTTCCACACCATATCGATCTTCAATAACAGTCTCAGCTATCTTTAAAAAATAGTAAAAGAAGCCAAAATGTATTCCTTTAAATTGACATAATGTACAGAACAAAGAAATGTCACACAGAACATACAATTCATACAGGCAACTACTCAGATTTAGAGAACCACATATTTAGAAAGCATTAATATTCCTAATAAACAGCAGAAGGACATCATTGGCAGAGGAACACAATCCAAAATATAATAATCAATTGCTAATTAAAATGGCTAAATGAAATAATAATGTTTCATTTGTGGAATTGATCTTGTAAGATCATGACTATCTTGCTTCTCTCACAATGCTTTGGGTATTACTACCTGCTCTAGGCAATTAGTTTTATGAAGCTGATTGGTAGTTTTTCAATAATAAGTTAGCAGCCTCTACACAATATAATAATTATGCAGGTTATTTAAATTATTTTAAAGCATGAAAATGAAACAATGATGCAGGATACACCAAATACAGCTGGAAGTGAAGGTGTCACTGGAATTGTGAAATCCCACACCGTCAGATGTAATTTCACTTGCACTGAAAGGTTTGTAATAGCATCTTCATCCATCATGTCAACAGTTCCATTATCTGCAAAGCATTCAGTAAATGGTGGCGACAAAAGAACTCTCCTTAATGAAGTAGATGCCGATTTCGCCATTTCCACCTAGTAAAAAAAAAGCTTAATGAAGTAGATGCTGATTTCACCCTTTCCACCTAGTAAAAGAAAAGCTCATACTAACATACAGTAGATACAAGAATGATCTTTTGAAGAATTCAAGAACCTAAAGTTATTTGATTTGTTGATAGCAGTAAAAATATGAGCTTTCAGAATATACCACTTCTTCCATAGACTTTCCATTAACTTGCTCCACATGATCAAGACAGTTTTGAAGTTCTCTATATATTTGATGCTTCTCAGCTTTCGCCATACATTTTGCCAAGGAACTGCAAATCAAAGGACAACACATTTCTTTAGACAAAGACTCCGTTTTTTCCTATTTTCGACTCGTAAATATTTATCAGAACATGGAATGTGAATCAAACCCATGAGTAAGTATGATGTAAGCGGGTTCTTTTAATAATATTAGTATTAGTGTTATTGTAATTTGGCATATTTAGTAACAGCCCATAAAAATTAGGGCATTGGTTTCCAATTAGGTTTAGGGTTAGATTTTCTAGCCAGAGAAGTTAGATCAATTATAAATAAAGCGTAGGTTGCTCATTGTCAAAGAGTTGTTATTTCGTTCATCTGTTTTATCGTAGATTTAATTTCTTTCAATTCCTGCAATATTTTCAATTCTTATTTATTTTCAGTTTAATTCTATCAATTAGTATCAGAGCCGAAATGGTTCTATTTATTTGGTTCGATTTCCAAAAAAAGAAAAACAAAGAGGTTTGAAGGAAGAAGAAGATTCAAAGAGAAATTGATAAGAGAAGATAGAGGAGAGGACACAAAATTTGTCGGATCCACGTCCAAGTCCGTCAACCGCCGTCTTCGTCTCCGACTACACTGTCTTCATCGCAAGATCTTCCGCAGTCAACCCTCCCGTTGTCTTAGATCCATGGTTGTCATTACAAGCCCTAGCCACTGCCTCCCGTCCGCATCGCAGCCAGCCCACGTCACCGTCACAAGCAACTTCAAACCACCCCTTCAAGTCGTTCGTCGCAGCCACAATCATAGATCACCTCCTCACCAGCTCGATTGACAACCCTCCGCAACCACCCATCACTCTTCCCATTTCAAGCCGCGGCCCCACCCCCGCCCCCCACCAATTCATTCGTGAACAGTCCCCCGCCCCTATTTCAGTCAAGAGGAGGAAGAAGAATACAAAAAATCTATAGGTCCCTTACTCAGATTTTTAATACAGGTCCTTGATTTGAAAAAATTTAGTTATCCCTGGCCCCATTTGGCTATTTCCACCAAAAGTCTTATTAGAGTACCCATTCAATGAAAAAAATATGTACTCGAAGGAGTTTTGGAGAGATTTAATGTACCAAGACCTGCACAAGAAATATGCCAAAAAGATTTGACTACTTCAGGCACTATTGGTTGAAAATGACCTTGCCCGAAGGCGCAAATAGTCGAATGAGTCATGCTGGTTGTCATAGTCCATCCAGTTTTTTGAGGAAGTTAAGGGCACCATCACACGCACTCGATTTCTGACTTGTGAATCATTTGACTTGTGCGACTTCTTTTTCATTTTTTAGCAAACAGAGGGTGTTCCTACAGCGGCAGACACAGTAAGTGATGATGATTATGTTGATCTGTATTGGGACATTTTTGTTGCACGAGCTTATGCGCATGCGCATGCGTCTTTTCAGGTTTATTGCAATTTCCGACTCTGAGTCACCTTGGTTTATTTCTGAGTTGGTTGCTTTGTTTTTGCAAGTGTGTATTGTGATAAGTTTCGGGGTTGTCTAATTCAAATGCACTTCACCTTATGTTCAATGACCGGTTGTGATCATCGGACTTCTTAGACTTCAAACTCGAGGATGAGCTTCTTCAACCCGAGGAGGTTGATGTAAGCAGGTTCTTTTAATAATATTAGTATTAGAATTATTGTAATTGGACTTATTTAGTAGCAACCCATAATATTTTGGGCATTAGCTTCCAATTAGGTTTAGAGTTAGGTTTGTTTGCCAGAGAAATTGGGTCAATTATAAATAAGGCATAGGTTGTTCATTGTTAAACAGTTGATTGAAGAAAAGAGTTTTTATTCGTTTATTTGTTTTATCGTAGATTTATTTTCTTTTAATTCTTGCATTGCCTTTCAATTCTTGTTTATTTTCAGTTTTAATTCTATTAAAGTATTTCTAGTGTTTGATTCTCATCCTCATAGGACTTAACAGAATAATTCATCCTTCTAATTGGTAAGTATAATAATTCATCCTTCTAATTGGTAAGTATAATGGGATTACTGGAAAACCTTTTGTTGACCAATGAGCAACGTAACACAACCTAACAAGCTACATAGTGCATTCTGACATAGTGCCACCTGTAATGGCCAAAGAAAAATATTTTATATTTTTATATTTTTATAATCAACGAACAGAGGATGTACTATATCTTGTTTCTCAGTAATTACTGCCTAGAGATAGGAGGCTACACAGCGTCAATTTGTGACTGTAATGTACAGTATCATTATGTGCATAAGCATGGCGATGGGAGCTAAATGGAGTATCTTGATGTGTCCTTGTGTATGCATATATCCAACATGGCTATGGCCGTTAAGTGGAGAGTATGCATTTAGTTGGGTATTACTTCCATAGGCAGACAGTCCTACACAATAAAACTCTGCCAAACAATACACAAAATTAACTCAAGGAGATGGATTATAACCAAGCATCAGCTTTCATAGCAGTAATGAAGATATCCCCTTCGTATTGCCCAGGAGGTTGTCCAATAGGAACATCAATTGAAATCCAAATTGCTGAAGTTTCTCTGCAGCGAAAAACCTAACACAGTTAATGTCTACTGGAAGATAGTATTGACTAGAATTCAGAATAACTGGCCGGCAGCACTATAGAAAAGCATTCTCATATAATATTTATGTGAGTTATACCCAGGAAGTAAGTTTATTTGAGTGACGGGCAGATCAAGAGGTACAAGAGCATCAGGCACACCTAAGATCGGCACCACACGTCGCAATGTTAAAGATTTACCAGCAACCAACCTGAAGCCATAAACCATTAGTAAAAGTGCCACAACCATAAAGAGCATTTAATTAGCAGATAGCTAATAGCATCTAGTCGAGAAACAAACCTGTCACCAGAAGTAGAGCAAAGATCAGTACAGCGAACTTGGACACTACCCGCTATACATGGACCATCCCAAGAAACCTTTGGGCGTATGGCAATTTGAGTGCTCTCTCTCTCATTTCTTGCTGCCAGAAGAGTTATCTTCAATGGAAATACAATGTCAGTACCCAGCAAAACATTGACAACTCAAAAGCAATCAAATGTCAGAAACTAATAGATAACATTTATTTTAAAATAATTTAAACTATAAAAAGTGGTTAGTAGTTATCCTTGTTACTCCATTCTTGTAAGAGTGAGAGCATACTTTATATTTCTTTATCACTATCCATACTACTTTATCATTATCCATATTTTGCAACCTGAAACTCCAACAAATCTAATTTCAACAATTCGTTTCACTGTATTATGAAATACTAGTTATTGCTCGTAAGCTTGATCGAATATAGCATGCAATTCAGAATGTCCTCCTCGTTTGTGAACCTTGCTCGCTAGCTCCTGTTAGTATGCTCCAATGCCGTATCTGTAGCTCATGTTAGCATGCCTTTGACTTGTGGACCATTAGTTTTAGCATACAGAACATGGCAGCGCATGTTTGTAGCTCCAACTAGCATGTGCAGCTATGACAGCCCATATCTTCTTTATTACAAAAGGAATAATATTTTATTGAAACACTGTGACTATTACTCATTACCCAAAGGTAATCTTAAAAGCATTAAGGTACCAGCATAATAGTCTCCCAATTAGCATAGAAAGATTTGAAAAACAATCCCGTAAAGAGGGAAGATGTGATACACAATCCCATAGAGTAATCAATACTTCTACCACAAATGCATCCAAATCTAGCGCCTTATTGCCGAAAACCTTAATGTTCATTTCCTTCCACCATCCAGCACAACGCATATTAACCCATATCTACTAACATGCCTTCGAAATATTACCAATGTATCTCCAACTCAATTTAAAATGCCTTCCACAACTCTAGCACCGCCTTCAGCATGCCCGTACATCTGACAGCCTTCAGCATGCCCGTACATCTGACAATGTTCATCCTGTGACACATGTTAGCATGTATTCACAGTTTTTTTGTCTCTCCAACCCATAAAGCCATTTATACTTCTCCAGGCCGAACATATACAGGGGTGGACCAATGTGTAGGCTTTTCCGGGAAAAAGCGCAACATATACTCGACAAATACCTTATAATATAGTTTGTGTTTTATCGTGCATTGGCCTTATACCAAACATTTATATGTTAGTTAAAATTCCCTTTTTGGTGGGCCATATATCAAACAAGATCACATTAGTTAGTGTTACAGTGTGTATATAGCTGGCAATTAGGCTGTCAATTGGAGATTCTAATTGATATAGTTTCCTAGTATAGATACAATAGGTTGTATATAAATACATGTATTACTTTCAATGAAGATATCGAATTAGTGTATTCTCTTAATCTCTTAACATGGTATCAGAGCTACTTAGGGTTTGAGAGCCGCTTAGGGTTTGAGATTGAGATTCGAAGTTTGAAGTTAGGGCTTAATATTCGAAATTTGAAATTTGAAGTTTGGTTCTCACCGCATTTCAGAGCCACCAACACCGCAGTTCAGAGCCACCAACACTGCAGTTCAGAGCCACCCAGGCCACCGATCGACCCTCACAGGCGTCGATCTATCTTCCCAGGCGTCGTTCGAAGCCGTCCGACCTTCTCAGCCTCCAATCGAAGTCGATCGACCCTCCAGCCACCAATCAAAGTCGATCGATCGTTCTTCCAGCCTCACAATCGATCGATCGATCGTTCTCTGCCACAAATCGATCGTTCTTCCAGCCTCACAATCGATCGATCGACCCTCCAGCCACCTTCACAGGCGTCGATCGACCCTTCAGTCACCTTCGAAGTCAATCGATCTTCTACAATGGGGAGATACAGAAGCCGGAGCAGAAGCTTAAGCCCTAGATGTATCAGTAGGAGCCCTCCGCGTCGTAAACAATACGATGAACCACCTCGAGATAGGTTCCGCGGTGGCGGAAGGTCATCATCTTTCAGAGAGAGACAGTCTTCTCCTCCCACTGGTTTGCTCATTCGTAACATCGCTCTTGATGCGAAGCCTGAAGATCTTAGGGTTCCGTTTGAGCGTTATGGCCCAGTTAAGGATGTTTATCTTCCTAAGAATTACTACACTGGAGAGCCACGTGGTTTTGGGTTTGTAAAGTGCCGTAATGCTGATGATGCAGCTGAGGCCAAGCACCAGATGAATCATCGAGTTATTGGTGGTCGGGAGATAACAATTGTTTATGCCGAGGAAAACCGAAAAACTCCACCTGTTTCGCTTAGTGGTGCTTTGGTAAGTCGAAATAACAGCTATGCACCTTGGAGACCGTCTAATCATATTGCGGTCACTACTGATGCCTCTGACAAATCGGTCCTTATCTCTGCTGATGAATTTGCCAAGTTCTCAAAGTATCAGGAATCACTCCAGTCTTCATCTCCTTCTGTCACATCTATTGCTGATTCAGGTAAACCCGATGTATGTCTTCTTTCATCATCCTCCAAGTGGGTCATTGATTTTGGTGCCACAGATCATATGACAGGTAATTCTAGTCTATTTTCTTCTTTTCAATCATATGCTTCTACTTCTACCGTCACTTTAGCCGATGGGTCACCATCTTGTGTTCGCGGGTCTGGCACCATCAACCCTACCCCCTCGCTCTCTCTGTCATCTGCCTTACATTTACCTAATTTATCCTTTAATTTGCTCTCTGTAAGTCAGCTTACTCGTACTCTTAACTGTTGTGTCTCATTTTATCCTGATCATTGTTTATTTCAGGATCTTATGACGAAGAAGATTATTGGTAAAGGACATGAGTCTGGAGGCCTCTACATTCTTGATACATCGGTACCGAGTTCTATTGTTTGCTCCAGTGTCACGTCTCCTTTCGAGGCTCATTGTAGGTTGGGTCATCCGTCTCTCCCTTTACTCAAAAAGCTTTGTCCTCAATATAATAAGGTGTCTTCATTAAATTGTGAGTCATGTCAGTTTGCAAAACATCATCGCCTTAGTTCGAGTCCTAGAGTCAATAAACGTGCTAGTGTTCATTTTGAATTAGTTCATTCTGATGCTTGGAGTCCTTGTCCTATTTTGTATAAACCTGGTTTTAGGTATTTTGTTACATTTGTGAATGATTATTCTCGTGTAACTTGGTTATATCTCATGAAACGTCGTTCTGAGTTGTTTTCTCTGTTTTGTGCGTTTTGTGCTGAAATTAAAACTCAATTTAATGTTTCAATTCGTACTTTGCGAAGTGATAACGCCAGAGAATATACTCAAGCTTTATTTCAGTCTTATATGACTCAGAATGGCATACTTCATGAAACTTCGTGTGTTGATACCCCATCCCAAAATGGTGTGGCAGAACGTAAAAACAGACATCTTCTTGAAACGGCACGAGCTCTCTTATTTCAAATGAATGTTCCTAAACGTTTTTGGGCCGATGCAGTGTCTACAACATGTTTTCTCATTAATCGCATGCCTTCCTCTGTTCTTCATGGTGAGATACCTTACAAAATCCTTTTTCCCAATAAGCCATTGTTTCCTGTTGACCCGAAAATATTTGGTAGCACTTGTTTTGTTCGGGATGTTCGTCCGCATGTCACTAAATTAGATCCCAAGTCTTTGAAATGTGTCTTCCTCGGTTATTCTCGTCTTCAGAAGGGTTATAGGTGTTATTGTCCCAATCTTAACAAATATCTAGTCTCAATTGATGTTACCTTCCTGGAAGACACACCTTATTTTTCGTCTTCATCCGTTCCCACTCGCCAGGGGAGGATGATGATTTGTTAGTCTATTCCATCACATCCTCTGGCCCCGTCTCGGCACCAGCACCTGTCTCGGCACATGTTTCGGCACCAGCACCTGTCTCGGAACCAACTCCTGTCAAGCCTCCTATTATTCAGGTTTACTCCAGGCGTCCACCTATTGATTCATGTCCTGCACCTGCTCTTTCGTCATCAGATCCAGTCCCGAGCGATGATCTTCCTATTGCATTGCGCAAAGGTAAACGCCAGTGTGCTTATCCTATTTCTTCCTTTGTTTTATAATAACTTGTCGTCTTCCTCTTGTTCTTTTATTGCTTCCCTTGATTCTATCTCTCATCCTAAAACTGTTCGTGAAGCCATATCTCATCCTGGTTGGCATAATGCAATGATAGAGGAGATGAATGCTTTAGATGACAATGGTACTTGGGACTTGGTCGATTTACCTTCAGAAAAAAAGGTTATAGGTTGCAAATGGGTATTCACTGTTAAGGTCAATCCGGATGGGTCAGTTGCCCGATTGAAAGCCCGTCTTGTCGCAATGGGCTATGCTCAAACCTATGGGGTGGATTACTCTGACACTTTCTCTCCTGTTGCAAAGTTGACCTCTGTTCGATTATTTATTTCCATGGCGGCTTCCCATCATTGGCCTTTACATCAGCTTGATATCAAGAATGCTTTTCTTCATGGCGATCTTCAGGAGGAGGTGTATATGGAGCAACCTCCTGGTTTTGTTGCTCAGGGGGAGTCGGGGCGAGTTTGTCGTCTTCGAAAATCTTTATATGGTTTGAAACAGAGTCCTCGTGCTTGGTTTGGAAAGTTTAGTCAGGCTGTTGAGAAATTTGGTATGAAGAAAAGCAAGTCTGACCACTCTGTATTCTACAAACGATTCGCAGCTGGTATCATTCTGTTAGTTGTGTATGTGGATGACATTGTAATTACTGGAAATGATACTAGAGGAATCTCATCTCTTAAATCCTTCATTCATACTCAGTTTCACACGAAGGATTTGGGGGTGTTAAAGTATTTCTTGGGAGTTGAAGTCACTCGGAGTAAACAAGGTATATTTCTATCTCAGAGAAAATATGTCCTTGACTTATTAACTGAGACAGGTAAATTGGGAGCAAAGCCTTGCAGTACTCCAATGACTCCAAATGTACACCTTACAGAAGAGGGGGAACCATTTGAAGATCCTGAAAGATATCGAAGGTTGGTTGGGAAGTTGAATTACCTTACCGTGACTCGTCCAGATATTGCATACTCAGTCAGTGTTGTCAGTCAGTTTATGTCATCCCCAACAATTCATCATTGGGCAGCGTTAAAGCAAATTTTGGGTTACTTGAAAGGAGCACCAGGATGAGGTATCGTGTACAAAAATCATGGGCATACTCATATTGAATGTTTTTCAGATGCAGATTGGGCAGGTTCCAAAATGGATAGACGATCCACTTCAGGTTATTGTATCTTTGTTGGAGGGAATTTGGTCTCATGGAAGAGTAAGAAGCAAAGCGTTGTGTCAAGATCCAGTGCAGAGTCTGAATATAGGGCTATGGCACAGTCTGTATGTGAGATCATTTGGATATATCAGCTCTTGACTGAAGTAGGACTTAAAACTACAGTACCAGCGAAATTGTGGTGTGATAACCAAGCTGCTCTTCATATTGCATCTAATCCTGTGTTTCATGAACGGACTAAGCACATTGAAATTGATTGTCATTTTATTCGTGAGAAAATTCAACATGGCTCGATTTCTACAGGATATGTGAAAACTGGAGAACAACTAGGGGACATCTTCACGAAAGCTTTAAATAGGGTTCGGGTTGACTATCTTTGTAACAAGCTGGGCATGATTAACATTTATGCTCCAGCTTGAGGGGGAGTGTTACAGTGTGTATATAGCTGGCAATTAGGCTGTCAATTAGAGATTCTAATTGATATAGTTTCCTAGTATAGATACAATAGGTTGTATATAAATACATGTATTACTTTCAATGAAGATATCAAATCAGTGTATTCTCTTAATCTCTTAACAGTTAGATATCAGTGTCTCAAGCTTGATCCCCTGGAGGTCCTGTTAAGCGATGTTAGGGGAAAAAAAAATCTTCCATGCACTAGTGGTGGTTATTATTAATTCATTTTTGTTCGTTTATCATTAGATTTCTTAGATTCGACGTGCTCGAAATCAATTCTTGACATTCAATAGTTAGAGACTGATAACTTGATTGAGAAAGAGTGGACCTTTAGTATTTTAGTGCTTGAAATCCATATCTTCAAGAAGACAATGGTTATTCATCCATGACGCCACTTGTTTCTAATGGAATGTTCCATTAAAGCATCTTGAAGTTATACACATTCAAGGGGGATTCGAATGTCTTAAAGTCACTTGTCATATTTTTCAATTACCATATTTTCTAGTCTCATCAATCTCTACAAACTTTCTCATTTCATTTCTTTTCTTTTTCTTGTGTTTCATTTGTTCAAAACACCCTAGTCAATTTTTGTGGATTCGACCATGGGACTCTATGTATAACCTGCTCATACTGCAAGAAAGTTGAAATTGATGCTTTACTCTCCATTAATTTGAATGTAAGTGTTAGATTCCTAGCACCTTTCATGGAAGATCGTTTCATATCAGATTAGGTTTCAATATGGACCTCTAGAGAAACAGAGAGATCTCTCTCCCCCCACCACACTACCATCCCCACGAACCCGTGCATGCGTTCATTTTCAAATCACGCATGAACTTCAAAATGTATTTTGGATCTACAAACAGCAGATCTGTATCTGTTCAAATCAGATTGCTATTTCAGATCATACACCCTTGTTCTCCTCTCCATTGTCAACCTTCAAACTCCTAATCGATTATGACTTAAAATCAGATGGGGTTCTCAGATACAAAAAAATTTCTTTAGAAGACGTTCTACCTCTGATCATCCTTCATGGAATTTTCAGATCAGATGTCAATGATAGGTGGATCACTTCGTTTTTTTTTGGTAGATTTGTCTCATAGATATATTATTGGTTAATTTATTTCATTGGTATCTTTTATGTGGGTATTTTCTTTAATTAATTTCAACAACTTGATACAATTCCCCTTGGTGTCAGACAAATTCTGTTGATGGTTATATTCAACACATTCTATGTTGATATTGGTGGGTATTAATAAAGAAGATGATGTCATGCAATTTCCATGGAAATTTATGTTTTTGATCAGTAAAAACGCAGGCTATATATTAATAACAAAAGTGTCAAGTGACTGAGCAGGTCACAAGGAAAGCAGACTACAACTGAAAGCAAGGGTTACAATTGAAAATGCTAGCCCAGGTTATCAAACATAGGTGGAAAGGAACCCCATTTAACACCTCCCAAGTGTAACCCTAGTGCCAATGGAGGGATATTAATAAGCATACAGACAACTCCTTCTTGGACCCTTCAAAACTCTTGTTGTTCCTCTCTTTCCGAATTATACCCAAAGGGAACCAATAAGAACTAGCTCCACAACCAACTGCCTTTAGAAGAGAAGTTTTCCCTTTGCAGGTGGAAGCCCATTGAAGCAAGAACTGAGCATTGGGGGGGAGGGGGTGGTTGAACATTTGCATGGGAACAGATAGCAAGCGAGATGATTAGTGAATGAGCAGGAGAAAAAGGTGTTACACTGTTTCTCCAGCATTTTCACAGCATCTGCTGAGAATGGGAAGACCTCTCTCCTAATCAGGTCCAACTGTAAGAATTTTTTCATGACCTCTAGCATTTTCACAAAAGTAACATTTGTTGGGAATGGGAAGACCTCACCTAATCAGGTTGTCCAACAGTAAGAATGTTTCCATGACCTACTGTCCAAGTGAAGAAATCAGTTCTAGGAGGAAGCACTTTCAGAAAACCTTGTGATCAAAAGGAGAAGGGAGGCAGGCATGCTTGGCAGTAGCCAAAGATTCTTGCAAAGCTAAAGGGTGAGAGGCTGAGAGCTGTCCACAGAGCATTTACCTTTCCATGTTGCAAACAACTAAAAGTAGGAAAATGACTATTTTCCATGTTGCAAACAATGGTACTCAAACAGCATAATAATGAAAAATGACGCTTTCCTTTTCCTTGCTATCAAACAGACATTAAAATCTTCCATCAAAATTTCAAGTTTTTTTTTTAATTTAAATTTTTTTTATCAATAAAACCGGCAATATATAGATTGAAACAGAATGGGAGAGAAAAGACACACCAGCTATTGACTGAAAAGGTCAACTAGCTGAAAAAAAGATGTCAGGCACCTCAATTACAAATAGAAAGTGCCATCTCAATTAAAGATGCAAACATGGAAAGGTTGACCATCTAACACTCCCCATGTAACACCCCAGTTCCAGACTTGGGACTTCAAGTCCCTAGTAAAATGAAGAATGTCTCTAGAAGACCCTTTCAAGATCCTTCTATTTCTCAGATCGTCCATGTAGTAGCAAATAATACCCTATCCCAAAGCCACACCCCCTTAATGAAGAGACCACTTTTGCCCTATGATTTAACCCACTGGAAGACGTTATCAGCTATAGGTGGATGGCATCTAGCTTCCCCACAGGTACAAGTCCACAGGCTATAGGAGAAGGGCAAAAGTGCTACTGGAACTAATAACTAGGTCTAACCTTAACAGCCTCACCGACTACCTTATCACTGAAGTTAGGGTCTTTAATATAAGCTGCTATTTGCAGCGTGACACTGGACTAAGACAATGATAGGCATATACCATCCCAGGAACTGTTAATGATGAGTCTATCAAGTTTACTGATTAGTGATACCTCCTGTTTATAGACCAACTGGAGACCTCCAGCACTTAATTCCTATGAATAAACTTGGCAAAATCCCTTGCCTTCTGCAGTGACCCTACGAATTATTAAGGAAATGGATATCACAGTCACCAACTTGCAGTGACCCTTCTATATCCAGATTTAATGAAGGAAACAGATAACATTGAAGTCCCCCAATACACTAAGGGGTATCACGATCACCCACATGACCAGCCACATCATCAAGATCTTCCCAGAGATCAAAAGTTAAGAGTTGCATCAGCCATAGACTCCAGTACCAATCTAGTTTTCATCATCTTCCCTATCCTTACACGACATAGTAACAGAAAATCACCAATGATCTTGTCTTGCATCGTAATCTTGGACTCATCACAAAGCATACAAAATCCTACTAATGCACCTACATCCCTATCCGCCAAGCGTCACTAAGGTAAAAAAAATAGATCTTGATCACTAAAAGAATAAGCAAATCCAGCCTAGCTCTCCTCAATGAATTTTAAACAAACTCCTCTTTTTGCTCTTGTGATGTTTACCCATCTCTCACCTATGCAGTTAAAATAGATAACGGATCCATAACGGTCCAAGAGCGTTATAGGATATAACGGAATAGTTTTTTAAATATATTTTTAATACCCCATAAAATATTAATGTATTATAGAGTCAAAAGAGTAAATCATGTCCATAACATTAATTTCAAAAAAAAAAAAAAACATTAATAAAAAACACATTCCCTTCGTATGAGAGAGATCGCAACAGAGAGTGCGATCAACTCTTCGTTTTCTTCCTTTCTTCTTCTTTTCTCGTTCTCTGCCAATTGGTGACATTAAACTCTGGTTCTCTTTCTTTACTATGAGTTTAAGGTTCTAATTCGATTGAAAGTGAAAAGGGTATTTGTTTTTAAAAAAAAAGTATTTATTAGAACAAAACGTTAAAACAGAGTTATTGAAAAAACGTTATCTCAATAGCGGTCATATAACGCCGTTATATCGGAGTTGTGATACCATAACGTGATAATGTCATAACGTAACAGCTCACCCCCGTTAAGCGTTATATCATAATTATAACGGCGTTGTAACGTCGTTTTAACTGCATAGCCAAAGGTTAAATTTAGTGACAAAGGCAAACCAAACAAAACTACAAACAACATTCGTCAAAGAGATGAGACCAGAAAACTAGTAAATTTTAGTGTACTTGGAAAGAAAAAGAAAAAAAAAAAAAAAAAAAAAAAAAAAACCAACCACTTAGTAAGTCACCCATGCCATATCCTTGCCAGAATCTGCATAGCAATACCGCTCACATTTGAAGACTTGTTGCCTTGTTAGATATCCTATCATTCTTTGCCTTGTTAGATATCATATCATTATTTGCCTTGTTAGAGAAGTGTGGATGACATTGAGGGTGATCCGGTCCTTTTTTTTTTTGCTCCGGCAAAACAAAAACGACTTTATTCCACAACTAAAAGATAGAAACTATTAGTGATTAAGACCTTCGTAACAACCCAAATACTTACAATGAAGACTAAATTTTAAGTTTGAACCCTAGGGGTCTTGGATTGCGCAATCTGATCCAAGAGAATCGTCCAAATATCACATTAATCTAGGCAGCTTTGTTGAAAGATATTTTTAGGAGACATGAAGCAAAACGACTTTATTCCACAACTAAAAGATAGAAACTATTAGTGATTAAGACCTTCGTAATAACCCAAATACTTACAATGAAGACTAAATTTTAAGTTTGAACCCTAGGCGTCTTGGATTGCGCAATCTGATCCAAGAGAATCGTCCAAATATCACATTAATCTAGGCAGCTTTGTTGAAAGATATTTTTAGGAGACATGAAGCAGAGACAACTACGGTTTGACAACGGTTTCGTCTACTAGGCAGTTCAGATTTGGGATCACAAGTTGTGCAATTAAAACGGCGTTATAACGCCGATATAACTCTTAACGGGGGTGAGCCATTACGTTTTGACATTATCACGTTATGGTATCGCAGCTCCGATATAACGGCGTTATATGACCGTTATTTCAATAATCTCGTTTTAACGTTTTATTCTAATACATTAAAAAAAATTCACCCATTTCATTCTCGATCGAACGAGAATCCTAGACTCATAGGAAAGGACTTGAGCTAGCCGTCACCAATCGACAGATAACCAGACATCGTCGGTTGATAGAGAATGATAGTAGAAGGGAAGAAGACGAAGAATCGAACGCTCTCTGTTGCGATTTCACTCTCATACGAAGGAAAGGTGTTTTTATTCATGTTTTTTTGTTTTTGAATTTAATGTTATGAACATGATTTACCTTTTTTACTCTATAATACATTAATATTTGTGGAAGTATTAAAAATATATTTTAAAAATTATTCTGTTATATCTCGTTATAACCTATAACGCTCTTGAATCATTATGGGTCCGTTATCCGTTATCCGTTTTAACTGCATAGATCACAAGTTGGTGGAAGGGTTAGACGGGCTTTCTCTAGATTGAAAAAAGTAGACAAGGAGCGTGTTTGGACCGTCTCAATCATTTATGACCCTTTAAAAGTTGTTCCCATGAGCATTTTTGGGAGGTGGGTTGTGGCTAGGTCATTGGGTATTAGTGGATGACTTGAATACTATGTTATTAATGCGGCGAAAAATCGTCGATTAATCGGTGATTAATCGTAATTCGGGGTTTAACCGAATCGAATTGGGTGAAATCGGTTGGGGTTTAGCAGACTCCAAAAAATTGGCGAGTCACCGACTAATCGGTCCAGCCGACTTGCCGATTTATCGCTATAACTTATATTAGTTTATTTATGAATGATTGAATGCAAATTATTTTTACTAATATAACTTATATCGATTTATTTTTGAATGATTGAATGTTAGTTTTAGAGTTTACATATTGTTATTTACTGGTAGTGATGTTGCTAAGTGCTAATTTGCTATCACTTATTACTTGTGCTGTGATGGTTGTTCCTAAATTATATATTAATATTTAAAGTAGACCAATAAAATCCGATTTATCCCAATTAATTCCGCTTAATCGTAATTCGGTCCTGTACCGAGCTGCGACCGCTTTCCGATTTAACTACATAACTTGAATGTGGCCTGATTTAGGAAAGAAAAGAATGTGAAGGAAAGATAATTACTTTACATATAAATCCCCTATAGAATGAAAGTTTAGAGTCAAGGGAAAAGATTCTAGTAATAGTTAGGTTTTTATTGGGTATTTGACAGATATTGAATAATATAGATATAAGAGGATACAGGATGCAACCATCATATCGAGACCATCAACCCTATCTTATTTCCTTTTGCCTCTTCAGACGCTAAATATTCTAAAATATAACATCTACATTTGGATAATGCTCTGTTGAGAGACTACAAAGCTGAACTGACTTTTGTTTTAGTATTGTTCCCTACTGGTCACTACTTCTACCAGCCAGGTATTTCCAATTTTTAAAATTTTATGATTTTGAAAGTCTTCATTCCTGAGAACATGCAATTTTCAATTACATATGTTACAAATTATTTCAATATTTAACATTTATCACAATGATCATAAACACCATAACAGGATTACAAGTTGGAACCTGCAAAAATACCCAAGTGTTCCTATTATTTATGTAAGTCTTACGGTTTTTAGCATGAGTTAGGCAACTATATTATAGGATTTATTAAAGTGGCCCTCATTATTTAAAGTATAGTATATGTTTGAGAAAATCATGGGTTCATAGTTATCTTGTTCATAGAATGATAGTTTCCTCAAACCTTACAGTCCTAGTAAAATCTTTCCAAAACATTGAATTTTTTTTTTTTAAATCTGCATATAAAAGAAAAAAGTCGTGGAAGTTTTTTTTTTTCTTTTTCATAATGGAAATCTAATGCCATGTTGCAACCATAGGTTGAACCTCAAAGCCCCTGGAAGGATGCCATGTGGCTTTCGAAGAGAGGTGTATATATCTGCTGAATAATAATGCAATTGTATGCGTGGGATGAGGCTTTGGTATTAGACTGTATATAGATCCATACCAATTGTATACACAATTTAAAGGTTTAAATTAAACCAAATGATTTAAAAGGTATTTTTTAAATCAAGTGTTTTTTTTAAAATTTCGTCAAGCTTCACTCAAGAAATCTAGTCAACCTACAACCAGCTTAAAGAGTTTCTATTAACTTCTACATTTCTAAGCATCATAAATTCAAACTAATTGTGAGATTACGACTAATTGATTGAGATTGTTCCTAACCGATCATTGCTCCTACCGGACAAGCAGAGTGTTTCCAAATTTTGCAAAAAAATTACAATTTTGAAAGGCTATAATGGTATCAGCGTATGCAGTTAAATCGGATAACGGACCCATAACGGTCCAAGAGTGTTATAGGTTATAACGAGATATACAGAGATATAACGAAGTAGTTTTTAAATATATATTTTAATACCCCCACAAAATATTAATGCATTATAGTCAAAAAAGTAAATCATGTTCATAACATTAAATTCAAAAACAAAAAACCTTAATAGAAAACATCTTCCCTTAGTACGAGAGTGAGATCGCAAGAGAGAGTGCGATCGACTCTTCATCTTCTTCCCTCCTTATCTCATTCTCTGTCAAACGGCGAGGTCTAGTTCTCTAGCGATTGGCTACGGCAAGCTCTAGTCCTTCTTTCCTATGAATCTAGGGTTCTAGTTCGATCGAGAATAAAATGTGTAATTTTTTTTAATGTATTAGAACAAAACGTTAAAACGGCGTTATTGAAAAAAAAACGGTATCTCAATAACGACCACATAACGCCGTTATATCAGAGTTGTGATACCATAACGTGATAGTGTCATAACGTAACGGCTCACCCACGTTAAAAGTTATATCGGAATTATATCAACGTTATAATGTTGTTTTTTAACTACACAGCCTCTCACAACCCATGTAACAATGGGATCTACATTGGTGACTACTATTTCAACACCTTCACTCCTTGTCATCCTCATCACTAACATTATGTTGGTATGCACTTGAAACTAATCTCATCGCTTCTCTTACCATCCTAGAACTAGTGATGTAGAGACCCCCAGTTTGCATCTTGTCACCAACTCTATCTTAGTTCATGTATGTATGCTTCATGTATGTATGCACCAGTATTCTTAACTTACATTTTTTATTATATGCTAAATTGTAAATAGTACTCCATTAACTCCAGAAAATGAAAAAAGGAAAAGAAATGAATGACTATAGTAATGAGAAATAAAAAAAATAAAAAAGTGGTTGTTGATTCACCATAAAAAATGCACTTAATGAAAAAAAAATGCATTATTTTGGTTTATGTTTGTGCGCGTATGCGTATGCAACTATGCAAATGTCTCATGTCCTTGAGTGAAATAATGACTACGCATATACACACTAGTGCACTGAAAAAAGAATAAAATGCCTACATCAGGAAGCACGTAGAGGTAGATCTCAATGGATGCAAACAATCAATTGTAATACACCAGCAATTTTATCTCAACACTAAGATAAAAACCTCAGACTTTGTTAGAAAACTAAATACACCGAAATAAAACAAACTTACAGGTTCCAGAGATCGAGGCATTTCTTGCTGTCCAATATTTGCAGTACTTGGCATGCACCACACATGCAATAACTCTCCAGATGGGACCTTCGCTGGATCAATATTTCCACGGAGATCATCGGAGCAGTGCCAGCTACCATCATTCCATCCATAACCAGTTCCACCGCCAGCAACACCTTCTACTGGAGGCACAACATCCTGAGGACTTTCTCCTGAATATGAAACAAATACCAAGATAGATATTAGCATATCCAAACAATTATCACCAATGGCAGCACTTCATGGAACAATTCGGATGAAAATATGGAAGTAATGCATGGCTCTGAAAGAAAAAAATGACCATAGAGCACCACCAGATAATTTTAATATGCCATGTTTTTGGTGATTCTAACCGCAAAACCTTGCGTTTCAATAAAAAGACACAATTCAAACTGAGACTTTTTTCGATTTCACAATACTGGCAATCACTATGGTCAATATATTCCTGAATTGACTGAGATTAACTTATTGAACACACTGATGAAAAAATTCCTATTGATGTTTCTCTGAACAAAAGTGATGATCAAGATCCCCTCTTTGTAAAAATGTGCACAATTAGGTCATCGTAATAATGGCCTAGCTGAATGTTTGATTCTTACTGTGGAGAAAAGTAGACAGGGTAGCATCAAAATCATGTGTTCGACTTTGATTGCACCACATAGGAGTGCCAACCCAACCAAAGTCAAGTCTCAATTCCAACATCTTCAAAATTTACCTTTTATCGGATTGGGTTTTGTGTCTTGGGTCTGGCCGAATTCCCCAAATACTGTAACTGATAGTGGTGGAGCTCCATTTATCCCAACATTTTGGTGAATTTGCTGAACAAGATTAACTCCATTCTCTAATACAAAAGGAGTATAGTTTCGGCTTCAAAGCCGTAGTGCGCCAAGAGCAAACAACTACGCAAATGTAGGCTTTCTTTAAGGCATTAAGTCTAGTCTAGCTCTGTAGACGGTGTACTTTAGGTTCGGAGTACTCCGTGTGTGTATTTGGCCTCTGATGTGATGCGAGAGGCACACCAGGAGTTGCCGGAGGCTTATAAGTTAAAGGCGGGCCCTCAAGGCACAATCCATTGGTGTCGTGATCACACCACAACAGGCTTTTTTTTTCATTTTTTGTTCAACATGTCCGGATACCCTCCCTAGACCCGCTATATAGAGTTCCGGGTATTAGGGTCACCTCTACTCCCTAACAAAGATAGAGAGATTAGGGTGGACACCGGACATAACCTTAAGAGTCCCCCGGCCCCGTCATCATCAAATGCGGGCGCGCCCATGAAGGTATATTTGCCCTACCGTTCTATAAGGGTGAATCCTCATCTGGCCAGAGGCTAGCGGGGAGAGGTTAGAAAGGAGGTGGTCATCCACTTTCTAGTATGACAAGGTAAGTACTCGATTCGTGTTCCCTTCCATAGTTATCTTGTTCATATATCGATAAAGGTTTTGAATTGGAGTTAAGCCAATGCGTACAAATATACAGACTAGGCTCATCCTTTTATGTTGAGGTCCGTGCATGCAAGTCTGTTATCTCCTACGACATGTTGTTGTCGTCGCCACATTCCATGTCACTTAGTCATCTCTGCCTCACTGTGGGTCAGCATCTCCAAAAGAAACGTAGGACTTCATTTAGTGACTCCGCGATCGCCCTCTAAATCAAAATAACGCCTTTTCTTCTCCATTGTAAACCTCCTCACACACACACATGTTGAACGCAAAATAAAATTAAAAATATATATAAAAATCATTGCACTCGCATTTCCTTTTCATCCCAATCCTTCTACAAATACCAGTTCAAGATGGTCTTGATTGTACTCGAGGACTGTAGTTTTCCCCAACTCTTAAGACCTGACTCTCTGCTTGGGACCCCTATCGCCCATGATAGTCTGGAAAGATGCCCTCTCACAAAAAATCTTTTTCCGCTTCTGCCTTCTAAACCAACAGGGATACAGACACAATGGATTTAATGGTTATTGAACAAGAATATCCATGCAATTGGGGAACTTTTTACATAATACGTTTGCTCTTTTCTCAATTTCCTTCCACCGTGATATCAACCATGCTACATTAGTTCAATACATGGCTCCGCAAATGTAAACTTATAAGGGAAAAGAAAACAGACACACAACAAAAGATAACCTTTGTTTACTCTGAATTACACAAAGTTCACTCCCTACAACCATTCTAAGGCATTTCCAAGTAGACTCTCTTAACAAGAATACTTATTGCATGAATCCATCCCAAATGTTCACCTTTAAAAACAACTGATGCTTTAGCTGCTAAAAGCAGTCTGATTTGCTACTAAATTTGAACAAATTTTTAGAGAATTATAGGTCCTGACTCCTGAGACAATCTGCAAAGCAAGAGATAAGCAAACCCAGACCTTATGGTATCCTGGAGTGCGTAATTATAATGATCATGTCGTTGGGTTTTCATTGAATGGTTTCGTCTCAAATTCAGTAAAATTTCTCTCAAACTATTGCCTTTTTTTTATCATATGGAAAGCGAAAAAAAAATAATAATAATAATAATAATTAACAAGCTGAGTGACTAATCACAAAGCCCTATGGCTAAAGATCATTAGCATTTCCCTGAAACCAACTTAAAAAACATCAACCTGAACAAATAGAAATATAGCTAAAGCACAAGGAAAAAACCCTCGAACAGAAATGAAAACCTAAGGTAAAAAACACCAGTAAAATTACAATGCGAAGCAAAAAACCACAATAAAATGAAAATGAAACGATGATACAGTAGCAGAAAAAAGAGAGCGAGAGACTCACTTGTATTTTCCATTTCAGGTTATAATTGGTCGATCGAACTGTTTGTGAGTCTGAGTTTCGGATGAGAAGTTGAAGGAGAGATCGCCTAAAGAGGAAGCAGATTTAACTTAAAAAGCTCGACGAACCAGAACCGGAACCGGGATTTGGGAATTGCCAATTTGTACCAAATGGTGTGGTGTGTTGGTTCATTCCTCTGATGAGCAAATGCCATCATGACGTGTGCAGGGCGCAATCCTCCAAGTCGGTGCCCCTCCGACCCGGGCATTCTAAGAACATCCACATTGTCTCCTAAATGTTAAAAGAACGATTCTAGCTGGCCTGGGTCGAGTGCCTGGGTGGCCGCCTGGACGCTCATTGGCACGTGCGCCTGGGAGGGTCCAAGGCACGTGCATGATGAAAATTGGAGGGAGTTTCAGCAGAAGATGAAGCAGCCCTTATTTTTCCCCAAAAATCGAATTTGGTTTTGATTTTTGGCTCCATCGCATCCTCCCTCCCCATCGAAGAAGAAGATCCATCGCATCCTCCCTCCCCATCGAAGAAGAAGATCCATCGCTTCCTCCCTCCCCATCGTCAACTCCACCGAGAGAAGAATCGAGAGAAGAAGTTCCCCATCGCACGAAGAAACCAAAGAAGGTAAGTGCCTCTTTCATTTCTTCTTGATTTCTTTTTGTGGGGTTCTAGATCTAGGGTTTATAGATCTAGATCTAGGGTTCCTGACAAACAAATTATAAAATGCTTAAACTCATCATTTTCACAGCATCTCATATTTTCTATACGCACATGCTTTTTTTTCTTTTCTATACGCCAGAATTTGCAAGGATCTCAGCAGCATTGGTGATATTGGTATTATTGTGTTTTCAGCTTTAATACCATTCTATTTGATTCCATCTGTGTGTTTTTAGTTTATTTACTAGTTTCTATTGGTTATCATGTGCAGTTGTCATCTCTGTGACAAAGGAGGGTGTCAAGTTCTCAGCAAAGGGTGACATTGGAACTGCAATTATTGTTTGCAGACAGAATGAATGTGTTGATAAGGTTTGTGCTACTGTTCAGCCTTTCATGTCTAATTTGCTTGAACTTATTTATTTATTTAGCTGTAAGCCCGAAAGGTTTTTTTTTTTTTTTTTAATCTGATCTATGGTTTTGTTTGCTTTAGTAGTTTATATCCAGATGAAATGTTATGATACATAGTTGGGGTTACGTATTCGATCTTCAAAGTGAGCCTGTTTGATTCATATAATACATCTTGTGAAATTTGATTTTCTTTGGGGAACTGGTGGATTGTTGATATACTCACTTGGCGTAAAACCTAATATTAAGACAAGTTGATGTGCTTAATTTGTTGGCATTGAGCTGAACTGGATCAATTCTCAAAAGTAGATTACTGTGCAAATGAGCCCTAAGAAGGTTTATAGTTTCAGTGCTTTGATGAAGATGGTTAGTGACCTATGAACTTTGCCAATATAGTTGTGATTAATTTGGTTGAAGAATCCCACCTAGCAGTTCAAAGGAATATGAACACATAGCCGAGGTGGTTAGCTTATATGGAAATTGAACTGAATCTCTGATTATCAACTATTAATTAACTACACTGACTGACAAATAAAATGACCAGTCTTAATGTCCTAACATTTGCAAGGCTTGCTGAAAGTTAAAAGAGTCGAATGTGTGTCTTTGCAGTTTGCATTGTCCCTGTGATGTGTCACTTGTTTTTCTGAGTAAGGAACCGCAATGATTTTCTTGAAATTTTAATTATGTCTGTTGTTTTGTGATTGTGCAGCCAGAGGAATCTACTATCATAGAGACGCAAGAACTTGTGTCTTTGACATTTGCACTTAGGTACATGAACTCCTTCACCAAGGCAACTCCGTTGTCTAGTGTTGTGACCATCAGTTTATCAACTGAATGACCTGTTGTGGTTGAATACAAGATTGTAGAGATGGGATACATCAGGTTCTACTTGGCTCCTAAGATTGATGAGGCAGAAGAAATGAATTCTTGAGAGATTCTTGCCTTTAGGCATGCTAGGCTTTTCTTTGTTAGCACTATCTTGTTTTATAGGTTCTATCTTGAATTGTAATTGATGGTTTAAGACCCATGTGTATGTGGGTTTCTATTTGATAGTAAATGGAAATTTTCAAGTGGTATCCATCTTTCAGGCCAATGGCTTATTTTGTTTTTTCGTCGAAGTCTAGACTTAGTTATTGACTTTGTATTACCTCTAATGCATTTCACTTTCTAATGCTCATCCAGAGATTTACCTTTCTGTTGTATGTCAGGTATGAATATTTTTTCATGTTGAGCAAAGGTGCATACAGTTAGTACCTGCGCCTGAGCTTTAATCCCATTAGAGTATTCTTGAATTCTCTGGTGAAGCTGGATTATGAATCAAGGATGTTTTGTTGTTTTTTGATTGTTTGCGAGGAACTGTCCCTCCCTTTATCATTGTAATCACTATCCTAGCATTGACGGTTAACTCCACTGCCATTTTAATGCTACCTAGCAACCATCTTCCTTCATTTTCATCTATCTGCCTTTTTGTTTTTTATTTTTTGTTCTATCCATTTCAGAAAGCACTTTCTGTGTTTTGCTATTTCTTTACGACTAACCAACTGTTACATTCTCCCAGATCTCCCTTTTTGTTCGAATTTTCATTATGAAGTGTAACGTCTAATTGGAATTGGAAGTTACACAAAACTAATAACTTGTGCATGTCCTTTTTGCTCATTGCTTTCATAAGTTAGAACAACCAACCAAACAGTCTTAACAGGATTGCTTCTTTTTAGCAGCAAAAGCAACCCCGGGGTACAAAAATTGAAACAGGCCAACCTGACAAAGGTATCAAATTAAAACACTCGGTACCATAACGTTCCGTCAAAAGTTCTGTATCAAGGATTGCAAAATTGAAACTTCAGTTTTTACAGTATTATCAACTGGTACTGATAACATAACAAGCACACTATCCAAGTGAAAAACGAATAATCAATTAACAGATAATTGTACTAAAACAAACTGATGTTGCAGAGATCTAATTTTTCTCAATGAATAATGGAATTGTGTGAGAGTGAGACTGAAATAAGAACTAAAGTGATCAACCAGTCTTTTATTGAAATTTCTCTATTCTCTAGGTTGTTTGTTGCCGTTAATATAGGTGGAAACCCACATTCCTGGTTTCCATAAAAAAGAATTTCTGAGGTTGCCTGCGAGCACATGTACCACTGTGGCTCTGAGATGGTGCCCCGCCCTCTCCTGCACTAAAAAGAACAAAACAGAAGAAAAAAAAAAAAAAAAAAATATATATATATATATATATATATATATATATCTGGGATGGGCAGTTCTCTCATTTGTTGTTGTTGCTCCGTTTTTTGGCTTCACTGTAAAGGATTACACCAATGACTGTGAGAGTGTAACCAAACATTCCGGTCACAGAGACTGGATTTCTAAAGATCAAAATCGAAACCACCACAACCACAGCTCCTTTGGCGTTCCCCAGCACCTGAAAAAGTTGACAAATTAGTAAATTGCAAATGCAATTTATAAGACATTCTATCACAAGTTCCAGGTTTTAGAGTCTGATAATAACTTTCTATCCACTAATCCAATAAATTCAAATTAACGAGTTTGACCACATTGGACAACAAAACATGGATAGTATGGCATTGTTATACATCTACAACACTTCATAGATTGCAAGAACCTCTACCTATACTTTTGGAATAACAAAGATTTAAGGCATGAACAAGCCAAAACAAGTAAATGGCATCTAGAAATTCTCATGAATTGTCCTAAATGCTTCTCATATACTAAAGCACCCCAATATTTGGGTAGTGTAAAGTGAGTTTCTAATACCATTATTCATTTTTATCACTGGTGACGATGCCTAATGATCATCAATGTCAAACACATCCTAAGAGCATTTATAATCATGAATTTGGCCGAATGGTAGAGAAACATAGAGGTATATCTTGCTTGGAACATAGCCCCTTCACCACCTAAATAAGGCACAATTGCATAGTTGTAGATGAGATATGCATAATTGATGTCTTGGCAAATGAAAATCAAGATCTATTTCTATTGTGTTAATTCATGCCAAATGTATGGTACCATTTCCTTCATCTATTTCTAGTGCATAATTGAATTTAAGCATTTTATAATTTGTTTGTCAAGAACCCTAGATCTAGATCTAGAAACCCTAGATCGAGAACCCCACAAGAAGAAATCAACTTGTCTTAATATTAGGTTTTACGCCAAGTGAGTATATCAACAATCCACCAGTTCCCCAAAGAAAATCAAATTTCACAAGATGTATTATATGAATCAAACAGGCTCACTTTGAAGATCAAATACGTAACCCCAACTATGTATCATAACATTTCATCTGGATATAAACTACTAAAGCAAACAAAACCATAGATCAGATTAAAAAAAAAAACCTTTCGGGCTTACAGCTAAATAAATAAATAAGTTTAAGCAAATTAGACATGAAAGGCTGAACAGTAGCACAAACCTTATCAACACATTCATTATGTCTGCAAACAATATTTGCAATTCCAATATCATCTGCAAATAACATGCACCAAGATACATCTTCTTGCAAATGTCTCGTTAACTCATCCATGACCAAAACAAAAAGGTATGGACTTAAGGCCGACCATTGATGTAGTCCTACTCACACTAGAAATTCATTGGTTATCCCACCCACAGAGCGAACACTTATTGCTACCCCTTCATACATATCCTTAATGATATCGACATAACATTGAGGCATTTTCTTCCTTTCAAGCACCCACCAAATTAACTCCCGAGGGACCCTATCGTAAGCTTTCTCCATATCAATAAAAACCATAGGCAAACTCTTACGTTCCTTTCAATATTTTTCTATAATTTGCCTAAGCAAGAAAATGGCCTCCATAATAGACCTACCCAACATAAATTCAAATTGATTCTCCAAAACCGTGGTTAAACTCCTAAGTCTTCGTTCTATAACCCTTTCCCAAAGTTTCATCGTATAACTCATAAGCTTTATCCATCTATAGTTCGAGCAATTATGAATATCCCATTTGTTCTTATAAATTGGTACCACAATGCTATGCCCCCACGAATCTGGCATTTTTCTAGTTTTCAAGTCCTATTAAAGAGCCTAGTTAGCGATTGAATCCCAATTTCTCCCAGGCATTTCCACGATTCAGTTGGTATATCATCCGATCCAACTGTCTTCCCTGTCTTCATTCTTTTTAAAGCTTTTATCACTTTTGTGGCACTAATTTTGCGATGTGATATCTCCTTTCCTGTGAAACATACCCCTATAAGTTTAACTCCCCTATATGTGTTTCATTAAGTAGGTTCCAAAAGTAATCCCTCCATCTATCTAAAATAGCTTTATCCTGCATTAAAACTTTTCCATCCTCATGCTTAACGCATTTAACATGACTCAAGTTCCTAGTTTTTTGTTCTCTAGATTTAGTTATCTTGAAAATATCTTTCTCCCCTTCCTTTGTACCTAGCCTATTATATAAATCATCATATGCTCTTTTTTTAGTTTCCCCTACTGATTTACTAGTCAACTTCTTAGCTTGCTTATAGAGCTCATAAGATTCTAGGTATCTATCTCTTTGCTAATCCTTAAAGCATTTTTTCTTTCTCGTAATGGTTTGTTGCACATCAGGGTTCTACCACCACGTCTCCTTATCATATACACATCTTCTTTTGGTTTCTCCTAACTCTTCTTTCGCACATCTTCTTATTCGGTTTGCCAAATGCTAAAAAAGATTTGTGCTACTAGCCCTATCATTTGTTTTAGATTCTCTTGACCCTTTGAAACTGACTGGCCACCCAAAATTTTCTTTCTAAAATTTTGGCACACATCTCCCTGTAAGGTCCTCCACTTAATTCTCGGTCTAACTTGTTCTTTAGCAATACGATCCCTACTCTTAAGACAAAAATTGAGGACTAACAACCTATGTTGGTTTGTCAAATACTCCCCTGGTATAACCTTACAATTTTTACACCTACCTAAATTGTGTTTCCAAACAAGAAAATAATGAATTTGTCTTCTATTACGCCCACTCGCAAAGGTCACCAAGTGATCTTCCCTCTTCTTATAAAAAGTATTCACGGTCCCAAAATCTAGAATAGAAATCTCCATAGTGTTTTGATCCCTAAAGCCTCGACCTTCATATACCCTCTCATACCCAACTATATCTTTACCGGCATGGCCATTCAAATCCCCGCCTAGGAAATCCCTATCGGAAGGAATGAATACTTTAATAGGTAAAATATTTTACGAAAAAAAATTATTTTTTAGCAACGAAAAGAATTTCGAGCAATTAATATTTTAATGTCCACTAAATGAAATAATATTTAACTATTATAACATTATTATTAAAATTAATTGTATTTCATCAAAATTAAATTAGGTTGTGTTTGATTGAAGGAAATATAGTTCCAAGGAATAAATTCATTTCCCTAACTAGAAAATTCCTGCCTTCTTCTCTGAAAATATAGAGTTCCTTTGTTTGATAATTACATGTGATTTAATGGAAACTTGGAATTGTTGTTGTTGTTGTTTTTTTTTTTTTTTTTTTTTTTTTTTGTGTTATACCCATATTTTAAAAATCAAATCAAGAAAATTATCTAAAGCAATTCATAAAATTGACCAAATCATCACAAACAAGTATGCTCAAATTATCAAAACCAAAATACCATCAATTTCATAGACAAAATATAATTGTATTATACACATGTTTCTTTCATGAAATCAAAATACAAATGAGTTTGAGTCACCCATATGATTGAATAAAACCCATAGGATGAAAGATATGAAAACAGATGTGAGGATCACATGGATGAAGATTTTCATACTCATCGGCTCATGGGTGAGGTGTTGCAATTTGTTGTTGTAGAGTTTGCAACTAACTCGCTTGCAGAAAGGATAGAAGGAAAAGAAACAAAGGTGATCATCATTGCTAATGGGAGACAAAAGTGCAGATGTGAATACGAAGTTTGTCTTCAACCACTATTAGTGGTTGAAGACAAACCGTTGTTTGAGGCTAAAGGTTGGCATCGGGCATGAAGGTTATATCAATTCCCTAGCTTCCATGAAAACCTCTTATTATTTTTTTTTTTTTTTGAGGGGATGACTATTAGCAGAGAAACATGATCACACGAGGAAGCATTTCAAGGAATTCTAAATGAAATCAAACAGTGGAAAACAACCGAATTTTCACGAAAAAACCCTAATTCCATGGAATTTGCAGAAATCAAACAAGCCCTTAGTTATTACATCTATAAAGAGGAAACTACTAATGAGAAATTTTTTCTAGAAAAACTAATCAACGGTGTAAGGATACTTTGATAAGATGAGTTATATTATTTTCCTACATTTTCAATTTATGTTATCAATATTTCTTAAAACGTGGAGTTGCATGCATCTAATGGTAATTCAATGGTGGGATTATTTGGATTTGAAGATGAAATAATTTCAGAAGGGTTTTCACACTTTGCGTATTGTATGACCTCATTTTTTCAATACTTCCATCTTTAGCACTATATACCTAAAATATTAATAAAGAATGTATAAGAGCTCATTTCTTTTACACTCGTAGATGCTCTAATATTCGTTGATAGAAAGTGTCTCTTCGTTGATAGAAAGTGTCTCTGAGATACTTGGATTGATCTAATTAAACATCACATGGATTACAATTATGTATTGATCCAATGGACATGGTAATAGTGTTTTGATATCGAGGTTCCAACTTCCAACATATGAACAGATTGATATTCATAGCTTCTTGTTAGGGGTGGGCATTTTTTTTTCTTTCTAAATATCAAAATTGAACTGGAATCTTGCCATAACATCCCGATCCAAAACTGAACCGCAATTCTTTTGTTGGTTCAATTCACCCTAATGATTCAATTCAGTATGGTTTCGACTTTTGACATATCGAAAATACTGGAGCGAACTAAACAATAAATATTTTGTTTCTTTTAGTATAAAATTTGGGTGATGGGGATTGATTTGGGGAAAAAGAGGTATTTGAGTTTTGAAAAAAAGGAAAAAATGTGGGGTCAAATAAAATTGTGGCAATATAATATACACAAATTCTTAGTATCAAACGAAAATATCACCTTTAAATCAATTTCTCTCAATTGAAAGTTCTGAAACAGTTTAAAACCAGTGTACTTTAATATATTGCATTTTGAGTGAATGAATCACAAATATCATGTTTTATTAGTGAGATACATGATATTTTGAATTATTCGTGTATTAAACTTCAAGGATTCAAATTTTGAAGCTTAAATCTTAAATCTACAAAGATAAACCATTCCTAACAAATATGGCTAGCTAGTGTAACAATATAATATAAACAAAATAAGAATACAAAAAATCAAAAAGATATTTTTACTGTGATAAAAATACCTATATACCTTTTTTTGGGATAGATACCCATGTTTTTACTATAATTACACTTTGGGTACCTCATGCAGAAAACATGCTCCTTTACTATGGGGTACTTGGTCTTTATTGAGTGTCTCACATCTAGCTTTAGTCAACATCATACTCAATGTGTAATTATGTAAAACTTGCATACCCAATGTGAAATATATCTAAATTGTACGTACCCAAAATGTAAATAACCCTGATAGATTGATGCATGAAATTCTTGGTAAGATTTATCTTGACTTTTGATTTATGGTCACTGTCACATTGTTGATGGTAATTGAAACTTGAATTTTTTTTTGAGATTTTGTTTCATACCCATTCCACACAGACACAATATCTGAAAAAATGTATATTTTGTTGAATGAATGGGCTATATGAAAGAAGTTATTTGTTTGATTTTGGACAATGCTAGCACTAATAATATTTTTGTTGGTTTATTAAGAAACAACTTAACTTGAAGAATGTCATTTTGTGCAATGGTAATTTTTTCCATATGTGTTGTTGTGCTCATATCCAACTTAATTGTTATAAATGGATTGGTAGATTTGTGTTTAAGATTAAGAAGAATGTTAAACATTTGAAAGGTTCACAACAAAAGAAGCAAAAGTTTTTAGATCGTGTTACTTATGTATCCTTGGAGAGTTAGGATTTTGAAGCAAAATGTTCCA
Organism: Berberis vulgaris; assembly: GCA_963556465.1. Lineage (NCBI taxonomy): Eukaryota > Viridiplantae > Streptophyta > Magnoliopsida > Ranunculales > Berberidaceae > Berberis > Berberis vulgaris. Next base: position 20,041,340 of record OY747129.1, on the reverse strand, counting down.
GTTTGTTGGAATTCCAGTTCTCATGCTTGAGAGTGCCATTTGTTTCTGTTGTGCTTTTATGCCTTTATAGTTAAATAATTCAAATTATAAAGCATTTTCTACAGAAGAAGAAGAATGGATAGGGTGGAAAATATTCGTAAGTTCTGGGTGTATTTTACAAGCCACTCATGTCTTTTCGCGGTCACAATACCCCACTTCTAATTTGTACTTCCCTTAAGAGTTCATGTGCAAAATAATTTCATACTTGACATGACTTTTGAAATGGTCAAGAAGTTTGAAAAATATTGGTAAAAGCATATCACAATTCTTGTAGTTGTCGTGATTTTAGATCCTCGTTTCAAGATGTAATTTTTCGAATGAAGTTACACTAGACTTTATGGTAGAGGGTGTTCCCAATTAGAAGAGATCTCTAACAAGTCGTTCAATTCTTTTGCCGTATGCATGCAAAATGCTTCAAAGAGTACAATTGCTCTTTTACATGTTACATCGACTAATGAGCCTAATGAGCAAGAAAATATTTTTAATGCTTAGATTGTGAGGGTTTTGTCCATATGGAGGTTAGACAATATTACAAAATTTATTTTGTTTACTACTGTTGAAATTACTTAATTTTTTACCAATACTAACTACAATTTTTTGGTTTTACCATCTAGGACAATGACACATTTGATGTTAAAGATTATTTCAGTAACACCAACAAAAATCAATTGAAGTTGTGTTTGGATGAGCCAAGATTGGATTAGAAAAAAGACCCCAAAGTTCTCCACTTTTGGATGGGCAATTAATATTGATACTCGAAACTCTCTTTGATGACTCGTGATGTGTTTTCCAATCCTATATCGACGATTATTTTTAAGTCTGCCTTTAGTGTTAGTGGTCAAGTTGTTGATAAATATCGAAGTGTTCTTAAACCTAAACATGTGGAGGCTTTTATTTGCTCCCATGATTGGATTTTAAAAAAATGGTATGGTTACTATGAAATTTTCTTTTGCATTTAATTTATTATGTCATAATATCATAAACAAGTATTTATTGACTATATCATTGTAGTAGGGTTGCAATGGGGAGAATTTGGGCAAACCTGTCCCCGCTTCGCAAAGGATCGCAGATCCCCAAATCCGCCTCGTAAAACCTTTTTTTTTTTTTACAAAACCATCCCAGCTCCGCACGATTGACAAATATCCGGCCCGTCCCGATTATCCATTTATATCAGCAATTTTTCTAGTGGATAACAAATACCCGTCCTGCCCAGTCCAACCCACCAAAGCAATTTTTTAGGCCTGAAGTTGAGGCCCATTTTGAGCCTGAATTTTTTCAGCCTTTATTTTGCAAACTTGTACAAACCAACGCCTGAAATTCAAGCCTATCCACCCAATTCAAACCCTTGATCATTGATTAAACAAATAAAAAACTGTCTTAATTTACAATAATAAATAAGACGAAAACAAAAACTCCCTCTCCTCACTCCTCCTTCTATCTCATCAATTTAAATTTATTGCCAGTTTTTTTTCTTTCCAACTCATTGAATTCTCTTGTTGTTTTGTCTCTATTTTTTTCCTGCACATTTCTTCCCCTTGATGTCTTGCTTCATGATGCCTTACTTGATTGGCATTTCTTCCTTATCAAATCCCCTTCCCCTTTACTGACCCAAACAAGTAAGTTGTTTGTCTTTCAAGAAATAAAATCCCGCTCTCATTCATAATTCCTAGGATAGGTGGTGTGCAACAATAGATGAACAACTTAACTTACTGATCCAAAACAAGAAGAAAAAGAAAATATTCTAGTTGTTGTAAGATAAGATAGGATAAAAGGAGGCTCGAGAAAAACCTAACCCTAAATGTGGGTTTGGGGTTGCAAATTGAATAAATGTCTCAGCAGCTGATGTCATGGTCCTCACTCACATCTTGACAAGATTCCATCTTGAAACAGTAGAGCTACATAAACACACAACATTGATATATTTTTTTCTAAAATGTTAGGATTAGGGTATCCGCGGGGCGGATATGTCCAATTCTGTATCCGCCCCGAATATGTGAAGGATACCATTTGGATCCCAGAAACCGCTTGGAAACCCATTTAAGCACATCTAAATTTGCTTCATTCAGGGCTGGCAGGGCGAATATACGTGAAAATCTGCTCTACTGCCATCCTCACTTTGTAGATAATGATGAACTAAGTAGGGATAATGATGAACTTGAAAGGGATGAGCCATATGAGAGTGTCATGAACTTGGTTATAAGTAGTAACAATGGAAACATAACAATGAAGAATTTCTCACTATCACATAGTAAAAACAATTCTTGACTACAAAGGCTACCATGTGGTAGTGTAATATGTGTAAAATTATGTGAAAGTGTGTGCTAATTAGTACTCTGTGTCAAACTCTATCTCTATGATGGTGTGTGGTAAGTATTTCAATATGGCACGTAGCCTTTATTCCCAGTTACTTTGATGGTCGTTGCCTTATAATTTGTTCTTTGGATGGACTGCTTTAATGACATGTGGCTTTTAGAATTTGATATTTGTTATAATATATTAGTATATAGCCTATGGCATTGCTATCTGTTGGAAAAGACATTTATAGCTTGAAACATGATGAAAGTATAGGCTTGTGCAAATGGGTAAAAATGAGTCAAAATAAGTTAATGTGTGTCATTGTGTGTCAAAATGGGCTGTGCCAAGTTAACTTGCCCTAGGGCGGGCCATGTTTGGGTTCACATTTTTCAACACGTTTAATAATGGTGTCATGTTTGGATTTAGTGTTTTGACGCACAATTGTGATTTGACATGACGTGGCCCATTGCTACCCTATCAAATATATGAATGAAATTGAGAACTTTGTCTGGTTCTGATTTTTCCTAATCCGTCATAATTTTAAAATATAAAATGGATAAAACAACCAACAAATAATCAGATACGACTACTAGAACACAACCTTCGATATATTAATCATCATCCTACAATACATCATAGAGATACACACAAACAACAAATCAATAGAAGTTGGTCAAATGTTTAGGTTCTTCCCCAACCTTCAGATGGTCAAGAACACATCCGCAGTGAATGGAATGGATTCGCCCCAACCTTTTTTCCCATTAATAATAATAATTATATTAAGCCGCATCAAACTACACTGGAGCAGTGGGTCTTTGAACTTGGTCCACCATCTCCCTATTAGTTACATAAAAAATACACATACTTAGAAGTCTACTAGATACATTGTTAAGTTCACAAGTACTAAAAATACTAGAAACCAAAAGCAAATTGAGCTTCACAATATATACAAGATTTAGACTTCAAAAAGATAATGGTAACTTCAACTTTCAGCTTTGCACACCAAGAACCAAATCTTCTTCCAGTCTTGATCAATAATTATTGCGGGAGATACTCCATCACGATCCAAGCTTGGGCTACTTGTCCAAACATTACACCCACATCTATTGACTTATCCAAGATGATAATATTATTGTTATCATCAATGGTTGAGGCTGCAATGCATATATGTTGCCTGTGGTTGCACAATTGATAATTCACCTCATTTTGACATTTAAAATTTTTATACATGCTGGTAGAAGGGAGTACCAATGTTTCAAGGTTGTTGAGAGCTTAATTCTCACTCGATTAATGGTCCATTTCCTTCCCCTAAACAAGCAACAACCGAAAATTGAAAACATTCATATTGGTTAAAGCTAGTTTGCTCCATTTGTTTGAAATAATATTCAATAAGACTATCAATAAAATAAAAAAATTTACACTACATCCCATCTAAAGGATTAAGGAGAAAACATCCAACTTGACAAGCAAACTCTCATTTAAAATAGATATGCACATCATTTAAGTTAGAACACAAGCTGCACATTTGAGTTAGAACACAAGCTGCACCGAGGCTTTACAGGGGCGGAGCCAGGATTGCAGACAAAGGCGGGACAAAAAAAATCATAGATAATTTAATTCTTAAAATGAATAGATAAATATTATGAAAACAAAGTTTCAAAAGTAGTACAAGAGAAACATACTTAATGAGTCAATGTCGACGCACATTGGATTTAGGTAGAAGCTCTCTACGGGTTCTCATGTTCTGGTAATGCTGCATAATCACCTCATCATCGATGCAATTAAATATATCTTTTTCAACATATGTAATCAAATTATCTGCCATCCATTGATCTCCCATCTCATTACGTAATCAATTCTTGACAATCTTCATAGCATAAAAAACTCTCTCAAATCTGGCAGTTGCAACTGGTAATATTAAGGCTAAAGTAATAAGCCTATATAAAAAAGAATACAAAATGTTTTTCTTTATCCTTACCATCTTCTCAGCAAGATTTCTAATTCCTGTCAACTTCAAGAACTCGTTATTCAATGATACAACTTTCTCTGATCAAAATCCGTGAAAGAATCATTTGGACTCAAACACAGAAAACATAAAAACAACTCAATATTCTCTTCATTGAAACGATTATTGAGTTCTTGAGTTGCAAATCAATAACAATATTAAATAATTTCGATCATGATGCTTGTTTGTCACCTTTTCAATATTATGTCATGATTGTCCTCGAGTAACATAAAATCCATATAGGTTAGACATTTCTATATCATTCTTGCTACAAAATAAGAGAACTTTATCTAGCAAATTGTTTTATCCATCACCTTGCATCAACTGTAGGCGTTTCTTAGCTACTTTGACCAAACTCATGGTATTCACCATATTTTGATCATTTCTTTGCAATACTTTTGACAACTTTCATAAGTTATTCCTAATGTACTTTTCATCAAATGAAACCCAAATGCAATGTCAAAAGATTGTAGTGAATCTAATAAAGTCAAGTGCATGCTTCAACTCTTTGCTCATATTTTGAAGTCCCCTTAATACACTCAAACACATCAATAATAGAATTGAACAATTTAATCAAGCTTATCAAAGTATTGTAATGTGAGGTCCAACTTGTATCACCGACTTGTTTAAGAGTTGATTGTTGGTTTTAACCACTTCTACTATTATAATCACGAGTGTTAATAGATTGTGTCTCTAAAAGAATGTAATGACGCTTACATGAGCCACCAACCACATTTACAACACTTGTGACCAAATAGAATAATAAAAAAATGAAATCATCATTCTTTGAACGACAATAAGTGCTAATTGAAGTTCATGTGTAAAGCAATAAACATAGAATATACTTCCATTATCCTTTTAGATTATTGTTTTAAGGCCGTTGAGCTTACCTTGCATATTGCTTGCCCCATCGTATCATTGGCCATGTAGTCTTGAAATGCTTAACTTGTATTTGGAAAATAAAGTGTCAATCGATGCCTTTAGTGATGGAACAGAAATGCCAGAAACATGTACAATACCTAAAAGTCTCTCAATCACATGTCCATGTTTATCCACATAATGAATCACAGAAGTCATTTACTCTTTAATTGATACATCACGAGCTTCATCAACTAATATGGAAAACAAAGAATCTCTAAGGTCTTGAATGATAACATTTGTGGTTTCGGTTGCACAAACATTCACAATATCTTTTGGAGCCTCCAGTGATATTAATTTGAGATTCCCGAAAATTTATCCAAAGTAACCCACATGACATCTTTATTGTGGTCACCAAGAAAATGTAACATTTCCAAGAAATTCCCTCGGTTGGTTGAGTCACAAGATTCATCATGACCACGAAAAACTATTTTTTTCCAAAGTAAGAATCAAATACAAGCAATAGAAGCATTTAGACAAACCTTGTAATCACTTCGAGCTTCATTTGTTTGCTGATTTACAACAGTTCAGAGATGTTGTTGATTCATTAAAGCTTAACAATTACTCCAAGCTTGATTGTGAATACTGTTAGGCCTTCCAACATGCGTTTGTAACTTATCATTTTTTCTTCCAATTGGTAAATCCTTCAATGACAAAAACATCACAACTACCCACATGCTCTTTACTCTCAAATCTGAAAAGGTAGCATTACAAGCAGTATGTAGCCTCTTTCTCTTTACTATACTCTAACCATGGAAGAAATTTGACAAACCAAAAAGGATTGAAACACCGTAAGACTTTCCTTGCAAACTTTGCTTAAAACTATGTGCCCGAGGTTGGCAAAGATTTTTTTCGCAGGTATGTTCTTCAAATTTCATCCCTTATGTTGGGATGATACTCCTTGATTGACTTACGGAATCCTAGATCTGCTAGAAGAGTTTCTGGATCAAATTGAAACTCAATACTAAAACTCACATCAAATGTTCTTTTAAAGTATTTATCCATCACTCATTAGCTAGCACAAGTGCACAACTATTCAACTACACAAATTCTGATAAGAGACTTCAGGTGAGGTCTGATCTGAGATCTGAGTTCAGAAATGCAAGCAAATTGAAATCAATTAAATGCTGCCCCAGTTTCCCAAATTCTCAAATTATAAAATCTGTAATGTAAATCAGTAATTAACACATGAAAGAGAATGAACCACACCAAATACCAAGAACTTGAGAGAATAGTCATTCCAAAAGTCCAGATGTTGTTTATATGATTGATCCAGTCTCCAAATTATTACTGCTAAACATCAAACAAACACTAAGTTTGAGGATCAATCCAAATCAAGTAGGTACTGAAAAGAGAACAAGAATAAAATAATAAACCGCGCTGGATTAAGATGAGTTGTGTACCCCATAATCACATGAAGATGGACATCCAAGTGTTAGTTGATGTTGCTAAATAGTAATTCATGTCTCCAACATTTAATTAAGGGAAGCTGCACAACATATCAAAATATGCAATTTCAGTCATTAAAAGTTGTATTTTAGGACAAGTTCATAACTTCTAACATTGTTCATGTACATTAAACTAAGAAAAAAAAGACACATGGTCAAATACCTACCAAACTACCAATCAAATTACCTCTCTATTCTTTTTCTTGAGCTCAACTATTGAGCACCCATGTTCACAAAACCATAAAACAACAACAAAACTCCAAATCTAGAGCTCCATTAGTACCCATCTACCATCAAACCTCTCAACTCAAATCTCCAAATCCAAAACTCCATCAAGCCCATCTCCATAATCACATCAGAATCAACACCATCAAACCCTCGAACCCTGCGCAAGAACAAAGAGAAGTGAAATCGATCTCTTAACCTCAAACCTGTCAAATCTAAAACCCCATCAAACCGTCTCAGCCTCATAATCCAAAACCTACATTATATATATATATATAACCTCCGTTTTTACTGGGTCAACTAGCTACTTTTTATCTAAATCTTCTGGTGGTGAATCAACGAGTGAAACTATATATATATCGAACACGTTGTGAGCAAAAAACCAAACTTCTATGGGTCAAGATCAAACCTCAAATGGTGATTTTGTCCACTTGCTGCTGTTTTTTTTTTCTTTTTCTTTATGGTATGAATAGAGGGTGTTTGTGGCACTCACCAAGTTGTAGTTAAATCCGACATAGTGGAGGAAATATTGTCCCTAATGTAACATATACACTTATACCAAAATACAAATTTTTAGTGTGAAACAAAAATAAATAGCTATATGGCTCCACACAAAACTAACTACGGTGAAAAGTTATACATATCAATTATGTAATTCCACCTTCATGTATGGTGAAATTGTTTTGGGGGTTGAGCAGTTGAGGGTTAGGGTTTGGAAGTTTTGTGATTTGAATGTGTATGTGAGAATAATAAGTTTTTTTAGACAAGAAGAAAACAATGTTTTGTTTTCTTATTGGATTTAATTTAGGGCCGTAGTGAAGGCGAATGTGTAGAGGATAAACAGTCTACCCGAATCAACATCCCTCTACGAGTTTCCTCATTCCTATGGTTGTTCTCTTCTGTTCTGAGAGAGTGAGGCTCTAATTCCATTTATCTTCCGTCTAAGAATAAATGAAATAGAGAGAACAAAGAAGGATAAATGAGATAGATATTCATCTTGGCCGATTGAGATGGCAGAGAGGCGAAATCAAACTCTTAGGATCTTGATCTGTGCATCTTCTTCATCTCTGTCAAAATTATGGAGGTGGAGGCAAATGCCCTTTTTGATTTTGTGATTTGAGAAGGATGTCTTTGTGAAGAAGGGGGAAATATCGAAAATATCACTACTTTGGATTTTTTTTTACCCCCTTAGCCAAAGCATAGATATGCCTTTGCACTTTGATATGGTGGTTGATGAGATTATTATTTGAATTCTTTTATGGAATTTTAGTTTTCTAAAGGTGCTTAAAAAGTTTTGTTCATGGGGCTATAAAATGATTATGGGTATGCCATTAGCTTTGTCTCCCTAAAAAATTTATAAGCTCTTTTGAAAGAAAAGTTTGGAGTGCCTCCATCTAGGAATGTCTCTACCTCCATTAGACCTGGAGCAGGAGTTAGTTATGAGATTTGTTAAGTCAATGCCTAAATATAAATTGAGAAGGGGGGTATTCCACACTATTGTAGTTCTTGACAAATCAAACAATTTATTTGGAGTAGCAAGGGATGGGGTGGAAGATAATTTGCATTACCAGCAAGTCCACCTGAGGGGAGCCAAGTTTCCTCCGAGAAGTTTATTAAGTGTCATGTTCCAACCTCCCAACCATAAGAATGGCAGGACCTCTAGTCAGGTAGGATATACCTATCAACTAGATTTTGAAAATCCTTAATTTTTTTTATTAGAAAACAAAATTGGAGCTCCCAAATATTTTTCCTCTTGTTGGAATTTGCTAAAACGCATAAAACCTCTAAGAACTTTGCTTGTTGAAAATGAGCTCGAGGTGAAAAAAAATAGAAAATTTAGAATTTTTTTTACTTCCACTTGAAAAATGATAGTAAATATCCATAATTGTTTTTTTAATGAACACATTCCTTGGCATTTGCTTTCCCAAAACCTAATCCTGTGTGAGATCAAACTTAATAGTCATCCATCCTCTTTTGGGGCGTTTCTGTCTTTTTTGATATAATGAAAAACCTCATAGGTATATTTCTACCTTCGATAAAAGTTCCTTAGCAGGGAGAAATAACATTATTTGGAAAAGGTTTGATTCTATTAGTTATAATCTTGGAGACGATTTTATAGATGAAATTAGATAGGTTGATTGGTCGACATTGATCAATAGAATAGGGGTTTCTTACTTTGGGAATTAATGTAACATAAATCCTACCAAGATAAGGATTGATGCTTTCTGTTATAAAAGAGTGCTTCTACAGTGCACTGGTTTTTTGCCTGGTGCAATCAGGGACCGCTGGATTGCATCGAGATAAGTAATAATACTTATCTCGATGCAATCCAGCGGTCCCTGATTGCACCAGGCAAAAAAACCAGTGCAAAAAACCAGTGCACTTAGGAAAAACTGGTTATAAAACTATCCTGGGTCAGTTTAACAATATCATCCCTTATAATATGCCAACTTTGTTTAAAAAATTTGCACTAAAACTGAGTCTTATTATTTGCAATTTGTCTAAGGCAAGCAAAAATTTCTTCTTTGGAAGGAATTGTACAAAATAAATTATTATCTTTTACTGTTGAAAAAATTAGTGTATCAATTATTGGAGAACATACAGGGTTAACATGTGTAGAAAGAATTATTTATGGTGGCTCTCTAAATGACTCTTAAGTCAAAAAGTAGAAAAAATAAAGTAAATCAGTCTAAGAGCATCTCCAGCCTGCTAAAGAAATGCCCTGCTAAACGTTCCTTACTATATATAGTATATATTTGTCTAAGGAATGCGATTTCTCGAAAAATGTCAAAATTTTATCGAATATTTATCTTTTTTGAGTTATCGATTTTTTTTCGAAATCCGAAATATTAATTTCTTTCTTTAGACTATTCTCAATTTTTATATATTTTAATCCATTTTAACTTTAATTTAGTATTAAAACTTTGTTGTATAAGTGATTCTTATGCAATATATTGTTTAAATTTTGTTGTATAAGTGATTCAATTTTCAAGAGTCACGGATTGTATTTTTATTTTTTAAATTTATAATATGAGAGAGGTTAGGGAATTAGGTTTTGCAATCAGGATGGTGTGGCATCGTGAGATGAGGTTTTTCTACAGCCTCAAGATATATATTAACTTTTTAGGAATTTTATCATTCTTTTGAGATCACGCCACGTCACATTGGTTGAAAAAACATGATTTTCTAGCATTTTTGATATAATATTGTTGCTATCACTGTCGCCTAGGGCAAATATAAGGAAGACTTCAAAAATATGTTTTTAACAATGTGTTTGGAGCATCCCCATTACCATGTTAAAGGAGAGCGCTACATGCAATGCTAAATTTTAGCATTAAAAAAGGTCACCTAGTTGAGTGCTGTCCAAATATTTAACCTGCCCACTCCATTAAAGGGAGTTTTGCTACCAGTTTGAAGAAGCTCCATAGAGATCTAATTGACATGATTCAATAGGAACCACATCCCTTTTATTGCAAACAAAAAAATTATAATCTTCATCTTACTGGCTAGATCCATCGCTTTCCTAAATCAACATAACTATTTTGCAAACTCGTATTTCCTTGTTTATTTTTATACAGGCACGGATCAGATTCAGCTGCACCCTTTAATAAGCAAGCCCAATCCTTTTTCAAGTAATGATTACGGGTGCTTGGAAATGTAAATGGAAATTGTTTAAACATGAACATTAACTCATAAAAGTAAGGAATTGTTTTGCCACTAACAACTTGGTAATTCGTGAGCAAAACATGTGTGTATTGTACAATTAAATTTGCCGAAAAAATGGATTAATAATGTACCAAGTGGAGACTAAAAACAAATTTCATATCCAAGAACAACTTTCTAACCCATGATCAATTTATTCCCAGAAATAAGTTACCTTAGAGCTAGCTGCATATCCCAGGGATGGGATCATAAGGAGGTTATCGATCGAAACTTGATGTTTTGAATCAGATAGCCAAGTTATTAATAACAAGTTAGATGAGATGATGAACTCACTCATTCTTTGAGTACATACATCCATCTTCGTCACTGTCAAGAAGATAACTTGGCTACTTAGATTCAAAATATCTATAGCACAATCGCACTAAGCGAAGAAGAGACTTACTCGGAGTTGACGAGTTGATGGTGTTGAATATATGGATTTTAAAAATAAAAGAAAATGGGTTTGAACCTGGATTTGATCTCTGAATCTCTTTATTATTTAGTCTCACATCTTCTATGTAACTCATTGTGAAGGAGTTTATAAAGGAGAGTGTTTGGACTTGGGTTTGAATTTTATTTAATATCCTTTTGCTGAATTTCTGGAGAGCAGGAGACTAAGTCAGACGGCTGATCTTTCAGAGAGATTTCCACAGTTCTGTTTAAAAGAAACTCTTTCAGAGATCTTTTAACACCTATATTTTCAGAGTTTTTTTTATTGAGTTTTATTCGTTGTATTGTTGATTCCGAGAAAAAAATTCATCAGCGGTGCACTTGATTGAACGAGACAGATAAGATTTCTGGGTTGTTTTATCCTGGGGACGGCGGGGCTATAAGACTGCTTGCACGCTTTTGGGTAGAGCCGCGAAACGTCTTAAAGAGAGCGACCTAGTCCATGACTCAACCCAAGAAACTTTGGTAACTTCGTTCCTGCTCTTTAATTTGTAGCATTATATTTCCAACAATTTTAAGACGTTTATATCTGCCATGTTTACAATTACCGAACTTGCTGCAAAAGACCTAAACAAGCCCTTTCGTTTTGAGGGCCAACATTTTAAAAGATGGAGACAAAAGATGTTGTTTTTCTTAACGACACAAAAGGTCGCTTATATCTGTAACATTGAAAAACCTGAACTGCCTGCTAAACCTGATGAAACCCACACTAAGGAATTAGATCGTTGGATTGAAGATGATTTCTTGTGTAAGAATTTTATTTTGAATGGTTTCTCTGATGAACTGTATGATTATTATTATTCTGAAAAAACTGCTAAGAATATTTGGGAAGCCCTTAGGAAAAAATATGACACTAAGGAGGCTGACACAAAGAAATATGCCGTCAGTCGTTATCTAAAATTCCAAATGACTGATGATAAGTCTGTGGAAACTCAATCACACGAGCTTCAGAAAATTGCTCATGAAATCATATCTGAAGGGATGACCTTAGATGAGCAATTTCAAGTAGCTGTTGTGATAGACAAATTGCCCCCTAGCTGGAAAGATTTTAAGAATGTCCTTAGGCATAAAACCAAAGAGTTTTCCCTAGAAAGCTTGATTACCCGACTTCGGATTGAGGAAGAAGCCCGAAAACAAGATCAGAAAGATGAAATTTTGATTATTTCAAACCCGAAGAAATATACTCCTATGGCTCTGAAACCCAATGAAAAGACTATGAAAAATCAGAGTCACAATAAAAATCGAAACAATTAGAATCGGAACCATCAAAACCGAAACAACCAGAACCGAAACCAATAGAATCAGAATCCTCCGCGAAATCATAATGGACAAAAACATCCCTCAAGGAATGAATCAACACAATTCCTATGCTACACCTGTGGTAGGCCAGGGCATATGGCCAGGAACTGCCGGAATGGATCTCGTCCTGCTCCGCAGGCGAACCTAACCGAATACCAACTTATTGCCATGATCTCTGAGATCAACTTTGTTTGTGGATCCGAGGGACGGTGGGTTGACACTGGTGCTTCTCGACATATCTGCTATGATCGAGAAATGTTCAAGTCAAAAACTGAAGCTGAGGACAAGAAAGTGTTGTTGGGTGATTCCCACTCCACTATCGTTGCTGGAACTGGAGAAGTAGAGCTGAAGTTTTCATCTGGAAAGACTGTTATTCTGAAGGATGTCCTGCATACTCTAGAGATGAAGAAGAACTTAGTTTCTGATTACCTTATGAACAAGGTTGGGTTTACTCAAATAATAGGGGCTGATTTGTTTACTATCACTAAGAATAATGTATTTGTGGGGAAAGAGTATGTCACTGATGGTATGTTTAAACTGAATGTTGATGCTAATAAAATTTCTAGTTTTGCTTACATGTTGTGTTCTTTTAATACTTGGCATGCTAGACTTTGTCATGTTAATAAGCGAATTGTTAAAAACATGAGCAACTTAGGACTAATTCTAAAATTGTCCCTAAATGACTTTGAAAAATGCAATCATTGTAGCCAAGCTAAAATAACCAAAACACCACATAAATATGTTGTTAGAGAATCTGAACCCTTAGATTTAATACACTCAGATATATGTGAACTTGATGGTGTTTTGACTAGAAATGGAAAACGTTATTTTATTACGTTTATTGATGATTGCTCCGATTATACCTTTGTCTACCTGATGAAAAATAAGAGTGAAGCATTTGACATGTTCAAAATATTCTTAACGGAAGTTGAAAATCAGTTTAATAGAAAAATAAAGAGGTTTAGGAGTGATAAAGGCACTGAATATGACAACAGTAATTTCACAGAGTTTTATAACTCACATGGAATTATTCACGAAAAAACTGCACTGTATTCTCCTGAGATGAATGGCAAAGCTGAAAGGAAAAATAGAACTTTTACTGAGTTAGTAGTTGCCACTCTACTTAACTCCGGTGTTGCATCGCACTGGTGGGGAGAAATTATTTTGACGGTCTATTACGTGCTAAATAGAGTCCCTAAATCGAAAAGTAAAACTTCTCTTTATGAGATTTTGAAAAATAGACGACCAAGCTTGTCATATTTCAAAACTTGGGGTTGTTTAGCTTATGTTAGAATTCCTGATCCTAAAAGAAACAAGCTTGCCAGTAGGGCATATGAATGTGTATTCATAGGATATGCCGTGAACAACAAAGCCTATAGATTCTAAAATCTAAATGATCACATTATCATAGAATCAAACGATGTTGATTTCTATGAAGATAGATTTCCTTTTATCTCAAGGAATAGTGGGGGTACACCCTCTAATAACGTGCATACGATTAGGTTGAATGAAAACAATAAAGCCACAAAATCTGAGCCTAGGAGAAGTAAATGGAACCGAACTTCTAAAAACTATGGCCCTGATTACTATGCCTTTACAGTCGAAGATGATCCCCTTAGCTTTCAAGAAGCTTTATCCTCTATAGATGCCAACTTTTTGGAAGAGGCTATTGATGATGAAATGGACTCTCTTGAGTCTAATAGAACCTGACATTTAGTTGACTTGATAGGATGTAAATGAGTATTTAAGAAGAAATTGAAACCCGATGGAAATGTTGAAAAATTTAAGGCTCGTCTTGTAGCCAAAGGGTTTAGACAGAGAGAAAATGTTGACTTCTTTGACACATATTCTCCTGTTACCAGAATTACTTCTAGTCGAGTGTTAATTTCTCTTGCGGCAATACACGATCTAGTATTGCACCAAATGGACGTTAAGACTGCGTTTCTTAATGGTTGGTTGAGTTTTTTCTTGGAAATCAAAGAAACAGACTATTCTGGCACAATCCACGATGGAGTCAGAGGTGATAGCACTAGGCACGACTAGTGAGGAAGCATGTTGGTTAAGAAACCTGCTAGCAGAGATCCCTTTATGGGAAAGATTGATACCAGCTGTCTTGATCCATTGTGATAGTACCGCGGCTATTACAAAGATACAGAACCGTTATTATAACGGCAAGAGACGACAAATACGTCGTAAGCACAGTACAGTTAGAGAGTTTCTATCTACTGGTGCTGTGAGAGTGGATCATGTACGTACTGATGAGAATTTGGTTGATCCTTTGACGAAAGGATTAGCTAGAGAGAAAGTTTTCAAAACCTCGAAAGGAATGAGACTAATGCCCTTAGATTGATGAGTTATTCATGACGATAACCCAACCTATAGACTGGGGATCCCAAGAAATAGGTTCAATGGGTAATAACAAGTCGTGAATGATATGAAGTGAATCATGCTGACATAATAGCAATTTCATTCCTAGATTATAGCATGAGTTCCTGAAGCGATAGTAGGATGAGTTAAAAACTCTTAATGAGATCTATACTCTATGTGGAGTGGAGTACCTAGCTACAGGAGTACTCTTGACAGACTCACCTAAGTGATTGTGGAAGTTTGGGCGCTTCCTATGGAATTTGTGGCAAAATTCCTAGAGCCTTTACTATACTGGGATATACGTGCATGGCCGTAAGGCATGGGCTTCTTTAGATTTCACCCTGGTAAGGTTGTGCGTGTAATGTTGTTAGAGATAGAGTTCAAAACTATGAGTTATTCTAGTATAATCTAAATCATGAACATTACACAAAAGTTCAAGTCGAAAGACACTTTTGTTTATGCACAATCTTATATTTATAGATTGCTCGATGAAAAATGTTTTTTAAAAATCCAAGTGGGGGATTGTTGAATATATGGATTTTAAAAATAAAATAAAATGGGTTTGAACTTGGATTTGATATCTGAATCTCTCTCTATTATTTAGTTCCACATCTTCTATGTAACTCATTGTGGAGGAGTTTATAAAGGAGAGTGTTTGGACTTGGGTTTGGACACCACACCTTTGTGAGGAGGGGAGAGATAGACCAATGTCTACTCCACACGCGCGCGCCGCCACTGCCGTCCGTCCGGCCGAGCCGGGTCGTTCAGAGATCAACTCATTCTTTTTACTGGAATTTTATTTAATATCCTTTTGCTGAATTTCTGGAGAGCAGGAGACTGAGTCAGAGGGCTGATCCGATCTTCTCTCACCACACACGCCCTCCACGATTTCTCTCCCAGATTGTTTCCGTAGAGTATGCCGCAATATCAGGGATTTTCTTGCTTTCACATGATTCGTTTTCTGCCTATAAATTAAGACGCAAACTGAGTTTCATAAATACATCAAAAGCAAATAAACCAATTTTTTTCGTTTACAATATTTTATCTCAGAGAGAGAGCTCTACAGTTATGTATATAAGAAACTCTTTCAGAGATATTTTCACAGTTCTGTTTAAAAAGAAACTCTTTCAAAGATCTTTTAGCACCTATATTTTCAGAGATTTTTTGGATTGAGTTTTATTCGTTGTATTGTTGATTCCGAGCAAAAAAAAAAAGGTTAAGGGTGAATAGTATTCCATTCATCAGCGGTGCACTTGATTGAACGAGACGGATAAGATTTCTGGGCTATTTTATCCTGGGGACGGCGGGGCTATCAAACTGCTTGCACACTTTTTGGCAGAGTCGCGAAATGTCTTAAAGAGAGCGACCCAGTCCGTGACTCAACCAAAAAAAACTTTGGTAACTTCATTTCTGCTCTTTAATTTGTAGCATTATATTTCCAACAGAAGGAGGTGCTGCAAAGACACCTTAAATAACAAGTGAGGGAGAGCTACTAGGGCACCACTCATTGTGATAATGAGCCTGTTATAAATGGACTGGGCTCATAATGGTATTATCCCCCAACTCAAAAGTAAATATAGCTAAGGAACACTTGAACTCCTGCAACTCTCCTAAATCTTTATTTCAGAGCCCATTTCTCCCAAATCAAATGCAGTTTCGTAAACTGGCTGGCAAAACAGTCTCTCTTTAATGTTTTTGGTGCATTTATGCATGAACCAAGAGCTCTCTAGTATTAGCCGCCTCTTGTGAAAGATGTACTTGGAAAGCCAAGATTTAGGTTCAGTAATGTTTCTGTAGATTCGCTTTCATGTACAATGAAATAGCAGCAGTGTTTCCTCATCGGGAAAATAATTTTATTTTAAGCACAGGAGCCATTCACTTGCACCACTTAAAAAGGTGGGTGTGCAACATGCAGAACACAGGTGATAAATAATACCAAAGAGAATGCAGCCACTTTTAATATCTAGATCTAGTATTGGACACTAAATCCTGTAATCAAGAAAACATTGGCACTAAAAACCATCATCCAAAAGTATTGTTTACTCGTGAATACAAGCGAACCATCCTCTGCCTATGTATGCAAATGAGGCATATGATATTACAGTACTGAGACTAAAAATTAAGATTAGCTGCAGTTTTAATGCCTTCATGTACTTCAGACGGGAATTGCCAGTCCCTTCTTTGCCATGCCATCCAAAACATCATTAAGTGATTGACAAAGCCCCATGATCTGCAAGGTTTACATTATCAAGCTTTGGTGCCACGATGAAACATACAGCAGTCAATTTCAAAAGTTCATGCATAAATCGAATGGCCAATATCAATATGTTTGTCGAAATGATTAGAAACTGTGCAACAGTAGTAATAAGCTTCATTATGAAGCCAAAGCAACCAATTGGACCATTAATAATGAGATTTACCAATCTTGAACACAAAAAATCAACACAATCTTTCATGTTCCTTCACCATCCGGATACTTCTGAATGTTAACAGACTATTTCTTCTGGCAAAACTCAAAGCCCCGATGTAAAAAAGGGATTCTGCTATGACGAGATAGGCATCCATTGCTGCATGGACTTGGGCAACAAGCCAAGGTAGGTAGAATATTATGGTGTCTGAGACAGTTACTGTTTTTCCATTTTTATTCTTATTGGCCTCGAAGAATCTTAAACCACAGTACCCCGGTGCAAAATTGCTAGTTCATGCTTACAGGGGAGCTGCCCTTCACCATCAAATGACTAACTCACATTAGCAGAGAAATTATATATAAACCCTCAAAGGTGGAACATTGATAGTATCAAAGTATCATGTATATCATCTACCACAGTTTGTGAGTGCACTAATAACACTCACTATCCTAATCTTCTTATCCAAAATTCCAGGGAATGTAATCATACTTTCGCAGAACATCGAGAATAGCTTGAATGATGTGCTAAGGATCATCAATTTTATTAATTAAATTTTATCTTTCAAGCCCTACCTGTACTAGGTGCATGTATAACTTATGCCAGCCAACTTGCATCATGTCTTTCAAAACCATCTCACAATTAGAATTTACCCCAATATTATAACTGCCAGCTGACACTAAACCAGTTTAGCACATTACCTGCTGATCCCATTGTTGGAGCTCTTCAGTTTCATCTTCAAAATGTATGAAAGCTTCCACCTGAAATAAGAATGTTAAAATAATATCATAGAAGTTATACATGTACAATAGGGTTGACCTGTTTAAAACGTTTAATCGATAGTGAGAGAAGCAAGGATCCATATGAAGGATTGAGAATGGCAGAAGTCAGATTACAAAAGCCATACCCGCAGTGTGCGGACTATAAATTTCTAGCACTTGCAACTGTTAATGAAGTAGGCTTACAATACTAAGTTTGAGTATGGTAAGTTTACTATAAGTTATATTATGAAAAACCTAATGGAGAAGATGTCTATACAATAGGTAGTGCTACTTCTTTAATAGGTTATATCGGCAAATGCTGTTCCTAACAAGCATCTATATGCTATTCCTATACCGGAGACCTTGTAGAATTTCACAGGATAATTCATAAGAAATGAGGGTGAAGGGATATCAACAAGTCCAATTGCAAACAATAATGGTAACAAAGGGGAGAGTTGCAGAATTCCAAGTAATTTTGCGATTTTGTAAGGTTCTCTAATTTTCAAAGCATTTTCTTTCACAAGTCTTGCAAATCCAGTATAAAATCAATAAAAACCTTACTCACAAAGAAGCCGTTAAAGATATCACTGGACTTACCTGATCAATGGAACCCCTCATTCTATCTTCATATATCATTCTTGAAGCAATCTTTTCAGCCTGTAAAAATTAATCAGTTAAATGTTGAAGTGCCTCGTACAAACTAAAATTAGTGTAACACTGCTGAAAAAGTGACAAAAACAAGATTATTTCAAGCATTAAAATCTGGAGAAACATTTTCAGAAACGCAAGCAAAAAAAGAAAAGAAAAAGGCCAAGAAAAAAAAATGTTCAAGAGCCATAGATAAATAACATGGCTTTACATCTCAAATCTTGAACTAGGATAGCATGATCGTTTAGTGATAAATCTCTTGAGCTATGTTAGGGACTTAGGGTATGGCCTTTGTATGGTTATCCCTTTCTTAATTAAATTTTCACCTTACCTCTAAATAATACCAATAACAACAAAAGAACAACAAAATTGATAACAACAACTGTGTAGCTTAATTAAATTCTCTAAATCTTTGTTATCTAGGGTGCGAGGCACTCAGACTGTGAAAGCACCAAGGATACCATTGTTTGTGATTCATTACGTTGCTGTCTTAAATTATAAAAAAAAAAAAAAAAAAAAAAAAAAAAAGTTAGATTCCACAGTGTGTGTGTGTGATTCACTCAATTGCTCCCTTCAACTGAAAATATCAACATAATAACTAAGCTATCATGGAAAAGTCAGGTGACTATCTTTTTCTCTATTTCCGTTGGGGAGTTTCTCAAAAGGCTGGCTAATTCACTTGCTCACCTTATACACTTCTTCAAGCTTACTCACTTTCTTCCAAGTTTAAGAAGATAACTAGTGATGTTGTCAAACAAATAAATCCGTTCCATTTCAATAAGAGAGAATTACCTTTTGTGGATTGATTCCCAGCAGTGTGCCTAATTCTTCAAAACTGCATAGTTAATCAATCAAAAGAAAGATCAGAAAAAATTGATGATGAACATAATTGCTGATTTATTTTAAATGGATAAATATTAGCAATCTCCAACCTTATGTTTGTATAAAGTTTGCTTGCACTCAGAAGATTATGCTCGATCATAGCACGGTCCAGCACAGTGAAATTATCTGGCAAAACTGCTTTCTGTTGTGAACAAAGGACGTTAGATAAGGGCTAGGGAAGAGAATTTGAGTCAGTACTTCAATGCAAGGCCAATTCCAAACCGTCATTGGCCAAACCACCCACAACCTTACAGCCCATTGGGTATCCTAAAAATCTCAGTCCATTTAAAAGTCTGGAATATATGTAGAAAATTTCCCTCAACACTTCGAGACTTCCTTTGATTCATATGAAATAGAATCACTGACTCAAGTAAATTTATAAAAGTAGCTTGTGATACCAGGTCAGGTTCACGCAAAATAAACAAAAGACTTTGATAGAAGCCATGTCCGAGCAGGTATGGTGAACCCTATGATATTAACGCGGCGAAAAATCGCCGATTAATCGTAATTTGGGGTTTGACCGAACCGAATTGGGTGAAATCGGTTGGGGTTTAACTGACTCCGAAAAATCAGCGAGTCACCGATTAATCGCCCCCAGCCGACTTGCCGATTTATCGCTATAACTTATTTTTACTGATATAACTTATATCGGTTTATTTATGAATGATTGAATGCAAATTATTTTTACTGATATAACTTATATCGGTTTATTTTTTAATGATTAAATGTTAGTTTTAGAGTTTACATATTGCTATTTATGGGTAGAGTGATGTTGCTAAGTGCTAACTTGCTATCACTTATTGTTACTTATGTTGTTGTGCTCTTTTGGTTGTTCCTAAACAAGTTTAGGTACCCGCAAAATTAAATTCAGTTGTAAATTAGTAAAAATTAAATTATATATTATATATTATATTTAAAGTAAACCGATTAAATCTGATTAATTCCGCTTAATCGTAATTCGGTCCTGGACCGCGCTGCAACCGCTTTCCGATTTAACTGCATAGGGTGAACCCCACATCCTTTCCAATGTAGTGAACCTTACAACCCTCTGTCCCAGTAACCTCTAAAATCATCTTTGCACTAGAAAAGAAAATGTTAAGGGGGTATCTGAGAAAGAAGGAACTAATATGTTATTACCTGATGGGCTTTGAGTTCTTCAGCGAACGCATCAATTTCAGGCTTTCTCAAAATTCTCTCCAAATAGACCTGGTAGATTTCATTTAAGAACAATTTACATTTTCAGAAAAGACCAAATAAACAAAGAAATGACTACAGGGTACTTACAAACAACAAAATATGTAAGTTAAATAAATGCAAGAATGGGAACATAATTAGCAGAAAGAATCATATAAAAAACTAGTCCTTGAAAAAACGCTTAAGCTCGTATATGAAGAGATTTTTTAAATAATATAAAGGTATATTAAAGAAAATTTTTAAATAATTTTAAAAGATTACAAACATTAATAAATTACAGAAAAGTTTGCAAAAAGAAATAAAAACTAATAAATTGGAAACTTACATTAATGGAATTGTTTTTTTGAAAATTATAAATTTGGAAATTTAAAAGTGGTTATTAGTTTTATAAAAGAAAATTATTAAAAATTAAAAAATAAAAATAATAATAAAAAATCAAAACCTTTCTCTCCCCTTTCACAGATCTTTTTTTTTTACCTCTTGATCTCACTCTCCCAACAATGTGAAAAATAATCTCTCACATCAGTTTTGTCTAACAATGCCCCAGATTCCAAGATCTCAAGCAAGGATTGAAAGCATGAACCTCAATTCTTTCAAATTCAAATTGATTTCATCTTACTATAGGAGAGAGAGAGAGGTAGCACATTAATTAGATTCAATTTTGTTGCAAATCGTGTTAAAGAATAGCTTAGCTAACATTACATACTAAACCACACACAAATCTGAAAACCTAAAAAATTAAACAAATACAAGTCGCTACCAACTGGTGGTTGAAAATCCCAACATCTAAACCCCTGCAAAATATTGAAGGATCTAGCATCGAGTAACCAAGGTTAGGGGGGAATCAGGATGCAACTTCATAAATAACAAAAAGGAAAATGGCAAAGCGGAGAGGAAGATGACAGTTTGCTGGCTACTAGTGTCAAAGAAGAGAAGTAATGGAGATGATGACAGTCTGAGAGAGGCTTAGGATTCTGTTTGTATATATCTAAAGAGATGAAATTATCCTTAAGCTATTATCTACCAACTGTTGAATCATTGAGGGAAAAATTGTATTTCCCTTGACGGTTAAGCATTTACAGCTCAACTAGCTTGGTTCACCCAGCCTCTTTTTATAGTAGAGATTAACATACCTTTTGCAAGATTGGATAAATCTTCAACTTTGAGCACCGTTCATCCTGGTAATAAAACACAATGTTTCAGTAACCATAGCAACTTTATATTCCAAAATAATGAGAGATGTCAACTGACTACAGTCAGAATTGCAGCTTCAATCGAACAGAAATCATCAACTAACTTCACACACACACACAAAAAAAAAAAAAAAAAACCCTTAATAATAACCACAAAGACAAGCAAAAACTCAACTTTACATAAAAGTGGTTTGCAGTTAAATGAGGTTTTCTGTTAGCACCATATCTAGTTTTGCCAGTGCACCAAAAACATGAAAACACGCATTGCAGACTCCTGCCTGACATGGGGTACATAGCATCATATGAATTTGATACAGAAGCCCATTAAAATATCATCATGTGTGACAAGTAAAATACAAGCGTCTGACAGAAAATTCTTGGTTAATGGAGTGTCCTTGCTAAATAGAGAACTGCCTACTTGGGCAGCTGTAGGTGCATGAATTATGTACAATCATGTTCATGATGTGGGCAACTAATTACGTAGGTACACTATGACATAAAACAGGATCTATCCAGAATCTTTGCACAAGTCGACAACAAAATACTTATTGTTTTGCGGATTAAAAAAAGCAACTATTCTGAAACCTTTTTTTATTTTCAAATCAATAAAAAAAAAAGCGTTCATTAGGGAATGTGCAACAGGTCAGATATAGGGCAAATCACTGAAAAAACGAGTAAAGAAATAAGAAAACTTACAAATGACCCCTCTCTAGTAAATAAAAGACCCCTCAGTACACATGAAAGTTATCTACCATTGTGTTTCCTACAATATTCATAATCTATTATCGAACTCGGACAACCACCTGGTTAGAGACATGGGTGTTGGGGGGGGTAGGGGATAGATGGAAGCAAGTCAGAAATCATCATTTCTATGCAAGTTACCTTATACAAAGTAGCAAGAACTCGAGACCGTTGTGGGCCGGCAGCAGCCAGAATTGTGCATGTTACAGCAGCAGTTAGAGCTTGCTCCAATGCTTCCTCATCAATCCACCTACAATGCAATAACAATAACAGCAAACAATTATCCCTATAATGGTGAATAAATCTATATTGAGCATGCACTCATTTGTAGCGTGTTAATGTGTGTGTAGCACAGAAGGGGTAAGCAGAGTGAGAATGTACCATGATAACTTACCATCCTAAATACAATTGTGTAATACTAATAACTAAAAAACCTTACAACTTAAAGGATGGCATATCGCAAAGTGCCTGCTGTTTGACTTAGAATTGAAGAGCCTGATGTTGTATTATCTAAGGTCAGATTGGTCAAGTGCATCGATCAAAGGAAATATATATATATTACTACGAACTCATCTCCCTTCCCACTGCTTGAGAACTTTTTTTAGGGAAAAGAAAACGTGCCATGGTAAAATAGCAATATCTTAATATTATAATTGAGGATTTGAATAGTGTCCAGCGCATATGAAAAAATGTTAGGGCACTCAATCCCTATACCACTAGCTGTTTATGACTTAACTTATGAATTACTTATTTTTCTGAGATATATTAGCTATATAAAGTTGACATTTTAGCTTCATGTAGTATTTTGCGTTTAGCAACTCAAACCCAACCAAAATCATGGGAACATGCAGTGCGTACAAAGAGCCTGATTCTGTCCAAAACCTTTTGTTGTCACGGGATCCACCAAGGCTCTAAAGGCTCAATTTTGTTTCGTCAAAGCACATCCCCAGTCTTAGACTGCCACAAGGCTATACATTAATCAAGGTCAGAGCTACCACACTAAAATTTCTATCTTGAAAAAGGCTCCGCCCTAGCAGTGCTTTGCCGTGCCAAAGCTCTAGTGGCGGACCTTGGCACCTCGAAATTCACCCCCTGGTTACATAGCCAAAAAAGTCTAAAACGGGGGGTAGTGTTGGAATTGTTGGAGATAATCTCAAACCTAATATCCTAGAGTCCCCACATGAGAGTCGCATTAGTCAATTCAGTCTGAGAGTTTTAATACGGGAGTATTTATCACTTTTCATCACTTCAGAGTGCAATACAGGCTCCTAACTTTCAAATCTTTTCATATGAGAACCTGCTTTGGAGATTCTCTCATATAAAACTTGCAGCTTTTAACAAATGTATTAAGTTTAAACACAATAATAAAAATAAAAGTTAGGATAAAAAACCAAACACTATAAAATAAAAATTACATATTTTGTCGAGACTACAGGGATACTCCTTCCCCTGCAAAATCGTTCTGTTATTATTTTCCTCTGTTAGACGTAAGTCATTACTGTTGCATGTGATGCTCACATCCTACTGGCAAATCAGATAACAATAAACAGACAAAGCTAACAAAAAATCAGATACCTAAAGTATAATTGCTAATCAGGAATGAAAACCATACACATTCAATGAAAAATGTCAATGATTTCAAGTTATCTCCTACTGAACAGGTAGCTCAAGTAAAAGCGTTCTAGAATCACATACTCATCTCCAATTTGTCGCTTCTCAATTTGGGAAATGTCATAATAACGCAGTGCAGCTTCCAAGAACTTCCGTTTTAAATCTAATATCCTTGCATAACAAACCTGTGATACAAAAAAGGTACACCCGTTTTAGCTAGAGTTCTCCAAACTAGTAGTATAATCCCGTGTGAAAGTGAGAATTAGCACCTTATATTTCAAATTCAATACTTCATGCTGACTGTTGCTGACTAGGAAGGAGGCTTTGTTAATAAAAGCTTCTGCATTTACGGAATCATCATCCTGCCAAATAAAGAAAAATAAAAAGAGTTAATGTTGCGCCCAAATTATATCCTATACTTTTTTTGGTAAGTTCATTCACTAAAACGGCAACAGTAAAGGTTGTTAACTTGGCAAGGAATAGGACGGTGGTGGATGTTTTGGGGTTTATTAGGTATTTTAGCTTCAAATAGATTTGGTTCCTTGATTTTGGTGTAAACTGGGAGAGTCAATTTATTCTTGTTGTCACGGGGTTCACTTTTAAATAAAATTTTGAATCTTTTCTTTCCCTAGAAAGCGTAAACGTGCTAAAGATGTCTGAAATCTGACATAAACCATACCAGTTGTACAAATACAAAAACAGCAAAAAACGTGGGGGTAAATAGATGGTTAAAACCAGGCCACTGACTCCTGCCTAAACCACAAATACAATCAACCCAACCAGGGACTGAACCATACAAATACCATTCGGCATTGTCAAAGATCAAGGAAAAGAATTTCCAAAAGAACCATTACTCCAGCTGTCCAGCATTGAACATAACTCTTCATCATTCAAAAATTAACAAATAGCTAGTCAATAGAGTACCTCAAGTAACTCTTAATCATTCAAAAATTAACAAATAGCTAGTCAATAGAGTACCTCAAGATAGAGGCCGGCAATTTTGACACATTTGGACAGTTTGTATGTCTCATCCATCATTCTGATTTCAGCAAAAAGAAAACGATCATCAGAAATTGGTGTATAAAAACGTGTAAATACTGATCTCACAAGAAACCAAAAAAAATGGGAAGCTCACCTGATTGCAGAATCCAAATCGATTCCACTAAGCATCTGAGCTGCCCTGGACCACTGCTCCTCGGACTCATACAACTCAGCAAGTTTCTCTCTGATTATCAGAACCTTCATTGGAAAACAAAGTTATCAAAAGACAAAAAGGATGAAATACCTAGCAAAAGTATTTAACTACTTCAAGTTCATTAGACCGATTTGACCACTTCCAGAAATGAAATCATTTAAAGTCATTTCCCTCCCTGAAGTGTCATGTAAGAAACCTCACTTGCATAAGACCAGCAAAGTTGGACTTGATCACAACAAGATATGAGCATGATGGCAGGTGCATGTATTCCACTTCAGTAATAATTTCAATCAAAGCATAACGAATCACTCATCGGCAAGCAAATACTTAACTACAATGTGTTTGATATAACTGTGTGACCAAACCAACTTTGAAAATAAACTGCTGAATCACCACCAAATGATTTGTAACCAGCGCACTGCACATTACAGTCGAAGCTAAGCCTCGCCAGCGTTCCCCCTGAACATCTCCTGAAGCATTGAGGCATAAACCTTACATTTTACATCTCCAAAAGAAAAACCGTTTTGCGGCTATCTTGGAAGATTAGAGATTCAGAATCAAAAGGGAGCAGTTTGTAGTTTGTGGTGAGATGGAGAAGCAAAATAGGAGTCCTTTCTGGATTTGCATGAGAACCGGCTTGGAAGATTTGCACATTATATCATTTGATTGAGGTGTTTCGCAAATTTTATAGTTTGCTTGGGGTGTTGGCAACCAGATACTGGTCTTCCATGCTAGTGCAAATAAAAGTTGATGTCTTAATGCAGATGAGACATTATCACAGCTGTTGAAAATGGGTAAGAATAGGTTTTACAGAGGCAGACTCTGACTTTGACCGTCCTTGAGAAACTGTTTGAACCCATCGTAGAAACTGTTCAAGAGAGGTGGGAGCTGACAAGATTATCTATGTTGGGTAGATGCATATCCTTCTCCACTAAAAATTTATTGGGTAGGGGAAGGGCATGATTGGTAGAGGATGAAAAAGATGTTCAACGGAGTTAAGTGGCCAATTGTCAGGGTTCCCTCAAGACCCTTTACCTGGTGTATGGTTCCTTTACGAGAAGGAGGAGACTCCATTACGGTTATTCCAGGAGTAAAAGCTAAGAAATTCATCTCTTTGGATTCGATTCATAAAGGTTGTAGGGGATTGCTGGAACACTCTATCAGAAAGACAAGGACGGGGTATGCCTAGATTATGAGCGACTGAGCGCACGTGACAGTAAAAATAGTCAGAAACAAAATATGACATACGCACCTCTATTATCTCATGTCAAGAATGAGAACATTCAAGAGATGGGGTTGGAGATGCATGCACAACTTCCGAGAGACTACTAGTGTGGATAAGAAGCAGTTGACCATCTTCCTTTAACTTACTAGTTGACTAGAGGTCAGTTGTGTTATATCATTCAAGATGAGATGCCTCTTCATCTCTTGGAGAGTAGGGTCATTTCCCATAAAGGCAACAAACTTTGGCACGTCATTCCCTTTGCCATCTTACGGAGCATCATGTGGTTCAGCGCAACAAAAGAATGAAGGGATATTGCATGAGGTTGATAACGCCATCTTGGATATTGAACACTTCCTCTTTAGTTGGTTTAGAATCTCCAGAATCCACTATGTTGATTATGTAGTTAGTTATGAAATCTCCTCTTTACGAAATTCAGTTCACTATTTTTATTAGGTTTTTCGATGCGGCTATTTCTGTCTGTGCTTTCTAGTAAAACAACTAAATAAATGAATCATGAAAAGGCGAAGATGAAGAAGATAATGATCTACAATCAATCAAATCCCTAAAATGGGATTGACCAGTCGCCTAGCAATAACTTCCTTATTCATAAACACCCTTCCTTACATGCTAAATAGCCCAATACATAGAATAAAAAGCCAACTCTATGCAATTCTTGAAATCAAGTACGACTTGTACTTCTATTATTTAATTACATCCACATTGGAGTTAGGGAAAACCTATGAGAAGCCAAAAAGACATCAAAGTGTCAGCAAAGCTTTTTAAGTAAAGGGTCACCATAGAGCAAATGACCTCGCAATTCCACACCTGGCTCATGTAGTATGCACGATCCTCAATTCGCAGACCTCTCTTATCAAGAGAGCCGCTCATTGCAAGTCTATTCCACATCATTTTCTCACCAAATTAATGAGATCGAAATGGGTAAAAACCCTTATATTGTAAAGTGTACTGTTCTATCAATGTCTTCCAAAGCACACTCGAACTATTATCACACACTCGACAGGTATCATCTTTCCAAAACAAGCAAACAAACAACCATTTCTCCTCTACCTCAAATGACTTCAGTAACTATAAACCCCAATCTAAAAATCCTAGTACGTAAGTTTCCCCCACATGCTTCTAATTTCAAAAAAACTTTTCAGCTTTCAAAAGAGCAATCTTACATTTCCACAAATCTTTTGTTCTCGATATCAAGGATTCAGTGGTCTTTCTAATTAGGTTACCACTCCCAAATGTTCTAACTAATTTCATGTATACTAACCAAAAGGAGATATCTGAGAGCTAAAATGGGCTTCCAATTTTAACCAAGATCGGGATTCTTTCCATGGTAATCAAGTTTATGAAATGTAAAATTTGCTTTGTGCCCAAACAATTTTGTAACAAATTACTTACCCATAAAGATTGTTAGTGATGTGTTTTATCAAGATAAGAATTAAAAATTGTGTCTCGATGCATCCAAGTATCTTTATTTATTTATTTCTCCCCTTTCTTTGCTTTATTTATTTAACGATACTAATGATATGTCAAGTAGTCACTATAGAAGGCCGATTTACAAAGTCAATGTTCCAGAGTAGTCAGAAAGGGCATCCCTTCGAAGAAGCAAAGTAATGGTGTGTCACATAAAAGGGAATAGGGGAAGTGTATTGAAATATTCTTCATCATTACTCTTCTCCTAAAGGAATATTGAGGCTTTTCTGGAAGAGTTTTGATATGCACAGGCACATAAAAGACTGTGATGCCATATGGCTGGAACGGCATTAGCATCAGAAGCTCGTAAATTGTCTAATACTAGGAAGAGGTTTTAAGATATTTTAGCACTTGTTATTAGCTAGGTCATTTGGAGGAATCACAATAGCAAAATCTTTTGAGGACAGCTGCAGCATCAGCATCAGCAACCGATGGGCTTATGTTCAGCTGGTCTAGCTTAGTAACCAATGCAACTTAAGGTTCCCGTGATAATAGGTTTTGCTATGGAAGTCTCTCACACATACTCTTTTTGTTCTAATAAAATTGTTGCGAAGCAAACAATTTTGTTATTAATATATGTGTATAGTCACAGAAAAACTCTTTGAGAACTGAGAAGACAGTTGGCCAAATAAGAGAGCAAGGTTAGAATGAATGAAATTACCGGAACAATCCAAAGTCATGAAGAAAAGGAGGTGCATGTGGTAGTGGGTCGAACAACATGCAAGACCTCAAAAACTAAAGAGATTGGCATTTACTTCCTACACAATGATTGTCGTTTTACAACCGGCCCAAATAGAGGATTTACATTTACAAATTGTTGTCCCACTGAGTTCATTTATGCATTGACAAATAATGATCCGACTGACTGACACTAGTCACGTGGACAAGTAGTCTCCCAACTTCTTGGGTTTAAATTAAGTTTGTAGCAATGAAGAACATTGTATACACAAAAAACCGAAAGAACATTGTATACACAAACCGATGGGGTGCTTGTTTTGCCAACAAACTTTTATGCCTTCATAGTGTAGTTTCTCCATACAAATTATTAATGATTATTGTGATAACACGAAATTAAGTTTCAAAACACTGATGCAATCAAGCTCAAGAAACCTAACAATTTGGCAAACCCAACAAAGTGGGGAAACGAAATCGAACCTGTTCTTCGAAAGAAACAACTCTAGGTTGAACCTGAGTAAGGGCATAATGTGCAATCTCCTTCTGTGCCTCAGGTTCCAACCGCCCTAACTCCTGTGCAAAAGTTTGCAGCAACTGTCTCGAAACCACCAATGGGACATCATCTGAAACCACTGCAAGCGAGAAAATGAATTCGTTGGTCGAAATTCTTTCAGAAGTTGGAGCTAATTGAAAATACAACGAGTAATTAAAGAATAGAGAAAGTGATTCTTCTTACTGTGATCAACGAACTTCTTGGCCTGGACAATGTCATTGGATGCGAGAACAGACGAGAGTATGTGCTTGTACTGTTCGATCTTTTGCCTCTGATCGCTTATTGCAGACGCACTTGCGAAGGCGCTCTCCATCACTCAACTTAACGAGGAATAACAAAACGAAGCTTCGCAACTGGAAGAAACGATTGATGGAGCAACAACATCAGAGAGAGCTGCTGCTCTGTTCTCTCCAGGAGAAGAAATCACAGAGTGAGGGGGAGAGGAGAGGAGGAACACAAAAAAATAGTTTAGTTTAAAGCTGAAAATAGCCTGGGCAGACGGAAACACGACCATTTTTAGATAGTTTTGGGGTTTTTTTTTTACACTTCTACCCATTATCTTTAAATCACCTCCACAAACATTATTTATAGAAGGGGTTGAAGTGTAAAAAGCTCAAAACCTAACAAAAAAATAATCGAAATTGTTGATTTTATATTGTGACATGGCAAGGTTTAGAAGCCATATCTAAATTATTATTATTATTTTACTATATTAATCAAAACTAGCAAAATTGTCTTTTACACACCGTGCCAATATTATGAGCGTCCCAATGATGAAGTGTAGGAACATTAAAAAAAAAATTGATAGCTACTACTAGGGTTGGGCAGGTCCGATTAACCGGCCCGTGTAGCCCAAACTGAGGATCGGCCCGACATTTGAAAGCCTGAAAGTTTAAGGACCGAGTTAGCTGGTTAACTGAGGGTTTGGTTGATCGATTTTTAGGGCTGGGCCAAATCGGTCTCGGTCCAACTAGTTTTTCAGCCCAATTTTCTCAAGCCCATTTTTTTAAGCTCAATGGTTTTCTAGCCCAATTGTTTTAAGATAATTTTTCAACCTAATTTTCTCCTGCCCAATTTTTTAAGCCCAATGCTTTCTAGCACAATTATTTTTTAAGCAAGTTTTTGTATCCCATTTAGTCCTGCTAGAACTGGAGATGTTATCATAGTAAAAAGAAAAGAACAGATAATAGACAATGTTTACAACACCACCAAGCAATCAAGAAGAACACATTCTTAATAAGCTAGAACTTTACAACACGAACTAGAACTTTGCAATACCACCAAGGAATCAAGAAAACTGGTTTCAAAAAATTCAGCCCCCTCTTTTGTTTGTTAGATGGCTAATTAAACTAGAGACACATTCTTTTCTTTCATTGCATTTGCTTTGCTGCAATTTATCATTTGTTCACAAATCAATGACCTGCAAAATAACAACGAATAACTTTTGGAGTCTACTGTGTCTTAGCCTGCAAAATCACAGTGAATTACATTGTGTGTGGCCTAAAAATAGCTTACTGTGCCATAACATGCAAAATCACAATGAATTACATTGTGTGTGCCCTGCAAAATCACAATGAATCACATCAATAATAGTATATGGAGGCTTCTCATTTGTGTAAATGAAACTTTGCAACATACCTTTGTTCACATTTCACAGTTCACACAGTCATCAATACAAAATTTAAAATTGTTAAAATCTTGGAAGGTTGATGAAGCAATAAACTAGTATATGGAGGCTCCTTATTTGTTTAATTAAAGCAAACTCTAATAAACTATGATTTGAAGCAAACTCCAATAAACTATGATATGAATCTCCATACCCATTGCACAATAATCATTCCAAGACTTCCGAGGCTTATTAATGCTAGAAATCTCCAATAAACTATGATTTGAAGCAATCTCTCCAATGAAACCCAACAGTAAAGAGAATCAAAGAAGAGATAATTTGGAGATTCATACAATTTTAGAATAAAGTACAAACAATTGATGAGAAGAGATGATTTGGGCCGGACCGGGCTTTGGGACCGGTTATCAAATATAAAAAATCGGTTCGGTTTGCGGGCCGGTCCCGTTTTTTGGTCTGAAATGTCCACCCCTAGCTACTACTAATAATATCTTCAAACTATGAGATAAACAAAGACTATGACTGGTTGAGGTTATCATTCCATCCTTGAAACCCTCTTACCACACCCAAGCAATCTATAAAAAAAAGTAAACATCTGCCCAACCATGTTGCTCACTCTTATGTATTGTTGCCATTGTTGCTCTGAATTCGGCTTCAAAACTGGTCTGTATGGCTGTGTGGACTTCTCCTCCAGCTTCAAAGACACTAATTCCATTAATAGTCATGGCCACTAGTACATAGGTCCCTGCATGAACATCCATAATGAAACCTACATCAGTAAATACCAAGATGGCCATACTGGAAAGTGTTCTACGCATTTTTTGTGTTTTTTTTGAAATTGTTGCACAACCTCTTGAGTAATTTCGTGTTGTAATTGTGGTAGTACTGCAAAAGATTTTTCCCAACCTGTCCATAGTTTCTAAGATTTCCTGCTGATATGGTAAACATTAGGTTGCACCTGCTCAAAATAAAGAGCATTCCCGATTTGCATATAGAATCTAATATTGCACCCATTTTAGAACGTTCCCGATTCACAATAGCTTTATCCATCTTCCAAATGTAATAAAAAATAAAAGCAACATTATATAAAGGAACTCACAACTATCTAATAGGAATGGGAGAGTTCAACCAGACTTGAATAACAAGGGGACAATGGAACAGGACATGCTCAATAGTTTCAACATCAATCTCGCAAAAGGGACACTAAGTGGGAATATTCATATGATGCTAAAAAAAATTCCTTGGTAGGCAAATAGTTATATTAGCATTTTCACAGAAGAAAAGGGCACCCTATGGGGGGGGGGGGCGTTGGTTGTCCACAGTTTATAGATAATTTGTTTATTAGGATTGAGGGAGGAAGAAGTGGGAGGATGGATAGCTTTGCTAAGGTAAAATTTGTATGTTGTTCTAGTAGTGAAATTTGTTATGGCTACTTCTCCATATCAGAGTATCTTGAGCTTGACCTTATTTCATAGGGACATGGAGGATAGCTTGAGCTACAGGTCGAGAGAACACTTCCAATATGATTTCTTCATTCCACACTCTTTTATTCCCCATTAGCATTAGATCTTCAATATCGTCCACCAACATTCTAACAAAATCGGAAGCATGGTTTCTAAGGGGATAGTATTGGTCAACCCATTTATCACACCAATGGTCACAATGTCTACCATAAGCAATAACCCAAGTGGTTCCATTATTGAACTCATCCATTATTTTTCCTAAGGATCTCCAGGTGTATAAGATACCTAGTTTCTTGAAATCAGCTAGAAGAACTGATTGTCCTTTAACGTAGATAGAGCTCATAAATCTACTCCATAGGGAAGTGGGGTCATGTTTAAGCCTCTAAAATAATTTGGAAAAAAAAGACTATTCCTTTCAAACATAAAGGAATTTCACGGCCACCCTTGTTTCTGTCCCTAACTAGTTTATCCTAAGCAATTCATAAACATGTTATAGAGTCCTCATTACCTTTCCACCAAAAGTTTCTGATGATTTGGTCCATTTGTTCACAAAGGGTTTAGGAAAGAGAAAAGATTGCATGATATAAATGGGGATGGAAAAAACAGCATATTTGATAAGGATAGTTCTACTAGCTTGGGAAGGGAGGTTGGCTTTCCACCTTACTAATCTAGTTTACATTTCTCCAAGATATAGTGGAAAGCCTTGGCTTTACTTCTAGCGGCCAGGAGAGGAATACCGAGAAACTAATCTTTGGGATTCATGAATTTCACTCGTAAAAGCCTTTTAAAGATTTTTTTTGTGTCTATGGTGATAATTAACACTGCAATAGAGGGAAAATTTGGCAAAATTTACTAGTTGTCCAGAGGCATTGAAATAATAACTGAGAACATCCTTAATGTTTTTGAATTGGTCCAATGACGTTTTTCCGAGGTTTAGGGCTATATCCAGAAATCAAAGTATAGTTCATTATGGAGAGGGCTTCTAACACAAGATGAATAGGAAATGGGATAAGGGGTCACCTTGTCTAAGCCCCTTTTGGAGGATGAATTTGGATTTTGTCAAATTTTAGAAGTTGTGACACGTGTAAACAAGATGTTGTTCGTCATGCTTCATTTATACACAGACCCAAAAAAAAAAAAAAAAAATCTTGAAATCCAACAGCAAATGACTAACCCCCCAAAACTCAAAACATGCTAATGAGAAATTAAAGTTCCAAAACCACAGATGGGTATTTCAGATTGGTAATGAGAATTCTGTAAAAAAAAACTTAAGAGTAGAAAATGGAAAGGTCATTGTAGAATTAACCAAAAAAGCATAGTGAGAATGTGGCATCACTTATTGTTTCAATTTTCAATTTGAGATATTTCAATAGGAAGTGATAATCAAGAACAGATGGAGGGGCCATTAGATGAGAGAGGTAATTGAGAGATGATAAGTGCTTAAATACACATATTTTCATATAACTTAATAAACACTTTAACATCCTTTTGCGCCCAATTTAATATTTTTACATAATGCATTTTCTCAAGGTTATCACAATGTACATATTATTTATTGATTCAAGGTTATCACAATGTACATGTAAATCTTTATTTATTAATTTTTTTTGTAGGACATATGGAGCATCCATTATCAGAATTAACATGGATATCGAGCATTGAAGAGTGTAGAGATCAAGTAAAACTGGAAAACCAAGCAAGCCCTAGCCCATATCTTTCACTTAAACCAAACTTCCTTCCCCCTCTCTCTCTAACCCATCTCATAACACCAAGACTCCAACCCTTTAATACTTCCTTCTTTTCCCACAATTATGACCAAATACATCCACTCCCAACCTCTCATGTGATTTTATCAAGAAGTCCTCACAAATTGAAGAGAGAAAAAAGGGGTTTTATTCAGGGTTTATTGAGGGTTGTTTCAGGGTTTGAGGGTGTGAAGAGGGTTGCTTCGAAGAAGGAAAGGATGTGTTAAGGGGCTATTTTGAGTGGTTTTGAGGGGTTGCAGGGGTATTGAAGGGTTGTTCCAGGGGTTATTCAAGGGCTGTAACAGGGCAACTGCAGGGGGCGTGAAGGTGCAGCTGTTGCTTGCTGTGTTCATGTGTTACAGAGAGGAGGAAAGAAGATAGATTCCAACCTTTTTTCCATGATCTGTAAGTCTTTATACATTTTGGAAGAGATGAATATGAATTTAATATTGGCTAAACCCTCCAACTAAGGTTGAGGAGGAATCCATTGTTATGGATTCTATTTAATAAATTGTTGCTAGAATTTCATTGTTATGGACTTCAGTTTTGTTCATTCTGTTCCCTGTCAGTTTAAATTAATGAAGTTTCTTGTATGAAATCTACGTTTACGTTTTTCATTTCAAGAAGTACATTGATTTATATTGTAGTGTTTGTTATGAATTACATATTTGCCCAGCCCTATTCGAATGTGAGACTTCCACTCGCATTGTCCCATGCGAATGCGTGAAAACGCATACTCTGTCCAATTAGAATTATTTTTTTCTTCTTCAGATTTTTATTTTTGAAGTTATGTTTTATGTCGTTTTTGTTGAGGTTGCAGGGAGTTAGCCATGTTCAACTTCCCTCTCATTTGTCACTCTCAAGTCTTGTTTGTTGTATTGTAAATGACATTGTGAGACAATGTGGGTTGGTGAAGAGATGGGGAACAATAAAATTTTCATCTTTGCGTTTAATTCTTGTTATATGCATGAAATTAGTAAGGCACATTTGAAAGACACTTGTATGAATTAACATCATGAATGAGCAGGAAATTTGAGGAATTATTTTGATGGAATAACATGAAAAGATAGGAGAATAAGAGGAAGAGAAGAGAAGAAGGGAGGAGATAAAGAAGGCGGGGAGGAGGCTGTGCATGAGAAAAGAGGAGAGGGGATAATGAAGGCGGGGAAAGGGTGGTGCGGTCGATGGCGGGTGGGGTTCTTCCTGGAAGAAGAGATAGAAGAGAAAGAGGAGGGGAGATGGAGAGAAGAGAAACAAGAGAGAATAAAAGCCTATTTAACGGTGGTGGGGGTTAGTAGAAAAAAAAAACAAAAAAAATGTTCATGGTGGTGTGAGACAATACATTTACTAGTGTGGAGTGGTCGCTGCCTTTTTATAATTCATTCTCACAAGTAAGTGACAAAATATGCATCAACCATTTAGACCTAACTTGTACTTTAACAAAAAAAAGAAAAAAAAAGAAAAGAAAAATGTTAATCTCTTCCTCTTTCCTCATTGGCACAGACAACCATAGGGGAGGGTAGGTTCTCTCTGCTGATGAGGAAGTGGTCCATGGTGATAAATGACTAAATCATATACAAACATCTACATCGTACACAAACATAACCAAATAACTATTGAATTTTTATCTAACCAACATCAAATCGGAATATTATATAGGATTGACAAATAAACTCACCTATTTGCTGAAATTTGGCAAGATGAACAAGAAAGTAAACCAGTCTCCTTTCAAATCAAGGTGTAGCTTGTAAAAATTTGAAGAGGCAAAATATAAAATAAAAATCAAGTTGATAGTCCCAAATCATGGTGAATCAACTAAAATAAGCTTAACAAGAAACCCTAACTCTAAAAAATGCCCAATAATCCAGCAGATTTCTGATTTTTTAAGCTTATTAACCCTAAACATTTGCAAATCAAGGAAATAGAGAAGAAATATGTACCATAGAAGAGATATTTACCTAGAGTTCTTCAAAAGCACTACACCACAAAAGGGTTTTACTTACAATTAAAAACTTTACTATAAATATTACTGACGTTTTTACCGTTTCCACAAGGGCGTGGCTAATGATTCTGACGTTTTGAGCTTACGTTTGTTAACGTTAGGTTAGTGATTCTTACTTACAGTTCTTTCCGGTACTATACCTCGCTAACACATTCATGGAAAATTTTTACATTGACATTACCAATAGTCATAACCGTGAATAATCTTGGTGAGGAATAAAAAAAATCACCAATTTTTTGGGCTAAACCATAGCCCAATTGCATATACAACCACAGCTGTATATGGAAACATGTCTTTTACAACACCTATATATGGGAACAATTCTCTTACAACAAAAGGAATTGCGTGGACGATAAAACCCACTCATTCCATACAAAAGATATTAAAAATCAACAAAAGTCAATGCCTAACTTAGAAAAAAAGGTTTTTTTTTAGTATGAAACTCTTAGTTTATACCTGATGATACATCAAAATAGACCGACATCGTGGTTATACACGTGGCAGAGAACATCCATCACGAGGATTTGGTGCCCCATCTATTGTGCCAGCTCGGAAGACCCAAGAAGGTTAAAAACCAATCATAGAGGCCCAAACAAGGCCCACTATAAGAAGACATAATCGAAGCCCAAATCCAGGCCCGAACGAATCAAAACCCAAATCCAGGCCCGACACGAGTTCTCTCATGAAAAAGATGAACGTTGCATAAAAAAGAGTCGTGGAGGGAGTTACGCCTCCACGGATGCATCTCCATAAAGGAGAATACTGTTACGAGAAACATCTCATTCCATTGCACCTCACATGCTTAAGTCTCGCAGAGAATTAACCGCGACCAATATAAAAGGTAAAGGGAACATTCGACAAAGGTATGCAACTTTAACTGAGTTTTGTTCAGATTATTTCATTATTCAAACAAAGTTGCTGACTTAAGCATCGGAGTGCCTTCGGCCACCAAAAAGGTGTTATTTGGCAGTCTAACATCTGTTTTGCAGGTTACACTATCTGAAAGATGAGATCTGGACGCATTAGTTTGGCGTCATCCATGGGGAACGACGAGTTTTCTTTCTAAAAAGAAAATTCACAGTGACGAAGTTTACCAAAATCTGATTAACGATCAAGAAATTATCAAAGTCAATGGAACGCTCTACAAATCCTCAGTTTGGCGATGGACAATGTGACATGTAATATCAACCCAGTGACAACCATCGAGCCAACTGCACCGGAAAGAAGGGAGCTTCAACAGATAACGATTCAGACGTCTCTAACATCTTGGGGAATCCCCTTGGACCCCTCGTGTAGAGATGCTCATGGCTCAGATGAACCACATGATCAAAATGGTGGACAGACTTGCCCAAGACCTGGAGGCCAACAAACCTCAAGAAGAAAGTGCCCAGCTTAAGAGGCATCAAATCAATAACAATTCCGAATTTAACCAACGAAAGTTCAGAAGACTACAACCGAAGAAGCTCAAACGTGAACCAACAGAGAAATCATTCACAACCTTAATGGTGAGTCGAGGCGAGGTCCTTAAAGCTATAGAGGGAAGGGAAGACGTAAAATGGCAACCAAAAATGAGAGGAGATCCAGAAAGACAGAACAAAAGCAAACACTGAACCTTCCATGACGACTACGACCACGATACCGAAGATTGTCGTAGTCTGAGGGACGAGATCGAATGCCACTTCACTGAAAGACGACTCGGAGAATTCATTAAGCTGAGAAAGCCCGAGGACGAAATAACCACATCAGAGGAACGACCAAAGGAGACAATATATGACTTACATGGTGCAGCTGGAGAAAAGGAACACTCCAATCGATCTCGAAAGCGAGTAGTCAGAGACTACGAGCAAAGATCAGATACCAAGAGACGTCAACACAGCGCGCAAAGACAATGCAGATGACTCTAACCTTCTCCAACGAAAATGCATACGAGGTTAATTTCCCACACAATGATGCCTTTGTAATCTCGGTCATGATAGCCAAGTGGGAAATCAAAAGGGTGTTGGTCGACATGGGTAGCTCCACCAACCTCCTATACCTGACATCTTTTGGAATGATGCGATTCACTAATGAGATGCTCTCACCTAGCGACCAACCAATGGTGGGTTTCAGCGAGGAACAATGTCGTCCACTGCGGATGATTCAGCTACGGGTCAAAGCATGCGAACCAATAAAGCAACGAGTGTTATTGACAGAATTTCTTGTCATTGATGCTCCTTCCGCGTACAACATGCTACTCGGGAGACTCTGGATACAAAAAATGGATGTAGTCTCCTCAACTATGCACCAATGCTTAAAGTACCATACCGACAATGGTATCGGAAAAATCAAAGGAGATCAACAAGCGGCCCATGAGTGTCATTTCCCAATGATAAAGACTCCCCACAAATAGCAATTATTGCAACGACTGGAGGAGCTTTCACAACAACCTTATCAGACGAGTTCTGATTTTTTGGATGATAATATGGCTCCAACCAGCCCACGTGATCGACCTAACACCGGACGACCGAAAGAAGAAAATATCATAGTTTACCTAGGCAACGAAGCTGAAAAGCAGTCCGGATTGGCACAAAGATTCATCCCGAGCTCGCCAAGGAATTGATCCAATTGCTGAAAGATAACCAAGATGTTTTTGCATGGATGATGAAGGACAT
The DNA here is from genome assembly GCA_963556465.1 of Berberis vulgaris. NCBI lineage: Eukaryota > Viridiplantae > Streptophyta > Magnoliopsida > Ranunculales > Berberidaceae > Berberis > Berberis vulgaris. Next base: position 20,002,539 of record OY747129.1, on the reverse strand, counting down.
GGTAGGAATAGAGTCGTTCGTCATTTCTCATAAATTACATGTGAACCCATACAAGAAGTCGGTTTGACAAAAAAGAAGGCTGGTGGCTCCAGAACGTAATCAGGCGATAAACGAAGAAGTGCACCGCTTGCTTAATGCAGGGATGATAAGAGAAGCTCACTACCCAGACTGGTTGGCAAACGCGGTGTTAGTAAAGAAAAAGAACGACAAATGGAGGGTATGCGTGGACTACACCGATCTGAATAAAGCCTGTTCAAAAGATAGTTTCCCACTTTCGTTAATAGACCAGATAGTGGATACAACTGCCGGACACGAACTGTTGAGCTTCATGGATGCATACTCTGGTTATAATCAGATACAAATGTACCCTCCCGACAAAAAAAAATCTTTTATAACGGAAAGGGGTACATACTGTTATGGGGTAATGCCATTCGGATTAAAGAACACGGGATCAACGTACCAATGGATGGTGAATAGAATGTTCAAAGATCAAATGAGAAAAATGATGACGGTTTACATCGATGGTATGCTTGTCAAAATCTAACGCCGACCAAACCACATCACAGATCTCGAATAGGCGTTCTCCCAACTGCAAAAGTATAAGATGAAACTGAATCTGGAGAAGTGCACATTTGGAGTAGAATCAGGAAAATTCCTCGGGTACATGGTCAATCAAATAGGAATCGAGGCCGAGCCAACGAAGATACAGACGCTTTTCAACATGCAGTCGCCAACGAACATAAAAGGTGTACAAAGTCTTAATGGAAGAATAACAACCCTGAACAGATTCATCTCCAGATCCTTGGACAAATATCTACATTTCTTAAGAATTTTGAAGGGAAACAAGACATTCAAATGGAATACGGAATGCGAGAAAGCTTTTCAAAGTCAAAAAGCATATATGGGGAGCACAAAGCTACTAACGAAACCAAACAGGGGGGAAGCATTGTATCTATATCTAACTGTGTCCGACCACGCGGTAAGCTTAACGCTAGTACAAGAAGAAAAAGGCGCGCAAAAACCAGTATACTACATCAGTAAAATACTTGCGGATGCAGAGATCAATTATCCATCCCTAGATAAATTGGCGCTCGCCCTGATCGTGTCTTCAAGAAAACTACACCGTACTTCCAAGCGCATCCAATCACGGTTATGACCGAACAACCGCTTCGGTCGGTATTGCACAAACCAGATCTATCGGGGAGATTAGTGAAATGGGCAATAGAACTTGGGCAATTTGATATTAGCTATGCCCCCAGAACCGCTATCAAAGCGCAGGCATTGGTGGATTTCATCGCTGAATTCACAGGAAGCAACGACCAACAGACAGAAACAAGAGCAAAAGAGAACAATCCAAACCAATCACCGACGGATGGATCCTTCGCTGTAACGGAGCATACAACGAGGCAGGAAACGGAGCTGGATTAGTCCTGTATAACTCGGAAGGCGACGCAATGGAGAAAGTGATAAAATTCAACTTTAAAGCCTCAAACAACGAAGCCGAGTACGGAGCTGTGATAGCCAGACTACAGTTAGCAAAACACTTAGGAATAAAAGACATCAGTGTCTTTACTGATTCCAAATTGGTGGTCAATCAACTAAACGACGAATTTGAAGTCAAAGACACCCAAATGAAGGCCTACCACCAAAAAACTACTGAACTAGTAGAAGGCTTTCGAAATGCGATCATTCAATAGTGCGCAAGGATAGAGAACAAAAGAGCCGAAGAACTAACAAAGGAAGCATCAACAACTAAGGAAAATGATAATCCACTCTTCATGATGCAAGGACGCTCCATACTTGAAAACCAGGTCGAAGAAGTATGTGCCACGAATCAAGAAAACAATTAGACAACTCCAATCCTGGCATATATATCAAATGGAGAACTCCCAACAGATAAGATGGAAGCCTAAAAACTACGAAATCAGGCGGCACGATACACAATGATCAATGACAGACTCTATAGAAGGTCTGCCACGAGCCCGTTGCTAAGGTGCCTTTCACCAAAAGATGTTGAATATGTTCTGCAAGAGATTCACCACGGTACATGCGAAAATAACCCAGGGTAAGAATGTTGGCCCATAAAGCACTCACGCTAGGTTACTACTAGCCAACGATGTAAGAAGATGCTCAAAAGCTCGTTCGCACATGCGACAAATGCCAAAGATTTTCCCCATACACTCACGTGCTGGAACAAAACTTGATCCCGATGAGTAGCCGCTGGCTATTCGCGCAATGGGGAATGGACATCGTAGTACCACTCCCCGCATCCGACAAAAAGAAGTTTCTCATCTAGCAATAGACTACTTCACTAAGTGAGTAGAAGTAGAGCCCCTCGCGAAGATAGGAGAAACCCAAGTGGAAAAGTTTCTTTGGAAAGACATAATAAGCAGATTCGGGATCCCAAGGGTAATTGTCACAGACAATGGGAAACAATTCGAAGGCAAGAGGGTCAAGAAGCTATGTGAAAACCTAAATATCAAGCAACACTTCTCTACACCCGCCCATCCACAGGCAAACGGACAAGCCGAGGTCACCGACATGACAATTTTGGAAGCAATCAAAAGAAGGCTCTAGGCAGCAAAAGGATTGTGGACATCCGAGTTGCCTAGCGTCCTTTGAGCATACATAACAACAAAATGAACTCAGATGGTAGAAACCCCTTTCACCCTCTCGTACGGATCTGAAGCAATGATACCCGTGGAGATTGGTATGCCGACATTCCGAACCGAAGAATTCCGCACTGATGATAACATCGAGGCACTAAAAATTGGGCTAAACCTCTTTGAGGAAAAACGAGAAGCAACCTCTATCAAAATAGCAGACTACCAACAACGTATGGACGGATATTACAACAAGAGGGTGATAATCCACACTTTAACATTGGTGACTGGGTACTCCGAAAAGTCTAGCTCAACAACGTCAAGAACCGATGTGGCGAGATTGTTCTTATTCGAAACACAGCCAAAACTAATAGCCAACATCTTAGAAGGGCTGGGAGGCTTGGGAACTTTCCTTTTCCTAACAATCGAGCCAGTTCCAGAACTTCTGACAACGACAGAAGCAATTCGGCCTATAGGCTCATCAACAGAATCCACTTCACCAACATTCACAATAGTCACCTCTAAGGCACAACCAATAATAGGCTTTGCGTGATCCGCCTCGCCCGAAGAATACAAGCCACTACGGATAATGGCATCCATCATAAGGAAATCTTTCACTGAGACTTGGGGAAGATTACCAAACCGACTTCCGAACTCCTGTTCTTCTAATGACATCGACAACTTGACTCTCTTAGGCTCCCGGAATGACCGTAGAATCTGATTTCCCCGCGCAACCTAAAATAATTGGAAACAAGGGACGCATAAAACAGGACCTTGGACAACCCCACACTCCTCTCGTAGGCCCTTGAAACAAGACAGAAAGCGAAGACAATAGGTGAGATTAACATTTACACTAAACCCCACTAAGGAATGAAAAACTCTAAGATTCATAGACGGCAACCCTTGCTAAGGTCGCAATATTACCTTCCAACCATTAGGAACCAGTTGGGCGGGGGTGATGCCCACCAAGTCTAGGTACTCCCAAACGATCGCAAGAGCTGGAAGCCTAAAGCCGAAATGGAACATACCAGGGTATAGAACGATATACCCATGTTTTGGATGACAAGGACTGTCACCCTCTTCGGGGATAACCATTTCCAGATCGGCCAACAACGAATAATCACGACGGATGCTATAGAAAGTCGCATGCGTCAACGGTTAAAAGAAAATAAAGCTTCATGAGCATCAAGAACATTGTCATTTAATACCTTCAAGTTCGACATGATTGCAAAGGGATGATACACCAAAACGGTCCCTTCTCTACGACGTACACGTGTCATGATGATCTCGAGGAGTAACAAGCTCTAGCCTAAGCCCAACACCGATCCGGCTCAAGTAGTTCTAAGCCCGCCCAATGTAGTCCGCCAGATGAACTTGAATTCTTACAGCCTGCTAAGCCCACGTGTCTCACAACTATCCTTAATACCCATAAGCCCTGCTAAGGCAAGTATCTTGAGGATCAGCTTCGGACGGGCAATTACAACAACTCTTTTCTTCCAACTAGGAAGCAAATTCCAGAGTACATGTCACACATGGAGACGTCTATCTACAGACTACTTTCGGAATGAGAATTATCTCCCGTGTATCTAGAAGCACAAGGCTAATAGGGAAATTCCTCTCCACAGTACGATTCCTAATTAGAGAAGGATATCCATGAAGATTTTTTTCCTTAAACTACGCCATCGATGGCCTGGTCGAATCAGGACTCCAGCACTATAAATAAGATATAAAGTTGGTAAAGTATGCTACAAATTCCTTGTTTACAACATTACACCTTCCTCCGATCCTTGTTTGACTTTAGCATCGGAGTCCCATCGGCCACTACAACGGTGGTCTGTGGCTCACGTGCGTTCCTTGTGCCATTCAGAAGGTTTGCAAGTCATGGTAAAAGTAGGGAGCAAAAAATGACTGCATCGGTTTTGCGCCATCCGTGCGGACGACAAAGTTTCTAATATTTTACTAGCATCATCTCTCTTCAGAACACTAAGAGATGGTGACCACCAGATCACGCAACAATGGAGAACAAGGGGACACGTCAAATGCCTAGACTGGCGCTATACCGCCTCTCTCAGTAGTGTCGGTGGCACATGGGCTGCAGAATCACAGCCCCGCGCCAGCCACAACAATAACGAACCCCCGAATAGATTTGTTGTCGTCTCAAATACAACAAATCGCCAAAGCAATGGAGGCTCTCATACAACAGAACCCTCCAACCGCTAATGGATATCAGGAGCAGCACAAGCCTCCATCTTCGGAAAATAACAAAGAGTAAACACAAGAGAGTAAAGCCCCTGCTAGTTCTCATTGGACTAGAGGAGGCGACGTAGCCAACGTAGAACCGACTCTCAGGGCAGAGAGGCTCGGCCCTCAGAACCCCCTCCACAGAAGGAAGCATGACCCAAATGTATTGTATCGTCTCTCTTTTCCACCGTTCGTGGGCCATATCATAAATGAGGCTCTTCCAAAGAAGTTCACACCTCCAAAACTCGACTTTTATGATGGTGATGTGCTAAACTTTCCCAACAAGCCTGAAGAAGTCAGCACTGACATGGTTCCACAGCCTCCCGCCAAAGTCGATCGACTCATTCAAGACGCTGGCGAAGGAGTTCCTGACGCGTTTTGTCTGAAATCATCATCTTTGGAAAGGCCCACACTACATACTCTCTCTGGAACAGAGATCCAATGAGACACTCAGAGAGTATGTTACGTGCTTCAACGATGAGCTGCAGCAATGACACAGTCGTGACGGCTTTTACCGCATGCCTTAAAGGAGGGAAAACTTTATGACTGTCTCACCTTGGAACCCCCTTTGGATATGATGAAACTTCTTTAGAGCACCCAGAGGTACATCACCTTAGAAGAGATGGGAACGGTGAAGAGGGAAACAGAAGTTGAGAAGAAGACCTCCGTTCCTAAGGACATGAAGGAGGGAAAAAGATAAGTAGATGAAGAAATGAGCAAGCGAAAGCGCAATGACCACATGTTAGCTGTTGTGGCATGAGAGCCACAACTGAGAAAGGTCTTGTTCCTGAACTTCATGGTATTAGACGCGCCATCTACCTACAACCTTATCTTGGGAAGACCATGCCTCTACCAGATGGAAGCAGTAGTCTTTACCCTTCACCAGTGCATTAAGTACACTGTTAACCACTCAGAAGGAACGATACGTTGGGACAATCCTACGGCACGAGGCTGCCATTATGTTGCACTAAAGCAAAAAAATGTTCCCAGATCCAACTGGATCCCACAGTGCAATCTGAACTAGAGCCAGACCCAGTGACTATGGATGCATTACTATACTCGCACGAGATCCCAACAGCAGTGGCTCATTTCAAAAATGGGAGAGGTTCAAACGGTACAGGAGCAATCCGCTCTCAACCCAGTAGAACGGAGAGGTCAATGCAGATGGGAGTAATACCCTCCGACAATCCATCGGCGCGAAAATTAACTCCCACACAAGGTTTACTCTTTAGTAACCTAAGAGACATCCTTGAAGCTCGGCAGTTCGCTGAAAGTATCAACGATCTAGCAAGGGCCATGCGAATTCACTTCAAGGATGGATTGACTTCTCCGCCAACAGTTAGTCTATTTTAGTTGTTTTTTTTTCCTTTTCATAGTCATTGCAGAGTTTTAGTTCTTAGAAGCTTATGTGATTGCAATCATTTAAGAAATAAAAAGAAAATACGCAAACATACTCTATTGATTACTGGAAAAATTTAATAACGAGTGCCCTGAGGCGGATACAAAAGACTACATACTACGAGCATCTGAATTCGATACGACATAAAATAAAGACTCGCTTAAACACTCAGACTCCGAAAGACAGCTAAGGTACCCAAAGTAAGCTCCGCGAACTCTCTGATGAGCGTTATTTGCGAGCAACAGCTGGATGAAAGACAGGCATGAGCAAGAGCAAGATGAAATAACACGTCCAGTTCAAGGCCCTGCGGACGCAACCCTCAAATATGGTCTAAGGTGGTACAAAATTGGCAATCGAGGCCCCTGCAAAACATCAACCAAAGCTACGGCCAGCTACGGCCAACTCACATGCTCAATCTGGTTGAGCATACGAACTTGAGACAAGTATCAAGTTGAAACAGATTGAGTGCACCCTCCCGTTGAAGGGATGATAGAGACATCCAAAAGTCAATGGCCCAATCCAGCAGATCAAGTCCAACTCCAACCTGACCCAAGATCCCGAATTCCAGCGCAAAGCGAGACAACGGGGTTAATCGAGAAGTGATGGAGGCGATCGCTCCAGATCTGGCTGCTGGTGTTATCTCTGAAATTAAGCGCTCCAGAGCAGCGGCATGGCACCAACGCATAAACGATAGACTCATCCATTGGGAGGGAGTCCGTACTTCTTCACAACATGAAAAGAAATTACGAGACCTCAGCAAACCAATTGGGTGCTCACCCAGAGCAGGTGAACACGGGTAACAACAAGTCTCAACACGACTGATGGGTGAAAATGTCAGAACATTCAAAGACTCCAGCGATGGAGATCTCCTTTTAGCCTTTGAAAAACTGAAAGCATATTCTTCAAGTAGGAACATCATAGGCGGTACGCTCTAATGCCTACAACGATGAAGAAACGCCATTATATAGACATGATGGTTCACTAAACGGGCGCTTCAGCATTAATTGTCGGCATTGAATACTGTATGGGAAACAATGAGACAATGGTTCCCAAGGAAACTGCACAAGACCATGTTCGTCCAATCAACGAGGCTGCACACAACCCATTAATTGGGGGTTCAACCGTCTCACGATCTATGTTGTATGCGTGTTACCATGCATTATATGTTGTACACTTAGCGTATTTCATACAATAAAACCTAGCTCCCACTCTACGGGCCCATGGGCTTGACCCACTATTCAAACAATATTCTACCACGTGCCTAACATGAGCATTAGAAACCCTAGTCATTCTTGACACACACGGATCACAACTGCATATCACCAGCTGATTCAAGGTATTCCTGTCTCTTCATAACTCATCTAAACAATGCATTCCGCTCACGAATATAGGCTCGTCGCCCACAGCTAGCAGAGCCCCTACCTAGCCAGGCAAGCTTAGTCAGCCTTGGCAGATGTCGATGGTTTAGGAAGTGGGAGTCTAATCATCCCTATCATGCCTGGTGATTACAACTCGCCAGGGACTGTGTCCCCCTTCGCGGACAACGATCGCCAAACTCGATTGGGTTAGCCTAGTATGTGACGAGTGGTTACGACAACTTTTGATCAAAGCCCAGACCTGTAGCCTTCACTGTGCGGGTGTAGATGGCTTGGAAGGTGGGAGGCTAGTCAGTCCCGAACTATCTCCAACGGCTTTCCATGGGACCACTGCTCTTCTACAGACCATGGTCGCCGAATACCCCCAAATTTGTAGCTCGATGCGCACAATTGTAGATAATTTGGAAGGTGGGAGCCTAGTTAGTCCCAAGCTGATTTCGATGGCTTGCCACGGGACCACTGTTCTTCAACAGACCATGGTCGCCAAATCCCCTCATCTCTAACTTGTTAGCCCGCTACGTGTGGGTGTTGATGGTTTGAAAGGTAAGAGCCTAGTCAGCCCTGAACTGATGTCGACGGCTCGACACGGGATCATCGCTCTTCAACGGACCATGATCTCCGAATCCTCGCTCCCCAAAACTGTAGTCCACTTTGCTCGAACATAGACGGTTTAGAAGGTGGGAGCCCTAGACGGCTCACCACGCAACCACCACTCTCTTTCGAAACAGCGGTCGCAGAGATAAACCACAACTCAGGTAGAGTTTTCACGCTCACACGGGCTGACATTCTATTATCAGCAAAGTCGCTCATACTGACCCATAAATTGTTTCGCCAACATGCAAAGGAGTGCTACATGGCATACTAGCCCGGGCTTGCAAAACCTGACTCTAGACAAGTGTTCTAGCTCTAGCTCAAAGACAACGCATGTGCTCGACTATCACAGTTCACTCATGCCAGCAACTGCGACCGACAATCAGGTAGGCTTAACAAGCCCCCAATGGCTTATCTTAAGGATGGGCTACAGCTGGGTAGCATAGCCCGTTTCTAACCATCCGTGGAACGCCCACTATTGGATGTAACTAACCAATAATGACTCTGAATCACTCGCAACAGAAATGGTCAAAACTCTCAACAACAGAAAGACCACTCGACTTTCTATCGAACTGACCAGCCTATGCCAAAGTAAAATTACAAAGCAAAATGGAACACGCGCTATGGGGAAACCGACCATAATACGGGTACAAAACACACTCAAGATAAATTTGTTTTCATTATCAGTTGCAGCAAAAAGGGTACAAGTGTACAAAGTCTATTCCTCATCAGAAGAAGGTACATAAACAAAATAACTAATCTTAACGAATGATGGAGCAAGAATTATTGCGTCCGTACACGCTGCAATTTGAGAATCGTGATCCAAATCACACTTTTCATCTAATGACGCAGAAATCACTAATAAGTCTGCATACGACAACTTCTTATAGTGATCGAGGTCCGATCTTATTGTGATCGAGGTCCCATTCCGGATGCTCCTCCTTTATCAACGCCAGCAACTCCAATCTACTATGTATAACCCAGCTGAATTCACACTTGCCTTGTTCCTGGAAAAGCTCTTCCTCGCGCGCATTCGCTCCAGCAAGTTCACGCTCCAACAGCTCTAGTTTGCCTGTCAGTGCATCGACCTGAGATTGCTTCGTAGTCAGACTGATTTTTACATCATTGAGCTCATGTTGCTCAAATTTAAGTTGGTCCTCAACCTTCCTCGCCACTCGAGCATTGAACTCCACATCAGACTCCAACTGCTATCTCTGAACAGCCCAATCAGCCTTCTTTAAGGCGTTCTCCTTAGCGAGAGACCGCAATTCAAAATGCGCCTCAGCCACATCTTCCTGCGCAACCCTCAGATCACGGTGAGTCAGATCCAACTCCTGCTCCAATCTGTCCCTCGCGGACTGATGCGCTATTTTAGTAGCACACAACTTAATACCCTGCTTTGTGATTGCAGTATAGAATAAGTACGGATCGTTCTGGACCGGGGATTAGAGGGCTTGCCAATTAACACTAAGAATAACTAAAAGACAACTAACAACCTAATTAAGTAAATAATGGGGGATTGGATTTTCTAAATTAAACTATGAAAATAACTACGAAAATTACTATAAAGATAATAAAATTAAAGGGATGGCAAATCTCCACACACCAAACATATGCTCATAAATAAATCTTAAATAATCACTTGCTAACTCGTGAGAGACAATGCTCAAGATTAACCGTGACCGCACTGCATTATCTTATTATTTTCCCAAGTTCGTTGAATTAAACTAACCGTCGCTTTCAAACTATTCTTATTATGCTATCTAAACAGAAAATCGCAAGTTAAATAACAATCTAAGATCATTAAGTTTTGTGGAAAATATGAACACTGACTAGGCAATTACAAGTATGATCAGCACAATGGATCATGACATGTTAAGATTCTTTGTAAACACAAGATTAAATCCACACCATTCGAAAATTAATACACGTTTCTAGCAATGATATAGAAATTCACAATTAAATCAATCCAAGTGACTGTAAAACTCAAGCGCATTCCAAGAAGAATTAACCCAAAAATCTCACTGGATGCACTCTTTTCTTTTTCACTGATTGTTTGGTAGAATCATTCTTCCTATTCTAGTTATATGTGAGAGAATTAATGTAAAAGGGAAACAAATAGCTCACATATGATATAACAAGAAATAAAGACATTTTCTGACCTTTTTTTTTTTTTTTCCAGATATATGATCTCATGGAAGGAATGTTACTACTTGAATGCAAGAACGAGGGACACCATATGCTCATACCTCATTCGAATCTCCACATCGTGACATTGCAAGACAAGCTCAATCAAAAGGTCTTAATTTAGGTTGTAATGGGGCCAGGTGTCAAGGGAAGAGAAAGAACGGGTATGAAATTTTCAAAGGGCTTGAAGAAATGGTGAAAACATGCAATAAGATTAGAGACATTAGCAAAGAATCATATGGTTCAAGACACAAATGGGAAAATGAAGAGGTGGCCCACTGATAATGAAGAGTTTCAACAATTATTTTGTATCTACTGAATGAAAAGAATTGAACTATCTGTATGGTGCTGAAATACTGAATGGATATAGATAAGGACTTGTATCCCTTTTGTAACTTTTTGTACCATAATTTTTTTTTTCAACTCTTTCTTCTTGAACTGTCTACCACCCACACTTGTTTTTCAACATACCTTGAACCACAATAAAGTCTCTGCAAATCAAATTATGCTCCACTCTTCTTATTAGGTTAGGGATAGAAAATGAGGGTAATGAAATAAAAAGCTTAATAACAGGCTCAACGGGGTTAACCTAAAGGAAATATATCATTGATCAAATTTATTGGTGGAAACTAGGTGCCTTTATCATGTCAAGCATATCATGCAATTCAATATGATGCTTTGAACGAATTAATACAAGTTCTAGTGTTTAATTCTTAATTTTGAAAGCAATCCAAGTAGCAACCAAAGCAAAAAAAATTGAGATCCTACAACGAGTTATTATTGACAAAAGAAATGAAAGATGACCTAACTAAAAACTCTCAAAATCAAAGGAACAATAGGCTCAAAACTCACATATGGGTTATAATGAGTTAAATTCAATTAAGCATGCTATGAGTACCAATTACTAAGTTGATTACATGTGAATATGCATATGATTACCATGAATAAGCATTAACCAAATAATATATTAGATCTTAACTCATGCTTATAAATCACCTTAAAGTCATGCAAATAAAAAACAAATCTCATCATTGTATTGGAAAGTATCCTAAGACTCAAAACAAACTAATTTTTTTTATGACACTAATACCAACAAAGAAATTAAAAACCAACATTTTTTTATATTTTTTTAAGGGACTGACACTTTTTTTTCTTTCAAAATAAAACAACGTTTTGTTCCCCCCACACTTAAACCTAACATTGTCCTCAATGTGAATAGATTATAGCACATGTAATGAAAAATTTAAAAGCGGAAAAACAAACTACTAACAAACAAAAACAAAAATAACGAAAAGAAAATAAAGGGATAAAGAAAGCAAATCTGATTGGGTTGCCTCCCAAGAAGCACTTGTTTTAACGTCGTGCAACCTGACAAAAAGAAAAAAAATTAATAAAAAGAAAAATTTTAATTAATAAAAAAACTATTAAATAATTAACAATTTTACTAATCCCTGGCAACGACGCCAAAAATTGATGCGCTATTTTAGTAACATACAACTTAATACCCTGCTTTGTGATTGTAGTATAGAATAAGTACGGATCGTTCTGGACCGGGGATTAGAGGGTTTGCCAATTAACACTAAGAATAACTAAAAGACAACTAACAACCTAATTAAGTAAATAATGGGGGATTGAATTTTCTAAATTAAACTATGAAAATAACTACGAAAATTACTATAAAGATAATAAAATTAAAGGGATGGCAAAGATGAGAAATTAGCTAAGGGTTTATCTCCACACACCAAACATATGTTCATAAATCAATCTTCAATACTTGCTAACTTGTGAGAGACCATGCTCAAGATTAACCGTGACCGCACTGCATTAATCTTATTATTTTCCCAAGTTCGTTGAATTAAACTAAGCGTCGCTTTCAAACTATTCTTATTATGCTATCTAAACAGAAAATCACAAGTTAAATAACAATCTAAGATCATTAAGTTTTGTGGAAAATATGAACACTGACTAGGCAATTACAAGTACGATCAGCATCTTGTTCTTACCTAGGTTTTCACTTAACCTTACCAACGTTCCTTGGTATTTACTACTTGTGAGTACAAGATTATAACAATTAGGTGAAACTCTCCTATACTCTTGCCCCAGATCCTAGCATGCTTACTAAGTTGTCCACCTTAACAAACATACAAAGAAAAGTTCTCTATAAAGCAGTTAAGCAAAACACAATCACTAATAGCAAGGAAGATTAAATTCAATTAATTTATAAAACACATGTTCGGGGCTTCGAATCCACCCGTAACTAAGAGGAGTTTAGCTAGACATATTAATTATGTTCAAACAGTAATCCATAATCAATAATCAAACTAAAATAAATAAGGAGATTAGAAGAAGCGTTGTCGCCTGTGCGTGGTGGTACTAAGTGGACTGATGGGCTGCAAATAACGGTAAAAAAGAGAATTAAAATTCTCTTCTTTTCCTCTTCGCGATCTGCTCCTTCCTCACTTTTCAATATCTGCTTCGTTTTCGTGTGTGTGGCTGTGGCTGATGGAGGTGACGAAAGGAATGGGGAGAGATGACGACGGCGACGACAGGGGATAGCGAGAGAGAGAGACTGAGACGAGGGTTTTATCTTACTGGTGGAGGCGATCGGCTGAGAGATGAAGACGGTGACGATGTCTGTGTGGCTGTGATGGGAGTGAAACAGGGAGACGTGGCTAGGGTTTGGCGAGGTTGTTTGGAGGAGGAGGGTGATGGTTGGATTTGATGATGGTGGTGGGTTCAGGACGACGGCGGTTGTGGATGGGTGATGATGGGTGACGGCTTGCTGTGGTTGCAAACGTGATTGCTCCAGGGCATGTATCATCCCTTTTATAATTGTTTTGTTTCCTTCTTTGCTTGGTTTCCTTGTTTGTGTGGTTTCCTTTTGCAACTAGTTGCCAATTTGCTTCACTTAGCTTCTATTTTAGAATCTTGTAATTGGAAACCTACACAAACACGAAAATAACAATTAGTATCATAATTAACAAGTAATAGCTAAACATATATATAGAAATATGGTACTAAAAATAGCCTAATTATGCCCCTATCACGGACACCGCCTCTTAGACTCATGGGCTTCCAGACGAACCCTCTGAGTCTCAGCAACAATGACCAACTGTTCCAGCCTCTTCTCCTTAATCTGCTTCCTCGGCAGCTCAATTTCAAAAAGCGCGTCAGGATACATCCCTTACATGTTCGAGAAGACACGCTCCATGGTGTACACCCTATCACAAACCGCCTCAACTTCCATCCCAGTGTCAGTCACCTAGCTCAAGTGAGACATTCCTAGCATATTGTACTTTAAACCCTTATCCTTACGCCCTTCTACAGTACCCTCCTCCAATTTTTTAGCGTGATCCATTAGCCAGCTATGATGCCTGCTTATATGTTTTCTCAAAGCATAATCCACATCAACCTCTTGGTGCCAGGCCTGATTGTCATTTTCACTACGTCCGGGGCAAACAGACTTATCCGCGCATCCGAATGGAGTTCTCCCGGATGAGGAATTACACCAGCACTACCCTTCGTAGTCGCCACTGCTCCCAGCCCCTCATTCGCAGCCTTTGCTTTATCGCCAACAGTCGACCCTTTATTGCGAGACGGCTCAGCGGAATCTGAAGGAAGAGAAGGAAGCGAGTTGTCTAATGGACACTCCACCCTGAGATGCGGCCTGGAGCGAGATGGGGAACAATGCAAACTATGAGAAACTTGGCCTGTGTCATCACGGCTACTATCGAACAACCCATCAGTGGAACGATTGGACTTTGGGACCTTAGGCGAATCTTCATTAGGACCCTCTAGTAGAATGGTCCTGGACGGGTAAGCACCAGTAGAAGCCGCCACAACAGCCAGCATCAGCTTCTCGCTCAGAGCTTTGGCCTGCATGACACTAAGATTCGTCGCATCTTCAACCCCTGCTAATCGTAAGTGGTCCTTCTCTTAGCCGGACCATTCAGGCTCCGCCCTGGCAAGCCGACCAGACTCATGCTTCTCACTTATTGGAGCAAATCATTTAGAAGATGACCCAATCGTAACACGAGACTTATTTGAACCTACAAAGGAGGCAAGCGTCTCATAAAGCACCCCCGTGTCAGACAAAACAAGAGCCTTAATTTTGGCGACTTTCCTTTTTTTTAGAAGGAGCCCCACCTTCGAGCTTAACTCGCAACGATCAATAAAGAGTGGGGGACTCGTGCTAGTTGTCCCATAACCCACTGCGAATAAAGTTGGTACTACATATAACCTCCTCCACATTCTTTTTCGGCAAGTCACGTAATTTTTTTATAGTGTTTTGCTCCTCTGGGTTAAGAGAAGTAGTGGGGAACGTTCCTGCGAAGAAACATGAACAACGGTTAGCATACAATCAGCGCAACGGAATTGAAAGATAAAACTACACTTACGAAGTGGCTTGAACTCTCGTTTGAGCAGATGACCCTTGAGCTGGAAGTACATTAAATATGCAGGAGCCAAGAAGCAGTACTTTTGCTAGGACTTGAAGTCATCCGAGAAATTCTCAAAACAAGTCGGCGATGTCATCTTACAAACGGCGTGATCGTTCAGTCTAGGAGAAGTCAACAACTGGATCACCTACGGAGTCACGCGGACACCAGCTTTCTTCACTATGATTAGAATGAGAAGAACGATCCTGTACCCATTGGATACCAATGGGCAGAAGGGATTCCAAGAAAATCCAAGAAGTCCTAAATCACGTCAAGAACTAGGAAGCAGACTCCAGTTTGAAGCATCCCGCGGTCAAACAGATAAACCCCACCGGTGAAAACATTGGCGTCTGATCATCCTTCAGAGCATATAACGGCAGGTCCTTAGGGACCCCGAACTTCTTCCGAATTTCAGCAAGGCTCGATTCAGAAAGAAACCTGTCTTCAAAAAAATCTAAACCCTTGGCCAAAGTCACGTCATCAAGAATGTTTTGGTGAGCCATGAAGAAGATGAACGATCTTTTCAATCAGAAGATGAACAAAGCAAAATCTCTAAGAGTAAAGAAAATAAAAGAGTTAGTCTCCGCATAAAGAAATACCTAAATAGGGATTGGGTTCCCGCCTCTTCTTCATTAAACCGATGAACATTAAATTAATGAAGCGTGTGACTCAAGCAACGATTTAGACTCAATCATCATGAGCGGCATATCTTTTCTAGAAGTGACTTAGCGAACTGATGTGATGGCCTACTAATTCAGGGGGTAGTTGATGATACACCAAAACGGTCCCTATTCTGCGACATACACGTGTCATGATGATCTCGAGGAGTAACAAGCCCTAGTGTCAGCCCAACACTGATCCGACCCAAGCGATTTTAAGCCCACCCAATGAAGTTCGCCAGACAGACTCGAATTCTTACAGCCTGCTAAGCCCACTTGTCTCACAACTATCCTTAATACCCATAAGCCCTGCTAAGGCAATTATCTCGAGGATCAGCTTCAGACGGGCAATTACAGCAGCTCTTTGCTTCTAACCAGGAAGCAAATTAAAGAGTATATGTCACACATGGGGACGTCTATCTACAAACTACTCTCGAAATGGGAATTATCTCCCATGTATCTAGGAGCACAAGGCTAACAGGGAAACTCCCCTCCACAACACGACTCCTAGTTAGAGAAGGATCTCCTCGAAGATTTTCTTCCCTAACCTACGCTGTCGATGGCCTGGTCGAACCAGCAGGGGCGGATCTAGGATTGCAGACAAAGGGGGGCAAAAAAATATGTACATTTTCAAGAGATTTCCTCGGTATACAGCATAAAAAATGTCCTTTGTATAAGAAGTTTCCAAGAAATTAGTAAAGGCATCAAAGTTTGTCTTCTTTTTCTGGGTTATGTTTAACGATAGAGATATACAACATAAAAATTTCAATTTTTATGTACATTGCAAACAAGCTATGTATGTCACTATGTGTGTAGTGTGAAATGTGTACATGTGGTGTGTATAGAGTGTGTTTGTCTTTGAGTGTGAGATTGATTGCTTAGTAACATTTTATGTAGAGCATTTTTTTTTGTTTTTGCTTTTATAGAAAGACCATTAAGGCTTCTCGTGATATTGTTTTCAAGAATGATGAGATTGGCTTGGAGATATTTCATATTGTATTGCCTGCTGCAATGGCTTTAGCAGTTGATCCAGTTGTTTTTTTTATTGACACAACATTCATCGGACATGTAGGTTTGTCATTGTTTCTTCTTTTCTTGTTAGTTGTAATATTAGATGGAGAATCTCTGAATTGGTTGACATGAAAAACTATATTAAATTCAGGAATTTAGGTTTCAGAAATTCATCGAAATTTTTATTGCAAGACCAGGGCATAAAATCAACAAGTCGGAGATGGAGAAATAAAAACATCAAACAAACTCACCTGTTTCAGACGGAGATAAAGAAGAACTGAAAATGATATCGCAAGACGCAAGTGCAAACGCAAACACAAGAGGCTCGATTTTTCTTGCGATTTGGGATCTATGATGTTTTTTTATAAAGAGGAAGCAATATGAAATTTCAAGGGGGGCAATATAAATTTTCAAAGGGGGGCAATAGTGAAATTTTAACTACTTTAATGAATTTTTTACAAAACCTAAGGGGGTCAATTGACCCCCTTATCCAAGCAGTGGATCCGCCCATGCGAACCAGGACTCAAGTACAATAAATTAGACACAAGGTTGGTAAGCTAAGGTACACTACAAATTTCCCATTTACAACATTACACCTTCATCAGATCCATGTCTGACTTTAGCATCAGAGTCCCATCGGCCACCACAACAGTGGTCCATAGCTCACATGCATTCCTTATGCAGGTCAGCAGGTTTGCAGGTCAAGGTCAAAGCATGGAACGTAAAATGGCTGCATCACAAAGCGAACGCGAGAAATCAAGGAATTAGCAACTGGAAATTGAAGAGGTGCATAAGAAAGTAAACCTGTACTCAACTTCCCCTTTTATAAGGACGAGGAGCGAAAGGTCCGCTATTGGGAGAACGTGCAAGATATGACAGTCACACAAAATCCTAGAGATCGCGCTAAAACGAGCAGGCGAACAAAACATCGAAGAGACAACACCGGCAACAGATAGTAAGAACACTAAATGTGTCGTAAAGTTGAAATCGAAAACAAAACCACCACACAATTAGTGGATACATGAACATACCCACTAACTAATGGGGGAGTAGCTGATGATACAACAAAATATATCGACATCGCGGCCATACACGTGGCAGAAAACATTCATCACGAGGATCTGGTGCCCCATCTACTGTGTCAGCTCGTAAAATGCAAGAAGGTTAAAAATGATCATAGAGGCCCAAACAAGGCCTACTATAAGAAGACATAATCGAAGCCCAAATCCAGGCCTGAATGAATCAAAACCCAAATCCAGGCCCGACATGAGTTCTCTTATAAAGAAGATAAACATTGCATAAAAAAGAGTCATGGAGGGAGTTACGCCTCCATGGACGCATCTCCATAAAGAAGAAGATTGGTACAAGAAACATCTCCTGCCATTGCGCCTCACGTGTTTAGGTCACGCAGAGAATTAACCACGACCATTATAAAAGGTAAAGGGAACATTCAACAAAGGTATGTAACTTTAACTGAGTTTTGTTAAGATTTACTTCCTTCTTCAAACAGAATTGCTGACTTAAGCATCGGAGTGCATTCGACAACAAAAAATGTGGTCTTTGGCAGTCTAGCATCTGGTTTGCAAATTAAACTCTCAGGTGGACGAGATTTGGACACATAAATACCTATTAGAGTTTGGCCCTCATTTTGAAAACTATTTGACTTTAACCCTCATTTTTTGTCGGAACCGTTAAGTCCACGTCATTGACCAGTCAAGTTTAATTTTTAGACTCTTTTATCCTTACGTTAGGTTAAACCATAGTTAAGCCCAAAAAGGTAAATTCTTAATAACTAGCTCCTCCAAATAACAACTTATTTTTCCATTTTTATTTGAAAGTATTGAGTTCTCATATTATGCGATATAAGTAGGTGGTTCGGAGTCTTTGTCAAAACTCATAATCTTGCAAAAGCCTATAGAATGGGTTAGAGTCAATGGAATTAATTAGCTTCAATAATTTTTCCCAGCTTCACTAAAAGTTGGTATACCCAAATCACAAAAGATATCATTAACCATAAAATGGTGTGTTAGTATGAATGCAGCACACTGTTCTTTGAACCTAACATCCATTTATCACATTCTGAGGTAGATACAACCATCTAGTTACCACCCTTGAATTTCTTATTGTCGAAATGTCTGATTATCAAATGCACAAACCACCCCCCCCCCCCCCCCCCATTGTCAATTCCATCATCCTCCCCATCCTGAATCTTAGAATTATGATCAACACCAACTAATTGTTCATCTTTTGGCTTTTAAGTACCGATTAGCCCCTTAATTTGGGGACCCCTGGATTTATGGGTTCTTGCCAAACCTGTACATCATGTCTCAATCTAATCAAAACCTAGACTCCAAAATCCAAACTTCAAAATAAAAACATTGAGAAAAATTGAAATAAAACAAACTATGATGAGAAGCACTTTGATTGGTCCATGATAGAGTGTTCGATGGTGAGGTATGTTTGTCCCTTCTCCGCAGCTAAATAACATCATGAATGGCTCTGCATTTCTAGAAATTCAAGTCAAGAAAGTGTGAGTGAGTGAAATTGTGAGTCATGTGAAATGTAGATAGATAGAAAGGATGTAAGTTCTAGAGCATTTCCAGTGGGAAACTTAACCCCCTCGAATTGTGTCTCGGGATCTCAAATACAGGGGCATCTCACTCAAAACTGCAACCCCACTTGGTAAATAAAAACTAGGTCTGCCATTGTTTAAGATGCACATTAAACAATCAAATGCTTCTTCAAACCAAAACTCAGAGCAGTAGCATCTTTGTCTCAGCAGGGAGCAGGGAACATGAAGTAGGTTGCAGCGTCTTCATCACATTAGGGAGAAGAGAACAATGTATGTCGCAGCAAGGAGGAGCGTCTTCATCGCATCAAGGAGGAGGGAGATCGCCGCGAAGAGGAGGAGGTTCAATGAAAAATGGTTTTATGATTTAGGCGAAATCTCATTCCTTAGTTTAACCTAAGGTAAGGGCAAAAATGGTCCAAAAATTAATCTTGACCGATCAATGACGTGGACTTAACGGTTCCATCAGAAAATGAGGGTTAGACTTAAATAGTTTTCAAAACAAGAGTCAAACTCTAATAAGTGTAAACTAATGAGTGCCAAACTAAAAAAACCCCATAAAATTGCTCCCTCGTAAGGTGTTATGGCGTTATACTTTACTAAATCATCTCACATCTTCTTACGAAACCTTCTTCATACTTGAAAGAACATAATACATGATGTGTTCATATCTATTATTGCTGATCTCGATGATATCTAACCTGCAAAAATAATAAGCGGATGCCCTGGACTGTCGTTATGGTGGTCAAAGGCACTGTAATGCTTAAGTTAGATACTGGTTCGAGAAAAAGTGAAGACTGTATATAAAATTGCAGTGTGTATACTTGCGTACCTTTCTTTCTCATTTTACCGACTCTTATAGTGAGCCTTCCCTCGCCAACTATCCCAGCGATCGAGGGTGTCATGGGGGTAGGAGATCTCGCATTAGATCTTACTCGTTCATGACTGAGTACTTCGGCACTTGGCTCTGTTTAGGACCCAATGCGTGATTGGCTTAGAGATGATTTCATGCGAGTGGATCCCAGGCCTGTGACAACTCTGAGATTCGTTGTTCGAGCCTTATTGTCCTAGGCCAAGCCCTAAGACCCATGCCTCTAGGGTTGGCTGTCTTGGGCCTGGGCGCCTTCTTAGCTCAGGTGCGTAATGTTGCTGATGGAAGGCTGCAGCTGATAGATTATACCCAAGAGCACCAGAGAGATTGGGATCTATCAGTTTATCGACCTCTTACTTATGCTTGGTTTGAGGAAGCAGATGACTCTTCCTCTGACCTGCGAGGTGGCCCTGAAGCCAGTTCAGGTGTTGTAGAGACGATTGCCTATCATGTTATCTCATAACTTGCTTCATACTCTGTTGCTCATGAATCTTTTCTGAATTTGTTCCCGATGAATGAGTTGCTCTTGTAATGAAAGGAAAAAAAATTATCAATGAGAAAATTTCCCCTTCTATGTTAATCCGTGCCAGTAGCTATTGTACTTGTCATTTCCAATTCTTGCTTAGGTTAGCCTGAGTAAGCGGGTATACCTACCCCCACCTAAAGTAGGGCTTCAGTCCAGACTGAAACCCTGTTTTTGCTTGTCTAAGTATATTTTCTCAACAGTAATAACTTAATTTGCTGTGAGAATTAAGTTGTAGGATAGTCACCTTTGTTCATACGGATCATGCTCCCTTGGTGACGTGAATAATATATCCCTTAGTAATTGATTTTGCGTAGGAGTTGTCCTCAATCCAAAAATTGCACTTCCTTGTTGGTCTCTGACCTTTGTAGAGGTTACGTTGCCTGAAAAAACTTTCTCTTATTAGACTGAGTATCATATACCAACAGCCTTTTTTGTTTTGAGGAGGATTTTGAACTTTAGTGGGGTCGTCTCTGCCTTTTGGTCTTGGCTCCCATAATATCCTCCGCTCCTAGGTAGGAGTTAGGCTGTTGAAGAGTTGTCTTCGCCCGAACGGGCTAAACTTCTATATTTATTTGGTTCAAACCTTGAAAGGTCTTGAGCTAAGAAGGAGTAGTCTTCGCCCATTAAAGCTAATCCTTCTACTTTGACCTAAATCCTGAACATGAGTTGGGTTGCAGAAGGATCGTCTTTGCTTGAATAGGCTTGGCTCATGTGCATATCTTCCTCAATCCTTAAGAGGGTCAGATTTCATAATACGCCTCAGTCTTGAATACGAGCTGAGATGCTGAAGAACTATTTTGACCAAACGGTTAAGCTCATGCACTCCTCAGGCTTCGTCTTTGAGAGGACCTGAGCTAGAAGAAGTCTTTCACATCTATATAGGCTGGACTTTTTAGTATACCTCAATCCTGAACAGGAGTTGAGCTGCTGAGTAACCATCTTCGCCCGAACGGGTTAGGTTCTTGTACTCATCAGTTTCAGTCATTGGGTTGACCTGGGTTGGGATAAGTCTTCAGGCCTGTATAGCCTTTATAATATACCTCGATCCTGAACATGAGTCGAGTTGTCAAGGATCCATCCCTGCCCGAATGGGCTAGGTCTATGTATTCTTCTAGCTCAGTCTTTAATAGGATTTGCGTTGGGAAGGAGTCTATTACACATGTCAACGCTAGATTTCATAATAACCTTAGTTTTGAACATGAGTTGAGTTGTTGGGGAACCATCTCTGCCTGAACGGGCTAGGCTCATGCGCTCCTCTCGCTCGATCCTGAAGAGGACCTACGCCGGGAGAAAATCTGTTACGCCTGTCAAGGATAGACTTCATAATAACCTCAATCCTGAATAGAAGTTGAGTGCCGAGGAGCCATCTTTTCTCGAACGGGCTAGGCTTCTATTTTCCTTTGGCTCAGTCCTGAAGAGGACTTGCGCTAGGAAGGAGTCTGTCACGCCTATCAAGGCTAGACTTCATAATAACCTCAATCCTGAACTGGAGTTGAGGAGTCATTTTCGTCCGAACGGGCTAAGATATTATATTCCTCTGGTTCATTCCTAGAGAGGACTTGCGTTGGGAAGGAGTTTGCCATGCCTGTCAAGGCTAGACTTCATAATAACCTCAATCCTGAACCGGAGTTGAGTTGTTGAGGAGCCATCTTCGACTAAACGGGCTAGGATTTTGTATTCCCCTAGCTTAGTCTTGAAGAAGATCAATGATGGGAAGGAATTCGTTACACTTGTCAAGGATAGATTGTATTTGAGTAGTAAGCTGTCCATGGACTGGGCTCGATCCAATGCATCGTACCTTGGCTCCTTGGCGGACTAGGTCACTTGTATGGTGAGCTGTCGTGGCCTTCAGTGAGGCTAGGCTTGCCATTTGTGTGGCAAGTTGTCATTGTCCTAAAAAGGACTAGGCTCGCACGTTTGTGTGTCATTTTGATCCTCGTGTTAGGATCGAGCTTTGGTAGGCGGTGAGCTATCCAAGGACTGGGCTCGACCTGCTGTATCATACCTCGACTCCTTAGGAGGACTAGGCCACTTATGCGGCGAGCCATCACTAACTTTAGTGGGGCTAGGCTTGACTACTGGTGTACCATTTTGGTCTATGTGTAAGGGTCGTCTCTTCCCATATAAAAGGAGTTGAGTGTGTATTAGAGTAGTTTATAAAGAGATTACCTTTATTGATCTCCTTCAAAAGTACTACATTCCACCCTCGCTGCTTCTCACCAGTAAGTCTTGGGCTTGTTGGTCCATCTTTTTTTGGGGAGTTTGAGCCGATCGTGGTTACTTACCCAATATCTTTATCGCGACGTAATGACATTATCTGGCGGAAGATTGATTTCCCTTGATAGTTCCCCTCTCTCTATCTCTATTGACAGGGTATTTGAGGCACTGGTGCCATGTGGAGACCATTGCCCCCATCTGGTGGAGCCAAGGTATCCCCATGATTATATTATTCGCGGATGGGTGTCCACCATGATGAACTTCGTCATGACGAATTTTGTCGGTTCTCCTACTCCCACTGGTAGGCTGATGCTCCCGATCGAGTAACTTCAGGCATCAATGAAACCAACCATCACCCGATTATCCGGCTTCAGTTCCTCTTCTCTCAGCCTTATCCTGCGAAATGCTTTTAGGAATCTAAGTTGGTTGGGCCCCCGGTGTCCACCAACGACCTTTTGAATCCCCATTTTGATATGGAGATCGTGATGACCAGGGCGTCATTGGCGGAGAGTAGACCCCTTTCATGTCTTGCTCGATGAACATCAGGTTCGGGGTTAGATGTTCCACCTGGGCGTGTGGGACTGGGCATTCTCTACTGTTGGGACCTGTTTGCAGCTCCCTGATTGCATGCTTCCTTGACCAGTTATATTTTTCCGATTTGTTGTGTGTGTTGTGTAGGACGTAGATGACGTCTACAACCTTTTCTTCAGCCTCTAAGGTGTTTATTATTTCTCTTGGGGTTGTTTCTTGTCAAAATCTATGAATTCTCCAAGTCTTCCCTTTCAAAATGAGTATTCTTGTTCTTGAGACTTTTGCAGTCTTGTGTGATGTGGTCGTGATCCTTGTGACAGGCGCAGTATTTGCCCTTGTTACGTTTAGAAGGATCACCTTTGATCTTTAGGGACCACTTGACGTCCTCTCAATATTTCATGGAGGAAACGATTTTGGCCTTTTTTGGAGTTGAGTGGAGCGTACTTAGATAACCTTGCACCAACGTAGTTGGTGGCCCTATCAAGTTTTGCCTTGTCGGACTCGATCTTGTTGTCGCTCGTTTTCCTTTTGGACCTTTCCTCCTATTCCCGCCTCTTTTCTCCCTCTGTCTCGGGCCCTAGGGGCCTGCTTCGCCTAATTTTCACCTTCTTTCTTGGTGGCCAACATCTCCTCCATAGTGATGTATTCTTGTGCACTTTTTTAGCAAGTCCGCCATATCCCTCGGAGGTACTAGTAGGGATGGCAGTAGGGTGGATTTTCACGGATATCCTCTCGACCCAAACCATTTGGGGCGGTTTGAGTTTATCTTAATAGATTTCGAGGCAGATTTGGGGATTCAAGATGTATCCATCACAGATTTGAGGCGGATACAAATTTAATCATATCCGCCTTACGCCCCACCCAACTAATTTAAATATCATCTGATTTAGAGATTGAGACATAATCAATCAATAAGTATAAGGCATGTGGGCTATGTCCGCACCCTGACTCCTTCCACATGGTTTCACAGTGAAAATGAAATCATTTTTTTCTTATTTTATTTTCTTTCTTTCATCATCTAATCTCCTTACAATATCCAACACCAACTACATACTCTCTCTTTTCAATAGCAACTATTCCTCATATCTCAACTCAACTGTGTAGTCTACATCGAAGAGAAGAGTAGCTGGCAACAATGGTGATCGTCTCAACCTCACTCACAACCCCCAAATCAACCATCTCTTCTGCCGCTCCAGGCTTCTCTAGATTGCGTTCTTCCAGCTTGAGCTTCGCTAGATCTCAATCCATCTCAACCACTCAGGCTTTTTTCAACAAGATGGAATCTAACCTCTATCTTTCTTCAACCCGCAAGGGTTGCAGAGGTGTTGTTGCCATGGCCAATATTGGGAACACCAACATCTTCTTCTACATAGAACACCAACGTAGCATCATTGCTTGCCCTTGCCCTCCTGCATCAGTTTTTCCTCATTCGGTAAGACCTTTTCATCTGTCCCCTTCTTCACCGGCTTCCCTTTTTCACCTTCCTTGTCCCTCTGTGCTTGTTCTCGCTAAAATTGTGCTTCAATAGGATGAAGGTGTCTATGCTTGCTCACTACTCCCCTCACCACCTTTCAGGAATCATGGTGATTCGAAGAAAGCTAATCAGCTGGTGTAAGAGCTGGATTAGGATTTTTTTGAACTAGAATGGCGGCGGCGTTGATGCTTTCGAATTGGCTTGGGTTGGAAAGCGTGTGATCTTGGATTGTTTGTGCTTGCCTGATGTATTTGGTTGTTTTTTTTCTTCCGTTATTCGGGTGGGGTGGATATCTACCAATCTGCCCGAAACGGGAATGGTTTTTAAAAAATTATATAAACGGATATCCGGAAAGGATTCGGGGATCCGCGATCTCTGATGGGGCGGGATGGATTTTCCCCAATCCACCCTGTTGCCATCCCTAGGTACTAGGGTGAGGAATATGCAGAACTAACCTCCTCGGAGGCTAGAAGTGGAGGAATTTACCGACGTGTCATCGCCGTGACTGTCGATCAGGGTCAGATAGTCATTGAAATGAGTGCCATACACTCTTAGGGTCTTGCCCTGTTTCAACTTGAGACTCAGCAGGTAGTGAGGCCCTTTTCTAATTCGCTGGCACCCCACGAATCTTGTGATAAACGCTTTTTCCAAAACGTGGAACGAATCAACAGATCTTGGCTGAAGACTGTGTCGCTTCGAAGAATAAAAGAATGAAATTCGAATGGAACCAGGTCAGTGCATCCATCTCCAGGCTGGTGGGAAAAGTTTGACATGGGATGGCCTCTAATTCTTTAAGTGCCATCACATGATGGTAATTGCGCAAATGGTCCGATGGATCTGATATTCCATCATAGAACTCTAGTTTTGGTGGGACGAACTTCGTTGGAAGCGGGGCGCTCATGATCTCCTCTGATAAAAAAAGGGTAAGGAGATTGTACAACACGTCCTGGTTGCAATCAGTTGGAGCAGGTTCCTAACCATGGTGTGGTCTACTTTAGGGGCATGGTCCCCATGTTCTCCGTTGTCCCTTAGGCTCTTTTGTCGGCCGATTCTATGATCCTGCCTGGGGAGGTTTTCACTTTCCTAGACGCGCTCTTGGGCGTTCTCCTTAGTATGGGATCTCCCTGGTCTTCTGCCGCCATCGTATGGCTGTGGTCGACCCAAAGCAAGCATCTCCACCACTCGTGCCAGGTGATCCATATGAACCAACATCTTGTTTATGTGGGGATCGGTCGTGGCTGCCGCAGCGGCTGGGCTAGGCGACTGCTCTGCCCGCTCGACTGGATCAATTCGACCCTGTGGGGGCTTATCTGTCGGAGGGTTGTTTGGTTCAACATTGTTGAATGCTCAAGATCTGGTGTTGGTGACCACTTCTCGAAGCTGTGCTCAGTTTAGAAAAAAAACTTTGTATGTTTGTTTCAGGGAAAACATATTGTCGTATTCCCTACAGATGACGCCAAACTGATGCGTTCAAATCTATCCTCGCTAATCCCAATTATATCAAACCTGCAAAAATGAGTAGTGGTTAAGCCCAAGATGACCATTGTGGTGGCTGAAAACACTCCAATGCTTAAGTCAGATATCAGTTCGAGAAAAAGTGAAAACTATATGTAAAATTACAGTTTGTATACTTGCGTACCTTTCATCCTCATTTTGCCGACTCTTATAGCTTGCCTTCCTTCCTCAACTGTACCTGCGATCGAGGGAGTAATGGAGGGAGGAGATCTCGCATAAGATCTTACAAGTGCATGATTGAGTACTTCAACATTTTTCTCTGTTTAAAACCCAATGCTTGATTGAGCTATAGCCGATTTTGTGCAAGTGGATCTCAGGCCTATGACAACTCTGAGATTCATTGTTTGGGTTTTATTATCCTATGGCCAAGCCCTAAGACCTGTACGGTTGGCATGTCTTGGGCCTGGGAGCTGACTTTCGGGCTAAATAATAGTCTTGCGCATGGATTCGCTTGGGACTGCGCTGAAGGCTTTATGTACTAGGGTTACTCCATGCCACGTGTACGGTCGTAATTGAGTGATTGTTTGATGTCTCATCAGTACCTCCATTTCCATTATAGTTTATTTGTACTCCTACAAAATCCAGTTTAAAAATATTATCAACCTCATTTACACGAAAGTTCGAGTTCAGTAGTAACACCAAAGTAAATATTAGAAAAGGTATGAAAGCTTTAAGTTGTTCTCTTTCTTAAGCGACAAATTTGATATATATTTGGATGGGTCCCTGTCTCTTTCTTAAGCGACAAAAATGAGCAACAGTGAACCAGATACCACCATGTTCGCGGCCAAAGGCACTCAGATGGCAAAGTCAGGTTCTTGAACAAGGATGGAATTAGACTGATTAAATTAGGGTTGCATACCTTTGTTATCCATTTTATTCACCTTATATAATGAGAGCACTCTACCTCTAAATGCACAATGGAGGGAGAATATCTCGCTTAAAATCTCCCCTCATCAAGTTATGTCCATGTAGGATTCTTCACCCGTCCACGACTAATCTTCTTTGGTACTTGGCTATCTTTAGGTCTCACTGCCTAATTGGACCACAGAGTGATCTAAATGGGCCTCGGTCTCAATTATCCCAAGGGTATGTGTTCTTGCCTTATTGTCTTGGGCCAAGCTCCAAGACTTCCACCATATTGGGCCTGACTTGGACCTGGCTTGGGCTTGGTCTATCCTAACCCTTTTCCATTAGAGTGGATATGTGCCACATGTTTGATTGTGATTGGATGATTGTTTGATGTCTCATCAGTCACTCCCCTAATTAGTAGGCCGCGTGCAGGGCTATTAACTCACCAAGTAGGAACTTGTGCTACGCATTGGTCACTTAATTCAACGTCTCTTTGGGCTTTGCGCAACATTTAATGCTGATACCACTTTTGGGTGATTGATTTTCCTAAACGCCGAGCCTATATCTACTCGGCTTGATTGGATTCGGTCCTATCCCTAGCATTTCCAGAGTTTTCGTTGTATTTGTCCTAAAAATTTTAACTTTAATCCAGAACAAAATTCAACCGTTTCCCAACTGTGCATGGCGGTTCTTAAATGTTCTCCTCCTGTGGTCTCCTCTGGAAGTCGTTGATGAAGGAAGTGGATATGTTTGAACTTTGTCGTCAGTACCAAATTTCTCCAGCCCAACGACTGTCGAATGGGTGGAGAATCCTTATTGCAATTATGATCGGAGCAGAGGAGTCGAAGCTCCACTTGTCGATGAAGTCGCCGCACTCGTCAACCTACATTGTGATGAATCCTAATGGGATTTGTGCCTTGAGGGAGCTCGCTTGCTTGGATTTGTTCCCATACGCTCTTCAAGAGCTGACATAGATATCGCTTCTTTGTGAAGAATAAGTCGAGGGTACCACCTTGATACTAAGGATCTTCTGTCATTTATTAGAAGTTGCATCTGGGGCATCTTTTTTATAAGACACACCGATTGGGTCAACTCCTAGTATGTGTTATGGTAAATCTTTATTCACAAAGTCCTTTCCACCAAGCTCCGCTAGTTAATGCTTACTATGTAAAAGCCTTCGCTTTGATTAGTCAATTAAGCTACTGAAAAAATCTTTGCTTAATCAATAAAGCTTGAGTTTTCCCTGTTTCATGTTTGTGTTCTTGCTTTAACAATAGGTCCGATTGGACTAGATTTGAATAATACAAGCCACTTCAATCCTGAACTGGGCTATGCTGGACAAAAGTCATTTTGGTCCGAGCGGACTAGACTTGATAATATAAGCCACTTTAATCTTGTACAGGACTAGGCTAGATGGAAGTCATCTTGGTTCGAACAAACTAGACTTAATAATACCAACCATCTTAATCCTGAGTAGGACTAGGCTAGATGGAAGTCATCTTGGTCTGAATGAACTAGACTTAAAAAGACTAGGTCACTTGGATGCAGCAAGTCGTTGTCATCCTGAATAAGCCTAGGCCTGGCCACTCTGTGTGGTTGTGGTCCTTTAGACAGACTAGGTCACTTAGATACGATAAGTGTTGTCATCTTGAATAGGAGTAGACTTGGTCGATGTGCGCCATCATGATCCTTTAGACGGACTAGGTCACTTAGAAGCGGCAAGTCGTTGCCATCCTGAATAAGACTAGACTTGACCACTTTGTGCCATCATGGTCTAGGTCATCATCCTGAATAAGACTAGAGTTGGTCGTTCTGCGCCATCGTGGTTTGGTATGTTAGATGCGGCAAGTCGTCATTGTCCTAAATAGGACTAGAGTTGGTCGTTGTGCGCCATTGTGGTCATTTAGACGGACTAGGTCACCTAGATGCAACAAGTCATCGTCATCTTGAATAGGACTAGGCTCAGCCGTTGTGCGCCATTGTGGTCCTTTAGACGAACTAGATGCGGCAAATCGTCGTCATCCTAAATAAGACTAGACTTTGCAGTTGCGACATCATGGTCATATAGATGGATTAGGCTTGCCCTTGCATGTAAATTTGGAATGAAATAGAACTTTTGAGGAGAATACCTTTATTGATAATACTTCTTAAGTGTTCTACATTCAACGGTCTTTTAAGACATTCTCCACTTAGGTCCTCTAAACAATAGGTTTCGAGCATATTGATCTTCGCCACCTTATAGGGTCGTTCCCAATGTGGATTCAGCTTGCCCGCTCCTGGATCTTCGATTGGAATTTTCTGAGTACCCAATCACCCACTTTAAGACCCTATTATTGTAGTATTGCGCCATTTTTTTGTAAATAGGCCGCCATTTTGAT
Organism: Berberis vulgaris; assembly: GCA_963556465.1. Classification (NCBI taxonomy): domain Eukaryota; kingdom Viridiplantae; phylum Streptophyta; class Magnoliopsida; order Ranunculales; family Berberidaceae; genus Berberis; species Berberis vulgaris. The sequence continues at coordinate 19,973,106 of OY747129.1, read as the reverse complement.
GGAAGCTCCATCTTTCCTTTCTTCGAGTAAATCTTGTTGGCTCTTAGAGCTTCATCATTTTCCTCCAACCTAAACTCGTCTACTCTGAATGTTGGCATTCTTAGTTCCACTAGGACATTCGCCTAGGACCCATAGGCGAGGGCGAATGATGTCTCTCCGGTCAAAGTCCTCTTTGTGGTCTAGTAAGCCTAAAGGATACTTGGTAGCATAGATACTCAGAGCCCTTTGCCTGCTTCGAGTTTCTTTTTTATGGCATTAAGTATGGTTTGTTGGTGACTTCTGGTTATTCATTGGCTTGGCAGTATCCCGATGCTGAGTAGTTGTGACTGATGTTCAGATTGGTTTAAAGTTTCTTCACATTTTTGTCTTTGAATTGGGTCTCGTTATCATTGACCAATGCTTTCGGGATATCGAACAAGTAGATAATGGACTTTCAGAGGAAGTTCTCAATTTGATTCTCTCATAGTTTGGATAACGGCTCTAATTCTACCCATTTGGTAATGTAATCAACAATTACAAGGAGAAATCTCTTCTTCTTGGAAGTGGAAAGTGAGCCTACATTGTTTGTTCCCAATGTGCAAAGGGCCATGAGCTGATCATTGGGACAAGGTTTTGAGCGGGCATACGGGTGTACGAAGCGTACCTTTGACACTTATCATATTTTTGGACCAGGTCCTTAGCCTCTTGTTGCATCTTGGGCTAGTAACACCTTAGGGTGATGTCTTTGTGGGGTCAATGTCCTTTCTCCGGGATTGTTCCCGCAAATTTCTTCATGGATCTCTCTGAGGACATAGTCCACCTCATTGGGAGTTAGGCATCAGAGCAGTGGGCTAGTTGCTGACCTTCTTTATAGTTTGTCATTGAGGAGTATATACCTTACCTCTCTGCTCTTCAGCTTTTGAAGTTCTAATTTTTCTACTGGGAGGACTCCATCTCTGATGCACCGGACCAGGGGACTCATCCAACTAGTTTCCTCATTTGTGAAGCATGCCTCATGGAGTTCCCCTCCCTCCAGAGTCGACTTTACTTGGAGCTCTATGAAGTCTGTTGGAGCTATCTGTTGCAGATGAGGCTATTTTGGCTAGAGCATCAGCTTCCTTATTGTTTGTTCTGGAACAGGGCTGGAGTAGAATTTCTTAAATCCCTTCATGGCATCAACTATTTTTTCACAATAAGCCAGCATCTGAGGGTCCTTAGTGTTGAATTTTCCATTCAAATAGGTGATTACCAATTGGGAATCACTGAATAAAATGATTTATTCTATTTTAATTCCTTTAGCCAGTTTCAGTCCGGCTATGAGGGCCTCATAGTTTGCTTCGTTGTTGGAGGCACTGAAACCGAATTTGATGATTTCCTTAGGGTTATCCCCTCAGGGGTACAGACAATGATCCCAACCTTCATTTCTCGTTGGATGATACATCACATCGCATGATCCACCCTTGTGAGATTTTATTCATGGTTATCATTTTTTTCTTGGTTATTTGGCTTTAGTTCTTCTACTCCTGTAAACTCAACAGTGAAGTCTGCTAGTGCTTGCACTTTGATGGCTGTTTTCAAAGCATAGTGGATATCAAATTGTCCCAACTCTACTAACCATTTGACCATCCTTCATGTTAGCCTTGACTTGTGCAATACTGGTTGGAGTGGATACTCAGTAAGGAGTGTTATTAAATGAGCTTGGAAGTAAGGTCTCCACTTTCTGGATGGGGTAACTAATGCTAAGGCCAAATTATCCAGGTTGGGTAAATCAGCTTATGCATCAACAAATGTTTTGTTGACGTAGTAAATTGGCTTATGTTTCACCTTGTCTGCATGAATCAGGGTCGAGCTTACTGTGTGTTCTGATAAAGAAGTACAAGTAGAGTGTCTCTCCCGGAATAAGCTTTGAGAAAATCTATGTGCTCCCCATGTAGTCTTTCAGATCCTGGAAAGTCTGTTCGCATTTTTTGCCCCATTGAAATTCCTTATTCCCTTTAAGAAGTTTGAAGAAGGGAAGACATCTAAAACTTTTTCGTAATCTATTCCAAAGGTGCACTTTTGGGGGTTGAGCTTCATTCGATACTTGCGAATCTGGGAAAAAACCTCTTGGAGGTCTGAATATTGTCGGAACTGTTGAGGCTTTTTAGTAGCGTGTCGTCGATGTAGACATATTGTCTTCCTAATTTGTCATTTGAACATGCGGTTGACCAATCTTTGATATGTGGCTCCCCCTTTTTTCAATCCGAATAACATCACCCGATAGAAGTATATGCCTCTGTAGTTCTAAAAAAAGTTTTATCCTGTTCCAGTGGGTGCATATTAGTTTGGTTGTCCCGAATACATGTTCATGAATCTGAATAGGCTATGTCCGAACGTTGTGTCAACGATCAGGTCTATTCGAGAGAGTGAGTTGTCTTTCGAGCAAGCCTTATAGAAGCTCGTGTAGTCCACACAGACTCTCCACATTTCATTTTTCTTTTTTACTAGGACATTATTCACCAGCTAGTCTAGATAGCTTGATTTTCTTATCATATCGGCTTTCAGTAGCCTTTGCACTTCTTCGTTAATGTCCTGGTTGCAATCAGGTTCTACCATCCTTATTTTTCGTCAGGGCTTTAGGTCCGGATTGATTGCCAATCATTGTGTGATTATGGAGGGGTAAATTTCCACCATATCCTTCATTGTTCAGGCGAATATGTCACGACCCGATCCACATAGTATTATATTGTCCACTCCCCTCCCGCACCCAGGTGATGTGGGATTATAATCTCCCCTTTGTAGCTTGTCAACCCTCTTGGGATCCATGGGCTCTTGGGCTTCTCCCTTACCCTCATCCTCAGGTCCGCCCACATAAGGGTATCACAGTCCACCCCCTTGGGAGCCCAACGTCCTAATTGGGACACTTCCGGCAAGGTCAGGCTCTGATACCATTCTGTCACGACCCGATCCACAGAGTACTATATTATCCGCTTTGGGTCCAAGGACCGCACGACTTTAAAACGTGTAGTACTTTGTAGATCCAACCTCGTACATATATAGTACATCACCCTCCCGCACCTAGGCGATGTGGGACTATGATCTACCCTTTGTAGCTTGCCAACCTTTTTGGGATCCATGGGCTCTTGGGCTTTTCCCTCACCCTCCCTCTCAAGTCCCCCCCCCCCCACAAAGGTATCACTGTTAGCATTTCTGTAACAACCCGATCTACAGAGTATTATATTGTTCGCTTTGGGCCCAAGGCCTGCATGACTTTAAAACACGTAGTACTTTGTAGATCCAACCTTGTACATATATGGTACATCACCCTCCCGCACCCAAGCGATGTAGGACTATGATCTCCTCTTTGCAGCTTGCTAAACCTCTTGCTATCCATGGGCTCTTGGGCTTCTCCCTCACCCTCCCCCTCAGGTCCGCCCACACAAGGGTATCACAGTCCACCTCCTTGGGAGCCCAACGTCCTCATTGGCACACTTCTGGTTGGATCAAGCTCTTATACCATTCTGTAACGACCCGATCCACAGAGTACTATATTGTCCGCTTTTGGCTCAAGGCCCAAACGATTTTAAAACGCATAGTATTGTGTAGATCCAACCTCTTACATATATGGTACATCACCTTCTCGCACCCAGACGATGTGGGACTATGATCTCCCCTTTGTAGCTTTTCAACCCTTTTGGGATCCATGGGCTCTTGGGCTTCTCCCTCACCCTCCCCCTCAGGTCCGCCCACACAAGGGTATCACATAATACATCCCAGTTTTCTTTCAAAAGCATAGCTAGCTAATCCATCAATGTTTCGCTGAGATTGAAGCCTATATGGACAACTTTGATGTTATCTGGACTACCCAGAGAGATGGTGACGTGCTCCTCTTCCGGTTATCCACCATTCAGTCTTCTTCTCAGGCTAGGTGGTATTTCATTGTTAGAGTGTTGATACCAATTTTCTGATTCAGGACTTGGAACTTCCATAGCTGAGTTCTTTGGTTTGGACTGTGATGGTCGCTCGTCTGACCGCTTAACCTTAACATAGTGACATTCTTTAACGGTAGTCTAGTCTCCTCTAATTGTTCCTATTTCATTATCTGTAGGGTACTTGAGACCAGTGTTCTAAAAATTGCTAGGCGCTGGGCGGGCGGCGAGCAGGTGCCTAGCGCCCAGGGGCCTAGGTGGGTGCCTAGGCGGTCTTAGGTTTTGTATTATAACTTTAATAATTTACAAAAGTTAAGCATAATACCTTATCAATTACATCCAATTTAATGCCAATATACATATGCAAAATTTAAAAACATGAAAAATTAACAATCATGAACAAAATTTATTAAAATTCAAATGACTGAAGTTGGTCATGATGGGTACTTTATATAAAATTGAATTTGTGGACAAATATCCAAACCTACTCTTTTATTTTTCTTCAAATTGCATGAATAACCTCAGTCATGTTTGATAAAATCTACATTAGTAAAATTGGTACTGGCAGATCCTTTGAGAATTCCATTAAGTAATCATCTTTTGCTAAATTTAGACATATACTGAATAAAAAATAATTAAATAGTTTATTTCTAAAAAAGAGGAAAGAAAAATAAAATAAGAACACAATCAACCTTATTAAAAAATAAAAATAAAATATAAAAAAATAAAAATCGCCCAAACCGCCTAGGCCGCCCAGACTGCCCGTCCGGCCATTAATCTGGGCGATTTTTCACCTTCTAGCGCCTAGGCGCCGCCTAGGCCGATTTTTAGAGCACTGCTTGAGACACTGTTGTTGTGTGGAAACCACTACCCCCATTTGATGAAACCAAGGTCTGCCTAGAATTATGTTGCAAGCAGAAGGGGCATCTACGACCGAGAAATCTGTCAACATAATCTTTTGTAAGCCTGACTCCCCTGCTACATTGACAATTTGATATTTCAAACCGAGCAACATCTCTCTCCGCTGAAACCGATCATGGCTTGGCTGCAAGCGTCAACTCGTCCTTTTTTTAACTGCATTCTAAAGAATGCGTCTAGAAACAGGACGTTGGCTGAGCTGCCTATGTCAACCAGAGATCTTCAACCGTCCCACCTTACTATCCTGACTGAGATAACCAAGGTGTCATTGTGGGGGAAACTGACTCCTCACATGTCCCGCTCTGTGAATGTCAAACTCAAAGCTATGCCTTCTATCTGGGCATGCTGAATAGGGCGATCCTCGTAAAGAGATCTAGTTCGCAATTCCCAGACTGATCTTTTTAGTGATCAGTTGGAGTGTTCCCTCTATCGTATGCACCATGCAGAACGCATATAACGTCTGAAGGCTTTTGATGTCCTGGGAATCATCACCTACTTCCTTGTGTTAAGAACAATATTTGTTCTTATCATGTTTTGAAGGATCTCCTCTGAGCTCAGAATGCCACTTGATATCCTCTCAGTTCTTCATGGTTGAGAGGATTTTGGACAGATGACATTGAGTGGAGTGTTGCCCTGCAAGACCTATGGTTGATGTCACTCCGCCTCCTTTTAGATCTGTCTTCCTCCTTTTCTTCTCCCTTTCCCTGGTCTTGGAGGAGTCCTTAGTCTCGCTCTATCTCCTTTATTGGCTACCAACATATCCTTTAGTGATGTACTTTTGCACAATTTTCAAAAAATTTGTCATTTCTGTCGGGTGACCAAGGGTGAGGAATTTAAAAAATTGACCACTTCTGAGTCGAAAGTATAAGCAATGAAAGATGTGTCATCACTGCAGCCATCGATTAAAATAAGCTCATCATTGAACCGAGTTTCATACTCTGTGAGGGTCTCATCGTGCTTTTGCTTGAGGCTGAGCAAATAATGGTCCCTTTTATAATCCGTTGGTTTCCCATGAATCGAGTGATGATAGCCTTCGCCAATGCCTAGAATTAATGAATCGATTGGCCTTGGCTGAAGGTTGTGAAACCAAGTCAATGGTGCCTTCTTCAAGCTGGTAGGGAAGGTCCGGCACGAGTGATATTCACATAATTATTACATAAATATCTTCTAATTTATATTTGTTAGTGTTTCGAATATCGTATGTTATTCTAATTATTTCATTTTTATGTTTTTGTAGCAATTGGAGCTTAAATGATGAAATCAGATTAGCGCAACTAGTTTGGAAGAACAAACACGAAGTGGAGCGGACGATGAAGTCAATGTCAAAGCTCAAGCCAAAAATTAATCAAAAAACCCAAATCCATATTTTCTTAACCTAAAATCCTAAATAAAGCCTATTTATTCTATCTCTCCCTCACCAACATCTCTCTCCCCTCCCACTCCTTTGGGGGCAGCCCCTTTTCCCTCCTCTTTTTTCTCCGATAGCAACCCTTCTCTCCTTCTCCACTTATTGCATATCCCTCACCGGCGATTCGCTTGCAAGAAAGACCGGCGACCACCATACCACTGTTACTCTATCTTCCCCCGTTCTTCTTGATCTCCTCGTCCTTCTTGCAACCAATCACCATCTCACGCCACCATCAACCACACCATGCTCCTTGTTCTTCTCTTACAGACAGAAAACCACACCGCCTCGTCTTGCCCCTCTCTCCTTTGTTGCTCTCTCTCACAGCCACTACAACAGAGAGCACATCACAGATTTTCGTCTTCACATCTTCTTCCTCTGTTCTTCTTCAAGTTCAACTCGTCTCTCCCAACGACCTCCTCTATTTTTTCCTTCACAGGCTTGAACCAGGATCTCCCTCACAGCCACATCCAGACAGATAAGTCACCATCGGCTCGCCGATTACCATTTTACCCATATTCATCATCCCTCTCCCCTTCTCTCCTTCTTTTCTCACAGCAGCTAACACCAACCATCTTCACCCCCTCTCTCTCACAACAGAACAAAATAACACAATGTTCCCACATAGCAGCCCCATTGATCGCAGTAGGTTGGTTATAAAAACAAATTCATCGACACCTCATTGCCACCTTCTTCTCTTCCAACCAAATACCCACATTGATTCTCCATTCCTCTGTTTCTCTCTCTCGCCTTCCATTAATCAAACACAACAGATCAATACAGCACAACACACAACAGATCAATACAGCACAACACACAACAGAGAGGTCATGAGAAAAAGAAAATCTAGGCAGCCTGGGTTTTGCTGCCGGGTTGGGGGAGGGAGGCAAAAATGTAAATTCGCCCCAGCAGCAACCAGGCCAGCCAGAATTGCTCCATGAGAAATCAGGAGTAAGAAATGAGGGAAACAAAATAATTGATTTTTTATCTGGCTATTCACACCCATTATTTTATTATGTACCACCACAATGAATCCGTATACGTTCCTGAAGTGCATTTGTGAGGAACTGATGATGTTCGCCTATGTAACCATTGTGACCGCCGCCACCATGATCTCCTAAACCTTATTTTAATGCGTAGATGATTTCGAAGGCTTAGTAGAATTTACTTTCATTTTTTATTGTTTTTCTATGCATTGTATGACTTGTTATTGGGTTGATTTGCGAAAACACATATTACTTTCACCGTGTATGTCATGCATCCATGGTAGTTAGAATTATTCTATGTTTTTATTTTGTCTTGTTTTATTGTATTTTTTAACTTTTGATTAGATGTACCTTAAACAGACAATTAATGCTAAGGTTTGCATCTTTGCTAAAATAAAGCCATTACATTGTTAATTAAACATGTGATTATTTGTGCTTTAAACAAACAATTAATGCTAGGGGAATGCATTTTTGCTAAAATCAATCAATTACATTGCTAGGAGACAATAATTGACATTAGTATAATTTTATGAACCTGGTGGATGATTCGAAAGCCTTAGCATCTCTCTATTTGATTCTCAAACCCAATTTTCAATTGTTTTTCTACTTTCCATTAGTTTAGAAAATTTTTTTATTGTTGTAACCCCTCTTTCAAATTGGTTTAAATTGATCTTAGTTTTCGACTCTGTCTTCAATCCTCATGGGATCGACCCGTATTAGTCAATTTCTACCAGTTAGGCAACCGTGCATTTGTGGTATTAACAATCAGGTTCAATTAGCCTATTAATTTAGGTTAGTAAAATCTACATCAATTTTTCGGTGTCATTGCCGGAGATTGTAACAGTATAATCGAAATCTAGGGTTTATTATCACTAGTTTATACATTAGTTATAATTTTCTTTGTTTAGGAACTGTGATAGGAGTCGTTTGCTTAATTGTTTTAATAGTTTGAGTTTCAAATTATTATTTTCATTTTTTTTGCAAGCGATCATACACATAGGAACTCAAGTGGGAACAAAGTGAAAAGTAGACGTCGTGAAACACAAGCAAAAATAAAAATAATAAAGCAAAGAAATACAAAAAATATATATTGCATTGTTATTTTCCTTTTAAGGTTGCGATTTGCATGGACACTTTCAGATGTCAGCAAGCTGTCAGGTGGACAGTTTTTTATCAACGGCAACTCGACTTCTAGCCGCCTTCGCAAGTAACCCAAAAGAGGTTCGCCCCGGAGGTAACTTCTCCCCACCGCATCTGCACGCAATTTTTGTTGTGATCACTTGTGTTTTGTTTGTTTTAGGTAGTATTGAATGCAAATTTGAAAAGTGGCGGGATTGATTTGCAACTTCCGTGCCCTTTCCCAGCGAACAGGTTAACCACCATTTATTTTAGGGTTGGGAACGTAAAGCCTTCATTATTTAATTTTGTAGGAAGATAATTGTCTAGGACAGGTTTGACGCTCATAAGGTCCCTCTTTGGAAGTTTGAAGGCTTAAAGTATTCAAGTGAATGAATGTATCCTATCTTGGAATAGTTCATGAACTGGCATTTCACTTTGAACTGGAAAGTGAAAAAAGAGGTAGGAGCAATTTTGTAGTGGCGGATTGATAGAAAATTACCATGCCTTTTCCACAATTAGGTAAATTAAATTGAATTCCAGCCACGCATTAGTCAGAAAACTCTAGAGGTTATGCTTGCATTTTAAAAAAAAACCATGCTAAGTTGTCCCTCATTGTCTACTGAGACCAAGGAGACGGCTGAGGAGAATTCCTTTTTGCAGTCCGCGCTAGATGACCCCTTAGCAGTCTGTTTAACTCATTTTGGTTTAGACTTTGATATTGATAACTCCATTAGAAAAGTGAATACTTTGCTTGACTCATTCCTTATTATGGATCCTGGTTATACATGGAAGCCTAAAGTAGAATCCCTTCCACTCACTGAATCGGAACCGGTATCTTCTGTTGAGACCATTTTGCTTCATGACCTACTCCCCTCCTCACCTTTTTATGTTAACTCATTTGACATATGCCTTCTTAGTGACTCATGCATGAAGTCTGATTTTTAGTATTATTTGGAATCTTGCCTCGACTATTTTCACGATATAAATGACCCCATAATTCAAGAAATAGTCAGGTCGTTATCAGAAAATGCATCTAATGAGTGACTATATACCACTGGTAGTGTTGATTCCAGGTTTAGGGTGTTGTTGAGTCGTCTAGCTCATCATCTTGGTGTACGTCATTTTGTTATGATGAGTTTGTACCACCGGATATATCTATAGACATGCCCTTTTGCATCCCTTTCACATTGACTGACGCTACTTATGTGGATCCCTTATTTTTAAGGGATGATTTCAGTTTCGACCATCCTATTGTCAAACGTATTCAATCTTCTAATTTGACACCTGACTTAGGATGTCCTTTTTTAGAAGTGGGCAATAATTATTTGTTGGATATCATCGTTTGTGACCCATTTATGCTCCAGGTCCCTACGAATTTCTAGGAATGTGAGTTCACTTGCATTTTCTCTATGATTTTGCATGGCATCTTCATAGTGTTTGGGATGTGTTAGTTTATGTTGTGTCGCATATGGTTACGACTGTTTGTTGGACGGATCCTCAACTTTTTAGGTTGTTGTTATACTATTCTTTAACACTTTTGGACGAGGGTGTTTGCTATGGCCTTCCTCTTTATTTTATGGTACATCATTTGTGAGGAAGGCTATATGTTGGGCTGACCATGTTAAACCAAGCGCTCCTAGAAGGCAGCCCAGTTTTAGTTGTGTCATTCTGGTTAGTCAGGATTGATTTTCAAGTTCTTTCTAGTTAGTCAGCTTTAGTTGTGTGTGTGTGTGTGTGTGAAGAAGAAGAATTTGAAAGAAAGAAAAATTAATGGTGTACAACTTTGGGTTACTCTTTAGTACCCCATATGTTTATTAAAGGATGTATCCATTCTCAGAGAGACCTTTAATCCGAACCCCATTATAACCTAATAAAGACCTAATTGATCTTAAGTAAATGTTCGTTCCATAGATTGTTTTGTTCAACATTCTCAAAAGTAATTGATACTCCTATCCATGAGATCATATTCATTTCATTCTTTGAAAAATTTGTTTTTCATGATAATTATATGTGAGATGTTTGTGTTTCCATAATTTATTCTTTTCCTCTCATATAAACTGAGTGATAAATACCCAATCTTTGAGTGATTCATTTCTGAGTGACATGAGAGAGTTGTAGTTGAAGCGTATTTTCTAAAGGTAATCTAGTCATGTCTTTTCTGTGAAATGGAGAGTTATGTTGATAAGGCTATGCACACACACACTTCGAGTTGAGATTAATGATGAAATTTATTTAACCTTTGGATACTATTAGATTGTTGTCAAACTCTGTTGATATACAACTGTGACATTGTTAGTTGTTTTTCTTAAATATATTGGCAATTAGATAATTACTCTGACGAAAATAAAGGAGAATGAGAATGACCATGTTTTTGAAATTTTTTGAGTCAATAATGTTTGTGGGTAACATTTTTTGAAACCTCATGAGATTATAACTCGTCCACTAGAGGTAATTTAAGGGTTCAAAACCTTACTGCATGCTAATGTAAGTGTAACCGATGATTCCCACAAAAGTGAGTTTGGATTTTATTTTTGTTTTGCGCGTGGACTAGCAAAATATAGGTTTGAAAGTATTTGATATTCACATAATTATTACATAAAATATCTTCTAATTTATAATTGTTACTGTTTTGAATATCATATGTTATTCTAATTATTTCATTTTTATGTTTTTGTAGGAATTGGAGCTTAAACGATGAAATCGCATTAGCACGACTAGTTTTGAAAAACAAGTATGAATTGGCGCGGATGGTGAAGTCAATGACAAAGCTCAAGCCAAAAAATTAACTGAAAAACCCAAATCCACTTTTTTCGTAACCTAAACCCAAGCCCAACCTAAACTCCTAAAGAAAACCTATTTATTCTATCTCTTCGTCACCAACATCTTTTTCCCCTCTCCTTTGGGGGGCAACCCCTTTTCCCTTATCTCTCTTCTACGTCAGCCACCATTATCTCCCTCTCCATTTCGCCTTCTCCGCTTATTGCATCTCCGTCACTGGCGATTCTCGCTCGCTAGAAAGACCGACGACCACCATACCACTATTAGTCTATCTTCATCTGCTCTTCTTGATCACCTCGTCCTCCTCGCAACCAATCACCATCTCATGCCACCATCAACCACACCTTGCTCTTGTTATTGTCAGGACAACCACACCACCTCATCTTGCCCTTCTCCCCTTGCTCTTTATCGCAACCACGGCAACAGATAGCACATCACAAATTCTCGTCTTCACATCTTCTTCCTCTATTCTTATTTAGGTTCACATCTTCTTCGGGTTCAACCCTTATCTCCCCACGACCTCCTATCTTTCTTCCTTCACAGGCCAGAACAAAAATCTCCCTCACAGCGACCTCCAGACAGAGAAGTCACTACCATCTCGCTAAACACCCTGCCACCCATCTCCGTCTTCCCTCTCGCATTTTCTCTGTCTTTCCTCACATCATCTAACACCAACCATATTTGTTCTCTATCTCTCTCTCGCAATAGAACAAAACAACACAAAGTTTGCACATAGCTGCCCCATTGATCGTAGCAGGTTGGTTACAGAAACAGATTCATCGACACCTCAATGCTACCTTTCTTTTCTCTTCCGACCAAATACCCACCTCGATTCCCCCTTCCTTTGTTTCTCTCTCTCACCCTCCATCTATCAAACACAGTAGATCAATAGAGCACAACGCACAACATAGTGGTTGTGAGGAAGAAGGAATAAATGAGGAAAACAAAATAATTGATTTTTTTTAATCTGGCTATTCACACTGACTATCTTTATTATGTACCACCACAATGAATCCATATACCTTCGTGAGGAGCTGATGATGTTCGCCTACGCGACCGCCACCATCATGATCTTCTAAACCCTATGTTAAGGCGTAGATGATTCCTCAAGCTTAGTAAAATTTACTTTCATTTTTTATTTTTCAATGCATTGTATGACTTGATATTGGGTTGATTTGCGAACAAACGCATATTACTTTCACCGTGTATGTCATGCATCCATGGTAGTTAGATTTATTCTATATTTTTGTTTAGGCATGTTTTATTGTATTAGTTAAACTTGTGACTACTTGTGCCTTAAATAGACAATTAATGCTAGGGGTTTGCATCTTTGCCAAAATCAATCCATTACATTGTTAGTTAAATATGTGATTAGTTGTTCCTTAAACATACAATTAATGTTAGAAATTTGCATCTTTGCTAAAATCAATCCATTACATTGCTAGGAGACAATAATTGACATTAGTATAATTTTATGAACCTGATGGATTATTCAAAAGCCTTAGCATCTATCTTTTTTATTCTCAAATCCAATTTTCATTTGTTTTTCTATTTTCCATTAGTTTAGAAATTTCTGATTGGTGTAACCCCTTTCAAATTGGTTTAAATAGATTTTAGTTTTCGACAGTGTCTTCAATCCTCGTGGGATTGACCCTTATTTGTCACTGTCTACCAGTTAGACAACCGTGCACTTGCGGTATAATAACAAGACGGCTTCTGAACCTTGCTTTAGTATCATCACGCAGTGGTAATGGTGCAGGTGGTCAGATGGATTCGTAGTTTCATCGTAGTACTCAAGCTTTGGGGGCTGAACTTATTTGGCAGAGGCGCGTTCATGATTTGCTCAGAGAAATGAGTGATTGTGAGATTGTACAAGACGTCCGGATTGGTAGCCTCAAGTCGGTGTGGACTCTCGACGACAATCATGCCATCCCCTGGTGCGTAGTCTCCTCAGACTCCTTCATCTTTCAAGTTTCCCTCGTGGTTGGTTCGCTGGTCCTCAGTTGGGACATTGTCACTCTCATGAACATACTCCATGTTATCCTCTTGGGCCAAAGCCCTTTCTGGGTTCCATCATTCTCTAATGGCGGTTGTCGTTCCTAGGCAAGTCTATCCACCACCTGAGATGATTTATATGGGCATCTGTTGTGGTCGCTTCGGGAGCAGAGCCCTTGGTTGTCTCGTTCCCATGGTTGGAGCGTTTTGGTCCTGCGGTGGACTCCTTATGCCGGAACATTGGCCAGCTCGACTTTATTGTTGTTAGCACAGAGTTTGTGTTTTGATTTGAGGAAAACCATCATTCCCATGGACGGTGCAAAACTGATGGGTCCCCATCCGTCCCTGTTGACCTTGACCTGCAAAATAAGCAGCAGTGAACTAGAGACCCCTTTGTTGGCGGCCAAAGACAATCTAATGGTAAATTCAGGTTCTTGAACAATGTTGGAATTAGACTTATCAAATTAGGGTTGCATACCTTCCTCATCCATTTTGTTCACCATATATAATGAAAGTATTTTACCTCTTCATTAACTCTACATCTGAATGTGCAATGGAGGGGGAATCTCGCATAGAATCTCCCCTCATCAAGTTATGTCCATGTAGGGTTCTTCACCGGTCCACGACTAATCTTCTTTGGTTGTTGGCTCTCTTTAGGACTCAGTGCATAATTGAGCCACGAGTGGTCTTAATAGGCCTTGGTCTCAATTACCCAAGGGTCTGTGTTCTGGCCTTATTGTCTTTTGCCAAGCTCCAAAACTTTCACCATATTGGGCTTATGTAATCTGGGCTTGATCACATTGACTTGCGAGCTGAACTAGGCCTGACTTTGACCTGGCTTGGGCCTAGTCTATCATGACCCTTTTCCATTAGAGTTGATATGTGCAACGTGTTCGATTGTGATTGGATGAGTATTTGATCTCTCATCAAATTTCAACACTAAACCTCATGAATTTGGGGTTCGTAGTCAATCATTGATGTCTTTCATTAGTATAACAAAATACAAGTTATAAATTATTGTTTTCACCACAAGCAAATAAATAAAATTGAAATTAATGAATGAGAAGTACGATTTCCTTGTTTAAAAGATTGATGAATTCTCAAGTCGTGTGTCTTGATCAATATGAGGTCTTTTGTTTGGTGTAGTCAGCCTACATTACCAACCCTTGGAAGAAAGCAAATAATTCATAAACAACTATTAAGTATATCTGCACCCAAGGAAAAAGATTTAGCCAAATCTCGCAAAATTTCGTTTGTTTGAAATTACGAAAAAAATAGCGAAAGAAAAAATGTATGGGGTTTTCGAAAAAATTCTAAGATTTTTTTCGAAAATTTCAGAGTTTTTTCATAAAAAATACATAAACCAGCTACCAAAAATTACATTTTTCCAAGGTTTCTTTGAAAATTTTCAGGGTTTTTTTGGTAAAATTTGGGGGTTTTTAATTATCAGATTTTATAATTATTTGTTGATTTTTTAAACCGCCCCCTGGTTTTCTAATTATCGTTTATTCTATTTATATACTGATTTTTGAAACCACTCCTTGATTTTCTATTTTTTTTTTTCATGTTTGTTTCATTTCTTGGTATTTAGGCTACATTGAATGTGTTTAATAAATTTATTTATTTGCTTCTTATGTTTTCTCACATATTTTATATATCCTCGAAATTCAGTATATACATTTCATGTATCCTCGAATTTTTATGTTTTTTTCTTTACATAAAAAATATTTATTAAAATCAGGAGATCAAAATTAACGCGAAAAACAAAATCACAATCCTTGCATGCACCAAACCAAAGTGGAAAAAGGTTGAAGTCAACCTGTTAAAGACAAAATAGTAAGTTTTAAGTCACAGTTAAAGCAACCAAATTTACCACTAGTTATTGAACACATATAGGCTCAAACTTCAGACCACTTATTATCAACTAAGCAACCAAATTTCATTCACTGTTTCTCTTATCTAGGAAAATAAAACGTTTAACCTCTGTGGGGCAACATGCATAATTTCTTGCAAATAATTGCATTTGAAAGAGAATCCAAATCAATCACAATTGTGGAATTATTTAAGCTATAAATGAAAAAGAAAAATTTTCTTACCCAAATAAACAGATATGGGCTGTAATATATCATGTACAATCCCATAGCTATCCTTATCCAAGCTTCCATGATGAATCAAACACTGTTGTAGCCTCCAAAGTCTATGCATATACGGATTTCAAAAATATAAATAAAAAGACAATAAACCCGTTGTTGTTAAAAAAAAGGAAAATGCTGAAAATGTAACTACTAGTCATAGTCTCTAAGTTGATGTTTTCCACTGTTGAGTTGAAAAGGTTTTGGCACTATTCAAAATCCATTGTTAACAAACACAAACCCATTGACCTTTCCCCTTTAAAGGAACATACCACTTAGCTTGCCATCCCTGAAACCTATAGCAAATCAAGTATTGCACTACTAGTACATCACAGAACATGTTAGAAATTAGAGAAACCTACTCTTCCTCTATTATTTGTTTGTCATCATTAGTATGTAAAAATGTGTGAACTTTACAACTTTGATTTATGAGTCTTATATGAATTGATAAGTTTCATTTTAGGTAATCCATTATGTGATTTTAGACATGTTTGAGGTTGAGTTTGTGTTATTTCTGGTGTTTTGTGTCACAAATGTGTGAAGTTTGATATTCTGCTTTGTTTGATTTATGGGTTTTTTTCCTCATTTGGCTTTTTTCATTAAACTATCATTTTTCAGCTAATGTCCTGAGAATTTCTTTAGGAAAATGCTATGTTGTTTCCCAAAATAATTGGATGATATTGTGGTTAAATTATTTATGATTTGACAATGTGTCAAATGCTATGCTTCCCCAAAAGAATGGGTGGATTTAGTTATTAATGACAAAGTGTAATCGTGAAGGAATTTTGAAATATCAAAAATAAATGATACTGATAAACTTTGATTCCTGAAAATTTAATCACCTGAAATTGTATCACTTAGAACTACCACATCTCTTATTGTTTATGTTTTTCTCTCCTATAGAGAAACTAAATTACCTTCGGGTTGGGTCTTGCGGAGTATAACACCCATTTTCTTATAGAGAAACCAAATTACCTTCGCGTTGGGTCTTGCGGAAAGGGGGTGATTCTGAAATGTCTAAAATAGGCTTGATATTTATCAGTAAAAAATGTGACGTGACTTTATGGTCATTGATAGCCCAAATGTGGTTTTTTGTTACTCATATATATAGGAGTATCTTGTGATGCATGTCCGTATGTGATGTGTCCCCACTTAGACATGGATGACGGAGAAATTATCCTTTATATGAGATAGGCATAAGGACATGTATGTTCGGCACGGAGGTGGTGTGAATGTGGTATCGTCTAAGTGATCAATTCAATAAAAATGAATAATATGCTTAAGTCAAATAAGGTATGAATACATCTATATTAATTGAGGAATATTAATTTTTGGTAAAATTATATACATGTGTTTCTAACATTTCCTTGCAGGATCCACTAATATTTTTGCAAATCAGATTTGCCATAGTCAACATCTACAGTGTAAGTACAAGTAAATACATATTTACTTATTAGGATGACATGATTGTCTCATTGAGGAACTAAATTCTTAAAACTGTGATTTTATTGCATGACGCCTTTGCCTAATTGAGGAACTACATGTTTGTGTGGTTGTTCATCATTTGTGTTTAAATTTTATGTTATCATTTGCTGATGTATTGATTTGGGGATGAAATTACTCATATCAGCTTAATTGTTGACCCAAATGAGCTTTTGCTTCTTGGGTACATTCGTTTGGGAATGTAGCCAATTAGTCTTTCAAGTTTAGAGATTTTTTAGGAGCGCTATTAGAGTTTCTTTGTTGGGGCGAACGTCAAAGAGTTTCCTAATTAGAGTTTTCTTTTGTTTATTTCAATTTTTTTAGTTGTCTTAGTGTTGTTGCTAAATGTTTCTGTCATTATTGAATTTTTCACGTCCCAAGTTTTGGGAAAACAAATAACCCTACATGGATATAAGGACTTTTGTTTTCTCGAAAATCGGGTCGTGACACCTGACTTACGTGTTGAATGGCAGTTTAAGAATGGATCTGCTTGGGACCGCATTGAAGCCTTTTTCATTTTAGAGTTGGCAAATGTATAGTTGTGCTCGGGTGATTGTTTGAAGTCTCATTAGTTACTCTCCCAGCTAATGGGGTTGCGTGCAGTTTCATTAATTCGATGATTGAGGATTGGCGCACTTGTACTCGAAACTATCGCCCCTTCATTCCCCGCGTAGCATTTAATACCGACTCAGCTGTTGGGTGACCATTTTCCATGAGCACTGCGCCTATATATAAGCTAGTTCTAATAGGGTCAGGTGTTACCATGTGCTTCACAGACTTTGTTTCTCAAATGCACAATTTTGGAGAGTGTGCTTCTGTTTGGCTTCTACATAGGATGAAGATGAGCATTCATTGGTGGAGTCTCCGAATGTTCTGACATTTGAATGAGTTTCAACAAGACCTGCTATTGGAGGTAGCCACCCGGCTTTAGTGTGCTTCCAGTTGTTCCATGGGGCCTCAAAATTTACTCTTTATTACGAAGAAGTACGGAGTACCTCTTTGGCCCCGAATTTGTCTTCCATCTTCTGGTGTTCCCAGAACGTTTTCCGCCATCTCTGGGAGATAATTCCAGCAGCCAACTTTGGGTGGTTGTACCCACTGCTTCTTCCTTGGCTTTACTCGTAATGCATCATCCGAAGAGCAGATTGGCGAAGAAAAGTTCCAGTATGTGTTCTGGCAGATCTTTGCTTGCGCCTTACTTTCCACTAAGCTCGGATTCTTGTAGTGTGTAAACTTTCGAATTGATTAGTCAGTCAAGATTTGTAATAACTCTTTGATAATCAATGAAGTTTGTTTTTTTTGTCTGAATTAGCTTTCCTTTTTATGTATGCTCTGAGTGAATGAGAGTCAGATCGGTACTGTGTGGACAAAAAGTCATGGGTATCTGAGTAGAAAAGATCCCATGGTGTCAGACAATTCAAATCTGAGTAAGAACGAGGTTGGCCCGATCCGAAAAGGGATGCGTGTAGCTCTCATCCCACTTCCATAGTTCCCTTAATGAAATAGTTTGATTCACCAATGGAGGTGAAATCACTAAATAGTGATCTTTGTATGAGCGGGTTGTGCCTCGCAGGTTGGTTGCCTCTTGAGTAGATGTCGGCCTGCTAAAGTATTCCCACTTAATTCTGTGTAGAACTAAAGTGACAGAGAGATCATTTCGATCCGTTAGGTATAGATTTCATACCACAATTTGACTCACTTTTTATTTGGGTCTTGATGGTGGAGTGTTGCCTTGCTCCATATGGACTATAACAATTAGATCCGGTGAGTCGTATGTGGACTGGACTTGCCTGCTTGCGGTGTACTGGGTTTGGTCCGCATCTGTGTTGTCTTAGTTCTTGAGGTGGACTAAATCACTTATGTGCCAAGCTTGTCGTCATCCTGAATAGGACTAGGCTCGACCGATGTGCGCCATTATGGTTCCCGTAGTCAGACCTAGTTATCTTGGAGGACGAGTCGTCCATGGACTGGACTTGCCCACTTGCGGTGAACTGTTCGTGGATTGGGTTCGGTTCGCAAGTCTGTTGCCTTGTCTCCTGAGGCGGACTAGGTCACTCATGCAGCAAGCTTTCGACATCCTGAGTAGGACTAGGCTCAGCTAATGTGCACCATTATGGTCCCCGTAACCGGACCAGATTATCTTAGAGTGGTGAGTCGTCCGTGGACTGGACTCGCTCACTTGCGGTGACCTGTCCGTCGACTAGGTTATTTACGCATGTGTGTTGTCGTGGTTCCTAAGGCGGACTAGGTGACTTATGCAGCATGCTATCAACATCCTAAATAGGACTAGGCTCAACCAATGTGCGCTATTATGGTCCTTGTAATTGGACCGGGTTATCTTGAAGCAGTGAGTCGTTCATGGACTAGAATCACCCGCTTGTCGTTAACTGTTTGTGTACTGGGTCTGGTCCGCATATGTGTTGCCTTGGCACCTGAGGTGGACTAGGTCATTTATGCGGCAAACTGTCGACATCCTAAATAGGACTAGGCTCGGTCGATGTGCGCCATTATGGTCCCAACAATCGGACCAGGTTATCTTGGAGCGGCGAGTCGCCCGTGGACTGCACTCGCCCACTCGCGGTGAACTTTCTATGGACTGAGTTTATTCTGCATGTGTGCCATTGTGGTTTTGTGATCGGACTAGGTTATCTTGGAGCGGTGAGTCATTCGTGGACTGGACTCACCCACTTGCAATGAACTGTACGTGGACTGGGTTCAGTCGGCATGCATAACATCATGGTCCTGCTGTCGGACTAGGCTTGTTCCTGCGCATGGAGTCGTATGAAATGAGATTCTTTACAGAGGGTTCCTTTATTGATAATACTTTTTTAAGTGTTCTACATTCCATGGTCTTTTCAGACGTTCTCCACTTAGGTTTTCTAGCTAGTAAGTTTCAAGCCTTTTGATTGTTAACACCTTGTAGGACCTTTCTAGTTTGGGCTTAGCTTGCCTTTTCTTGGGTCTTTTATGTTTGACTGGGTTTTCTCAGTAACCAATCGCCGACATTGAATTTTTGAGTCTTAACCCTCTTATTGTAGTGTTGGGCCATCTTTTCATGATAGGGATATTCAGACGGAAGCTTCGTCTTTTCGTTCTTTGAGTAAGTCTAGTCCGACTTTCAGAGCTTCATCATTGTCCTCCATCCTGAATGTGGGCATTCCTAGTTTTACTGAAACCATCGCCTCAGACCCATAAGCTAAGGCGAATGGTGTCTCTCCAGTCGAAATCCTTTTTGTGGCATGGTATGTCGAAAGGATGCCCGAAAGCTTAGAGACCCATAGGCTAGGGCGAGTTTTTTTTTGATTGCTTCCAGGATAGTTTGGTTAGTGGCCTCCACTTGTCCATTGGCCTGGGAGTGTCGCAGCGCTGAGAAGTCGTGATTGATGTCCAAGCTGGCGCAAAGCTGCTTTACTTTCTTGCCTTTGAACCGAGTCTTGTTATCCTTGACTAGGACTTATGGTATTCTAAACCTGCAGACTATAGATTTTCGAATAAATTTCTTGATCTGATTTTCTCCTATCTTGGAATGGGGCTCTTCTTCCACCCATTTGGTAAAGTAGTTGATAGCCACAAGGAGGAACTTCTTCCTTTCGAGATAGGGAATGGGCCTACAATGTCCAACCTCCATTGCTCAAAAGGCCACGTATTGGTCATTGGGACCATATTCTGTGCAGGCATATATGTATACAGGGCACACCTCTGACACTTTTCGCACTTACGAACCAGGTCTTTGGCCTCCTTCTACATTTTTGGCCGATAGCACCCTAGCGTAAGGGATTTATGAGCTAGTCTCCTTCCTCTGGGGTGGTTCCCATAGATTTCTTCATGGATTTCTCGGAGGACATAGTCTGACTCTTTGGGGGTTAGACATCTGAGCAAAGGGCCAGTCGCTGATACAGCTTGTCGTTGAGGAGCATGTACCGTGCCGCTTTGTTTTTTAGCTTGCGAGCCTCCAGCTTGTCTACTGGGAGGACTCCATCTTTTATATAGCTCATCCAGCTGGTCTCCTCGCTTATGGAAAAGGTTTCGTTGAGCCTTGCCTTCTCTAGGGCCGACCTTTCCTGGAACTCTATGAGTGCGTCGGAGTCATCTTCTTCGGATAAGGCCTTTTCAGCCAGATTGTTGGCTAGTGGTTGTCTGCCCTGGAATAGAAGTGGAGTAGTATTCTCTTGAACCATTTTTTGGCGTCAATTGCTTTCCCACAATAGGCCATCATTCGGGGGTCTTTAACATCGAATTCACCGTTCACCTGATTGACTACAAGTTGGGAGTCACTACACACTCTGATTTCTTTTACTCCGATCCTTTGGTAGTTTTAGCCCGCCTAGGATGGCCTCATATTTCGCTTCATTGTTTGATACGGGGAAGGCAGATTTGATAGCCTTCTTGAAAGTGACCCCTTCTGGGGTATAAAGGACGATCCGGCTCCGCAACCCTTCATATTGTGGGGGCAGCTCGGGGTTCTCGTCTCCTTGCTAGTCTTTCAACCCCGATTCTCCTGTCTTAGTGAACTCGATGATGAAGTTTGCCAGTGCTTGCGCCTTGATGGTCGTCCTCGAAGCGTAATGGATGTCAAATTGTCCTAGCTCCAGTGACCATTTGACCATTCTTCATGATAGCTCTGGTTTGTGCAATACCGACTAGAGTGACTCGATCAGGACTATTATTGAGTGAGCTTGAAAGTAGGGCCTCAATTTTCTGGAGGAAGTCACGAGTGCTAAGGCCTATTTTCCAGGTTAAGGTAGTTAGCCTCCGCCCCATCGAACGCTTTGTTGATGTAGTAGACGGGATTATGTTTTCCTTTCTCCTCCCGAATGAAAACTGAGCTGACAGCATGCTCTGAAACTGAGAGGTATAAGTAGAACGTATTTCCCATAGTAGGTTTTGAGAATAGCTCAATGCTTCCCATATACGCCTTCAAATCTTGGACGGTTTGTTCAAACTACTCTCCCCGTTAGATTTTTTTGTTCTCCTTCAGGATCTTAAAGAAATGAGGCATTTGTCTGAGGATTTGGAGATGACATGTTCAAGGCTATCACCCTTCCAATCAGGCTCTGAACCTTTTTGATGTTTGCGAGTGGTCTCATGTCAAGAAGAGCACGAATCTGCTTTAGATCAGCCTTATTCCCCTTCGGTTGACTATGTAGCCCATGAATTTCTCTTATTGTACCCCAAAGGTGCATTTTGGTGCGTTGAGCTTCATTCGATAGTTTTGGAGTTTGGAGAACACTACTTGGAGATCCGCCAGGTGATTGGGACTATGAAGGCTTTTTTCCAGCATGTCATCGATGTAGACTTCCATTTTCTTTCTAAATTTCCATTTTCCATTTGTTTTAATAGACGTTGGTATGTTGCCCCCGCATTTTCAATCCGAACGGCATTACTCGGTAGTAGTATGTGCCTCCGTCCGTTATGACGGAGGTTTTTTTCCTGATTTGGTGGGTGCATACTGATCTGATAGTAGCCAGAATACACATCCATGAAGCTGAGTAGGTTGTGTCCGGATGTTGCATATATGATCTGGTTTATCCGAGATAGTAGAAAGTTCTCTTTTGGGCAGGCTTTGTTAAGGTCTGTGTAGTCCACGAATCCTCCACTCCCCATTTTTCTTTCTTACCAGGACTCTGTTTGCCAGCCAATCTGGGTAGTGAGACTCCCTTATCATGCCGGCATTCAAAAGTTTTTGCACTTCCTCATTAATGACCTAGTTGCACTCAAGTGCCACCGGCCTCCTATTATGTCTGATGGGCTTCATGTCGGGATTGATTCTCAGTCGATGCTTTATTACTGAGGAGTCGATTCCCACCATGTCTTTCATTGTCCAAATAAATAAATCTTGGTTCTCCTTTAAAAGTGTGGCTAGTTTATCTTCCAACACTCTGTTAAGGTTAGAGTCTATCTGGACTGCTTAAGTATATGGTAATGACCTCTTCTTCCGGCTGCCCAGCATTCAACCTCCCTCTTGGGCTGGATGGAGCTTTGATGTCTGAAGGCGGAGGTAGGTTCTCTCTATCTGGACCGATTGCCTAGTCACGACGTAGTGACATTCTAAAGCAATGGTCTGGTCCCTTCTAATCGTCCCTACTTTGCCGTCAGAAGAGTATGTGAGGCATTGTTGCTCAGTGGAGACTACCCACCTCCATGTGGTGTAACCAAGGTCAGCCCAAGATTACGTTGTATTCGGAGTGGGCGTATATGATCGAGAACTCTGCCATCAAGATCCTCTGTAGGTCTAGCTGCCCTGCGACTACCGACATTGTAATTGTTCCAACCGGGTAGCAGTTTTCCCCGTTGAAGCCGAACATGGCTTGATTTGCAAGAGTCAACTCTTCCATTAGTTGCATTTTTAGGAATGCATCTAGGAACAATACGTTGACGGAACTGCCTCTGTCCACCAGCGATCTCCTCACTTCCCTGTTTGTTATACCTACTGAGGGCATTACTGTGGGTGAAACAAAATCCCTTCATGTCTTGTTCCGTGAATGTCAAGCTCGGGACTTTTCTTTTTTTTCGTATGTGCTAGACGAGATGATCTAGGTAGTGGGATCTAACTCGCAGTTCTCGTACTGATCTCTTTAGTTCAAGTGTTCTCTCTCCTCATTGCCCCATGAAGAACACATACGACATCAAGAATCACGTCTTCGGTCTCCCTTATTGTTCCTTCACATTGGGGTTGCGTACCCATGAAGCCGATGAACCCTTTAATCGTCCTCTCTGGATCCAGTATTGGATCTCATCTCTAAGGCTCCTGCAGCCTTTGATATCATGGTTTATCTCCTTGTGATAAGAATAATGCTTATCTTTGTCACATTTTAAAGGAACCCCTAGATTTTCAATGGCCACTTTATGTCCTCTCATTTTTCCATGGCGGATAAAATATCGAACGGACTGGAGTTGAGCAGAGTGTAATAAGGGTATCTGGAGCCTAGCTTTGCTTAGCCGAACACACCTTGGTTCTCACTCCATTTTTGCTTGGTGCTATCTCCCCTTTTGTCCTAGTCCTCGGTTGTTAAGGGGTGTTCTGCCTTGCTTTTTTCCCTTCCCTATCCCCAACATTTCCTCCAGGGTGATGTATTTTTGGGTGCTATTTAACATACCTGCCATATTTGCTGAGGGTTCCAAGGTGAGACATTTGTAAAACTGACCTCCTCGGAGGCCAAAAGTGAAAGCGGTGACCGATGTGTCATCACTGCAATCGTCGATCAGAGTCATATTGTTATTAAAACAAATGACATACTCCCTGAGTGTTTTTCCATGCTTCTACTTTAGGCTTAGCAGATAGTGGGGCCATTTTCCTGATCTGTCGGCTCCCGATGAACCTTGTTATGAATGCCTTCGCTAGGATCTGGAACAAACCAATAGATCTCGTCTGGAGATTGTAAAACTAGGTCAACGCAACCTTATTCAGGATGGTGGGAAAATTTCTGCACAAGATTGCTTCTAAACTTTCTTTACATGCCATCAAATGGTGGTGATGTTCCATCAGGATCCTTTCAGATAATGAAGGGGCGGTGAGATCATACAGGACATCAGGATCGGCCTCCCCTATTCGGAACAGGATCTTGGCCGTGGTCCTGTCTGTCTTCAAGGTATGGTCCCCATGATCCTCATCTTTTCCTAGGTTCTCCTCTTAACAAGCTTTTTACTCCTCTACGAGGAGGTTTTCACCTTCCTGGATGCATTCTTGTGCGTCCTCTCGGGTCTGGGACCTCCCCGAATTTCAGCCGGTCTCATATTGTTGTTGTCGATCCCAAGTGAGCCTTTCTACAATTTGTGACAGGTGATCCATGTGTGGTAGGATCTTGCTTATGCGAGGGTCAACCTCTGCCGCCTCAGTGACTGGGCCATGCAGTTGTTCAGCTTCCTTGATCGGATCTATTCGGCCTTGTGGTTGGGCTTCCCCTGCAATATATAGCATTTTCTGGCACAACTTTGTCATTGAGTGTTAGAGATTTGGTATTGGTGACCATGTCTCGATGTTCTGCTTAGCTAGAAAGAACTTATATCATTACAAGGAAAACATGTTGTTTTCCCCACAGACGGTGCTAATCTCATGTGTCCAAATCTGTCCTTGCTAATCTCGAACCTGCAAAAAGAATAACGGTGAGCCAAGGACCACCATGGTGGTGGTCGAAGGCACTCCGATGCGTAAGTCAGGTAACGGTGCAAGGAATAATGAAGATTAGATGTAGTTAGCAATGTGTATGTGTACCTTTGTTTTTCCCTTTTCTCACCTTAAGTAGAAAATGTTCCCTCCACAACTATCCCTGCTATTAAGGGTGTGATGGAGGGAGGAGATCTCACCCAAAATCTTACTTGTGCACGACTGAGTTTCTTCGAGACTTGGTTATGTTTAAGACCCAATAATTGATTAGGCTAAGACTTGATTTGTACGAGTTCATCTCGAGCCTATGACAACTCAGAGATTTGTGTTCTGGCCTTATTGTCCTGGGCCAAGCTCCCAGACCCATGTCACTTGGGCTGGCGTGACTTGGGCTTGGGCACCTGACTTACGGGCTGAAGGACAGTTTAAGAATGGGTCCAATTGGGACCGTGTTGAAGCTTTTCTTGTGTTAGGGTTGGCCCATACCACATGTACAGTTATGATCAGGTGATTGTCCGATGTCTCATCAATTCCCATTAATAAACTTGTCCAAAGTAACAATAATCTAATAGTTTCCATATTATCAAATATGCATGATTTACAAAAACTTGACATTTAATCAAACACATGGGAGGCATTCCAAGGTGACTATGCTATGTGGAGAAATTAACTACAATTAAATAAAAAAATTCAATAAGTATCACAATTTAAGACCTAAACCATACACACCAACAAATTCGTCAGATTTGAAACCCATGACTTCTAAATCCCCCAATCAATTTATGGCCAAAAGATAATTGTACAGTGGGTTGTTTTTGTTATAGCGGTGGTGGAAAACATGTGATTCCACGTTCATAGAACTTCAATACTCACTACTGATCACAAAATTTAGTGGTGGATGATGAGTGTTACCTCAAATTTTAATTTAAAATATAGTTGATCCCCTCATGGATTCCCACATAATAAGATTCCATGCAACCAAACACATTCGTGGAACACCCACTTAGGCTTAGCAGTTCGGTCCACCCGCTAGGCACATGGGGCCCAGTTACGTTTTTTCAGTAAATGACCAACCGTTCCAAATATTTAGAAAAATACTTTGACCACATAAACTATTTAATCAAACGGTTAGCCAAATTACTTAGAGTGAGGCTAGGTAACCAGGTTTTGCAATCAGGATGATGTGGCATAGTCAGATGAGGTTTTTTACAACCTTGAGATACACAAACATTTTGGGGATTTTATCATTCTTTCAAGATTACGCCATGTCACCCTGGTTGCAAAACATGGTTGCAAAACCTGATTTCCTAGTATTTTTTAATTACTTATGTATACAAGTATTGGAACAACATAACGTTTGTAATTGTTGGAAGCAAAAATTCTTTGGCTTGAGAATATGGTTGTTTTGTTGTAGTGAGGTGAAAGAGATAAGATGAGAAGAGTTTGCTATCGAGATGGAGCAGGAGTGCACAACGAGAGGAGGGGATGGAGAGATGGAGCAACATGAGAGAGATGGTTGGGACACAAGCAAAGTAAATACGAGGGCATTGAGATGGAAAAACATGATTTCTGACAATGGTGTGGAGGATGAGTACTATGAGCGGGGACAGGGATGGAGAGGTGAGGTTTCCTATCATTTCTCTCCCACTCTCACCCTCTTTCTAGATTTCTGACAGTGGTGTGGATAATGGGTACGAGTAGCCCCTATTTTCTTTTTAGTGGCAAATAAATATTTTAGGAGCTAGAAAAAATATTTTGGGTTCAAATTTATGAACAGGAAACACATATAGTGGGAGCCCAAATTACTTTCATTTGCTTTGACATATAATGGCATGTTTGGTTACTCAATGGAGTGAGAATGAAAATGGTAATGGGAATGGGAATGGAAATGGAAATGTTACTATGTTTGGGTACTTGATGGAATAAGGAGACATCTATGTTAGGTAGGAAAAGAAAATAAGATAAATAGAGGGTTGACCATTACAATGGGCATTCATAGGGTTTTGAGGAGGAATGCCCATTACAATGAAATTTGTAATGGTCATTCCCATTACGTCATTTTTATGTCAAACAAAACACATGAATGTAATCGTCAACCCCATTCCATTGAGCAACCAAACATGCCCTAAGTGGCAAAATATGAACGTCATATTCTCAAGGCCTTAAATGTTCGTCATAAACCCCAAAAAAAATCTTTCCTTTATTTCCTATTTTCAGTGCAGTGTCCACTCATCATCTATTCCTCTCTCTTCTTCCACCCCCTTCCACCATCATCTCACCACCATCATTTCTCGTCTCCACCACCATCACATCAATACCACATCACGCCACCACCACCACTCTCTTTCACCTTTTCATTTGTGTTCGTTTAGGGTTAAAGTGAAGATGCAAAAGGAGGTGGAGCGAAACTCGATTCACGTCATCGTTGTCGACACCAACCTCACCATGACGTGTTAACCAATAGATATTGAAGAGGTTTATTTAATTTTATTCCGTTGCTCTTGAGTTTTTGTTAGGATTGCGTAAATTTGACTTAACCTTAGTGTTGAAAATTCGGTTTTTAAAAATAAAATAAAATGGGTGTATACCTGGATTTGAACCCTGGACCTCTCTCCTATTTTGATCTATGGATCACTCTCTAAATTTAGTCCCATATCTATTATAAAACTCTTTGTGGTAGAGTTTATAAGGAGATTGTTAGGACTTGGGCTTGGACCCCTTGGGGGTACCACTCTTTTATGAGGAGGGGAGAGATAGACTCTCGCGCCCGCCGCAGCCGCCGTCCGTCGGGTCGGGAGCAAACCAATTTTTTGCTGAAAATTTATTTAAACGAAAAATAAACTTCTGAAGAGGACTGAATCCAGACAGGATGTATCTGGACGTCTCTCTAAAACACGTATGGCATAAGTCGCGGTGGGATTCTTTATCCACGTTTTGATTTTTAATTCTCCACGCGATTGATGCCAATGTGTATCTAGTCTGTTTTTCTTCGAATGAATGGTTTTTCCCTCTATAAATACTATTTCGACTTAGAGTTTATTCACAAGAAAAAATAAGAAACAGAGTGTTCTTTCGAAATCAGAAACAGAGTGTTCTTTCGAAATCAGAGAGTATACAATTTCGAAATCAGAAAAGTTTTGCAAACAGTCTTCGTGTTTATAATCAGTTTTCGTTTACCAAGTTTCTGCTTCTTGCTGATTTATTTCAATGGTATTGGTGATTCCGAGCAAACAAGGAGATTAAGGGTGAATTGTATTCCGTTCATCAACTGTGCAATTGTTGAACGAGACAGAGAAGATTCTGGGCTGTTTTATCCTGGGGACGGCGGGGCTAATACACTGCTTGCACGATTTTGGGCAGAGCCGCGAAACGTCTTAAAGAGAGCGACCTAGTCCACGACTCAACCCAAGAATAATTGGTACCTTCGTTCCTATCTTTTAATTCGAATTCTTTACAGCATATTTTCCAACAATTTTAAGACGAATTCTATGTCTGCCATGACTTCTATTACTGAACTTGCTGCAAAAGACCTTAATAGGCCCTTCCGCTTTGAGGGCCAACATTTTAAAAGATGGAGACAAAAGATGTTGTTTTTCTTAACAACACAAAAAGTTGCATATGTTTGTAATACTAAAAAATCAAAATTACCTGCTGAACCTAATGAAACCCAAACGAAAGAATTAGACCGTTGGATTGAAGATGATTTTTTGTGTAAAAATTTTATCTTGAATGGTCTTTCTGGTGATCTATATGATTATTACTGTTCTGAAAAAACAGCTAAAGATATTTGGGAAGCCCTTAGAAAGAAATATGACACTGAGGAGGCTGGCACAAAGAAATATGCTGTCAGTCGCTATCTGAAATTTCAAATGACTGATGATAAGTCTGTGGAAACCCAATCACACGAGCTTCAAAAGATTGTTCATGAAATTATATCTGAGGGAATGATTTTAGATGAGCAATTTCAAGTAGCTGTTGTGATAGACAAATTGCCCCCTAGCTGGAAAGATTTTAAGAATGTCCTTAGGCATAAAACTAAAGAGTTTTCCCTAAAAAGCCTGATAACCCGACTTCGTATTGAGGAGGAAGCCAGGAAACAAGATCAGAAAGATGAAGTTCTGATTATTTCAAACCCTAAGAAATCTACCCCTGTGTCTCTGAAACCCAATGGAAAGACAATGAAAAATCAGAATAACAATAAAAATCGGAACAATCAGAATCGGAACCAACAGAACCGGAACAATCAGAACCGCAACCATCAGAATCAGAATCCTCCGCGAAATCAGAATGGACAGAAACATCCCTCCAAGAATGATTCAGCACAGTTCCTATGCTACACCTGTGGTAGGCCAGGGCATATGGCCAGGAATTGCCGGAACGGATCTCGCCCTGCACCTCAGGCGAACCTAACCGAAGACCAACTAATTGCCATGATCTCTGAGATCAATTTTGTTGGTGGATCCGAGGGATGGTGGGTTGACACTGGTGCTTCTCGACATGTCTGCTATGATCGAGAAATGTTCAAGTCCTATTCTGAAGCTGAGGACAAGAAAGTGTTGTTGGGTGATTCCCACTCCACTATTGTTGCTGAAACTGGTACAGTAGATCTGAAGTTTTCCTCTGGAAAGACTGTTATCCTAAAGGATGTCCTGCATACTCCAGAGATGAGGAAGAACTTAGTTTCTGGTTATCTACTGAACAAGGCTGGGTTTACTCAAATTATAGGGGCTGATCTATATACTATCACAAAGAATAATGTATTTGTGGGGAAAGGGTATGCTACTGATGGAATGTTTAAGTTAAATGTTGAAGCAAATAAAATTTCTAGTTCTGCTTACATGTTGTGCACTTTTAATATTTGGCATGCTAGACTTTGTCATGTTAATAAGCGTATTATTAAAAACATGAGTAACTTAGGACTAATTCCAAAATTGTCCTTAAATGATTTTGAAAAGTGCAACTATTGTAGTCAAGCTAAGATAACCAAAACACTACATAAATCTGTTGTTAGAGAATCTGAACCCTTAGATTTGATACACTCAGATATATGTGAAGTTGATGGTATCTTGACTAGAAATGGAAAACGTTATTTTATTACATTTATTGATGACTGTTCTGATTATACTTTTGTCTACTTAATGAAAAATAAAAGTGATGCCTTTGACACGTTTAAATTATTTTTGACTGAAGTTGAAAATCAATATAATAGAAAGATTAAGAGACTTAGGAGTGATAGGGGCACTGAATATGATAGCAGTACTTTCATAGAGTTCTATAATTCTCAAGGAATTATTCATGAAACAACTGCACCATATTCTCCTGAGATGAATGGCAAAGCTGAAAGGAAAAATAGAACTCTTACCGAGTTAGTAGTTGCCATAATGTTTAACTCCGGTGCTGCATCGCACTGGTGGGGAGAAATTATCTTGACAGTCTGTTATGTGCTAAATAGAGTCCCCAAATCGAAAAGTAAAACATCTCCCTATGAGATTCTGAAAAATAGACAACCAAACTTGTCTTATTTGAAAACTTGGGGTTGTTTAGCTTATGTTAGAATTCCTGATGCTAAAAGGAATAAGCTTGCTAGTAGGGCATATGAATGTGTATTCATAGGATATGCCATGAACAGCAAAGCTTATAGATTCTATAATCTTAAAGATCAAGTTATTATAGAATCAAACGACGTTGACTTTTATGAAGATAAATTTCCTTTTATTTCGAGGAATAGTGGGGGTACATCCTCAAATAACGTGCCCTTGATCAGGGTTAATGAAACCGATAAAGACACAGAATCTGAGCCTAGGAGAAGTAAACGGAAACGAACTTCTAAAAACTTTGGCCCCGATTACTATGTCTTTTCAGTCGAAGAGGATCCCCTTAGTTTTCAAGAAGCCCTATCATCTATAGATGCCAATTTTTGGGAAGAGGCTATTGATGATGAAATGTACTCTCTTGAGTCTAACAGAATCTGGCATTTAGTCGATTTGCCACCAGGTTGCAAGACAATAGGATGTAAATGGGTATTTAAGAAGAAATTGAAACCCGATGGTAATGTTGACAAGTTCAAGGCTCGTCTCGTAGCCAAAGGGTATAGACAGAGAGAAAACGTTGATTTCTTTGACACATATTCTCCTGTAACCAGGATTACATCTATTCGAGTGTTAATTTCTCTTGCTGCAATACATAACCTAGTATTGCACCAAATAGACGTTAAAACTGCGTTTCTTAATGGTGATTTGGAAGAAGAAATTTACATGGACCAACCTGAAGGTTTTGTTATTCCAGAGCAAGAACATAAAGTTTGCAAACTAGATAAATCACTTTACGGTTTGAAACAAGCTCCAAAACAATGGCTTGAAAAATTTGATAATCTTGTTATCGCACATGACTTTAAAGTGAACGAAAGTGACAAATGCATTTACTATAAAGCTGAAAATGGCATTTGCACTATTATATGTCTATATGTGGATGACTTGCTTATCTTTGGTTCTAATATCCATGCCGTGAATAAAGAGAAAGCTTTATTGTGTGCGAACTTTGATATGAAAGACCTTGGAGAAGCGAGTGTAATCCTTGGTATCAAGATTACTAGGTCTAAAAAGGGAATTTCTTTGGATCAATCACACTATTTAGAGAAGATCCTAAATAAATATAATTACTCTGACTGTAAACCTGCATGTACTCCTTATGATTCTAGTGTAAAGTTGTTCAAGAACACCGGTAACGGTGTTAGACAATCTGAGTATGCGAGCATCATTGGTAGTCTTAGATATGCTACCGATTGCACTAGACCAGACATAGCTTATGCTGTTGGATTACTATGCAGATTTACCAGTAGACCTAGTATAGAGCATTGGCATGCAATTGAACGGGTCATGAGGTACCTGAAGAGGACTAAGAACCTCGGATTACATTATCAGAAGTTTCCCGCTGTCCTTGAAGGATATAGCGATGCTAATTAGAACACCCTTTCAGATGACTCCAAAGCCACCAGTGGCTATATTTTCAATATAGCTGGTGGAGCTGTTTCTTGGAAATCAAAGAAACAGACCATTCTGGCACAGTCCACGATGGAGTCAATTATAGCACTAGCCACAGCTAGTAAAGAAGCAGGTTGGCTAAGAAACCTGCTAGCAGATATCCCTTTATGGGAAAGACCGATTCCAGCTGTCTTGATCCATTGCGATAGTACCGCGGCTATTGCAAAAATACAGAACCGTTATTATAACGGCAAGAAACGACAAATACGTCGTAAGCACAGTACGGTTAGAGAATTTCTATCTACTGGTGCTGTGAGAGTGGATCATGTACGAACTGATGCGAACTTGGCTGATCCTTTGACGAAAGGATTAGCTAGAGAGAAGATTTTCAAAACCTCGAAAGGAATGGGACTAATGCCCTTAGATTGATGAGTTATCCACGATGGTAACCCAACCTATAGACTGGAGATCCCAAGAAATAGGTTCAATGGGTAATAACAAGTCTTGAATGATATGATGTGAATCATGCTGACAAAATAGCAATCTCATTCCTAGATTAAAGCATGAATTCCTGAAGCGATTGTGGGATGAGTTAAAAAACTCTTAATGAGGTCTATACTCTATGTGGAGTGGAGTACCTAGCTACAGGAGTACTCTTGATAGACTCACCTAAGTGATTGTGGAAGTTTGGCCGCTTCCTATGGAATTTGTGGGCAAATTTCCTAGAGCCTTCACTATACTGGGATATACGTGCATGGCCGTAAGGCACAGGCTTTTTAGACTTCACCTTGGTAAGGTTGTGCGTGTAATGTTTGTTAGAGATAGAGTTCAAAACTACGAGTTACTCTAGTATAATCTAAAGCATGAACACTACGCAAGAGTTCAAGTCGAAAGACACTTTTGCTTATGCACAATCTTATATTTTATAGATTGCTCGATGAAAATTGTTTTTAAAAATCCAAGTGGGGGATTGTTGAAAATTCGGTTTTTAAAAATAAAATAAAATGGGTGTATACCTGGATTTGAACCCTGGACCTCTCTCCTATTTTGATCTATGGATCACTCTCTAAATTTAGTCCCATATCTATTATAAAACTCTTTGTGGTAGAGTTTATAAGGAGATTGTTATGACTTGGGCTTGGACCCCTTGGGGGTACCACTCTTTTATGAGGAGGGGAGAGATAGACTCTCGCGCCCGCCGCCGCCGTCCGTCCGGTCGGGAGCAAACCATTTTTTTGCTGAAAATTTATTTAAACGAAAAATAAACTTTTGAAGAGGACTGAATCCAGACAGGATGTATCTGGACGTCTCTCTAAAACACGTTTGGCATAAGTCGCGGCGGGATTCTTTCTCCACGTTTTGATTTTTAATTCTCCACGCGATTGATGCCAATGTGTATCTAGTCTGTTTTTCATTTTCGAATGAATGGTTTTTCCCTCTATAAATACTATTTCAACTTAGAGTTTTATTCACAAGAAAAAATAAGAAACAGAGTGTTCTTTCGAAATCAGAAACAGAGTGTTCTTTCGAAATCAGAGAGTATACAATTTCGAAATCAGAAAAGTTTTGCAAACAGTCTTCGTGTTTATAATCAGTTTTCGTTTACCAAGTTTCTGCTTCTTGCTGATTTATTTCAATGGTATTGGTGATTCCGAGCAAACAAGGAGATTAAGTGTGAATTTTATTCCGTTCATCAACTGTGCAATTGTTGAACGAGACAGAGAAGATTCTGGGCTGTTTTATCCTGGGGACGGCGGGGCTAATACACTGCTTGCACGATTTTGGGCAGAGCCGCGAAACGTCTTAAAGAGAGCGACCTAGTCCGCGACTCAACCCAAGAATAATTGGTACCTTCGTTCCTATCTTTTAATTCGAATTCTTTACAGCATATTTTCCAACACTTAGTATCAAAAGATTTGTTTTCATCATTTATATCTCTAGTGTTTGATTAACGTGCATGACTAAGTCATAGTTAGATTCATATTTCTTCCATTGATATCTATACTTGATTTACCCTGTATAAAATAATCTTTTGAATGAATGTGTCCTTTCTAGGGCATACATTAGTAAGGGTTTATAATCTTGTTTGATTTAATCAAACTTTTTTTGGACCAATTTCATTGTGAGCTTTTAATTATCAAATGATTGATGCAAGCTATGGATATTGTATCTCTAATACTACTCACTTACTGAGAGGAACAATTTAAATTAATAATTCTTAAAAAAACTAGTGGATTCCAAGCTTTGGTTCATTTCACAAACACTTTATCTAAAAATCCAATTACTTGCTTTGAATTTATTTTGATTTTTAATTTATATTTTCAATTGTCGAAACCCTCATTTTTTAAATTAGTACAAATAAACATTAATCCATATGGGGTCGACACATATTTTTCATTGTCTCCTAGTTGGATAATCGTGCATTTGCGGTTTATTACTAGGTTAAATCCAACAACAATATAGCTACAAGATCCGTTCTCAATATCATAGACATGGAAAATTTGAAAAAACATGGGTCTTGCCTCTAGGAGATTGAAACTCAATCTCGTTGAATTGAGGAATACCACTATAAGATTGGGGGAGGTGGTGAAAAAGTGATGGCGGCGAAGCAGTGGTGGTAAGGGATGGGTCGAAAGGGGAAGTGAGGTGGTTGTGGGCTACTGTTCGCGGTTAGATAAAGGTTGTTGGAGTAGTATGCACTACTACAAATATAGGCTTGCATAGCGCTTAAAAATAGGCTTAGATAGCGCTCAAAAAAGCGCTATGCAAGGCGCGTACTTGAATAGCGCTTCGCTTAGATAGCGCTTTATTAAGCGCTATCTAAGCGTTGATTTTTTTTTTTAATTAACTTCAATAACGCCTTAGGAAGCGCTATGTAAGCTCTAATTTTTTTTTTAAATTAGCTTGAATAGCGCTTTTATGAGCGCTATTTAATTTTGTTGATTTTTTTTAATTAGCTTCAATAGAGCTTTAGAAAGCGCTATTTAATTTCGGTGAATTTTTTTTATTAACTACCATATAATATTTTTTTATATAATATTTAATATAATAATGACAACGTTCAATCAATCAATAAAGACACAACATGATAACTAACTGTTTCTCATTCATTCAAAATATAATTTAAGCATTCATACAAAATTGTTAATATGCTATCATATATATACACCAGCTTTTTTGGCCACGAAATGAAATGGCCAACAGCTTCTCCTACAGTCCTAACTTCGTCTGTACATTGCGGCACCGCTGAATGTTTCTCAGATTCTACCGCCACTTCAAATTGTATCCTCGCATAACCTGAAATTGCATCATGGCATTGTATAAGTATAACAACACACACACTAAGTCGGTATATAAATCTTAACCTGAAATACAAGAACACACCTATTACTGCTACTATATATATGCAAACCACTGCCAAACACAAAGGGTTTTGTATCAGTAAGATAAATGTAAATGACTAAAGGTCCAACTATATTTCTTGATAGCAGCCTTCTCAACTAATATATATATATAGTAGCAGTAATAGGTGTGGAACTTACCCCAGAATAACCAATTCCAACGAGCTCAAGAACTCCGGGAACTAAAGGAAGCCTATCAATGGCCTGCAGAAACAGAATGCACAAATTAAACTTCCAAGTATTGCGGTTTTGTGGACGTGTATGTGGTGGCATTGGTGATGGTAGAAGAGTGGGGAGTGTCACACATTGTGTGGATGTGGCAGCCATTGGTCGAGAAGCTTTGCCATCAATGAGAGCTGAAGATGAGATGGAAAGAGTAGCTGAAGTTGAGGCCATGGCTAACTGACCTCAATGAGACCCACTGTTTGTTAGGTAGGAATAATACTCCTTTTAATAATGTTTGTTATGAATCAACATCAAGCACCAACCATTAATACTAATTAAAAAAAGAAGAAAACAAAACTTCAAGGGAAAAAACAAAAAGGATGCAACTCTGTCAAGAAAGATTAGACCTCATAATAAATAAAGCTATTATTGATGTAAGTTTACTTAATCATGCATTTTTAAGTTCTAAGTGAAAATGGGAAAGGAAACCAGAAGTCCGTGATTAGTATGACGTGTTCAATCTTCATGCTTTTTTTTTTTTCCTCTGCTCTACACTTTCTGTTTCGACCCATTATGACAAATATTTCTAATCTCTATTTGGGATGCAGCATGATATAATTTAGCATCACATTAAAAAACATTTATAATAAAAGAAAAATGCAACAGCTAGGCTGCTAGAGAAAAATGCAACAGCTAGCACTGTTGAATTTGATAAGACTTGATTCTCCTATTCATGATGTTTTTGTTCCCTTTGCTTCTCAAATGAGGACTCCATTAACTTGTTTCTCAAATGAGGAAGGCATGCAAATGCAATCAAGTACTGATCTAGCCGCACGAAAAGTGTGAAAGTTTCTATACTGACCTCATCAAATTGTGAAAGATCACCAGCTGGATTAATCCAAGCCCTGAAAAGAATGCTCAAACTTCAGCTTCTTAAACTAAAGGTCAGGACAACACAAAATTAAGGACTGCAAGAAACTTACATTTCATTGTTCCCATAATACTGCACCAAAACATGTTCTTTAACTTCATCTTTTGGAGAAACTGGTGTCGATCTTCCACTCATTATCTGCGGAAAATTCCAGTTAGGGGAAAAAAAAGTGAGACAGGCTTCAGAAAACTTTAAAAATAAAAAATCAAAAGAAAAAAGGAAATCAAGTATTAGATAATTACAACCGTTTATCATTGACGATTGGTAATATAGAGAAGAGTGGATTGCTGCCAGTTGCTACATTTGAAATTGTAATGCATCGATTTATACCAATGCTTTTAGATAATTGTTAAATGTCTTCATTATCAAAATAAGACTTGTCTTGTCAATATGTATCTAGAACTTTATCTAACTTTTCAATGGTGCTTTTTTAGGAATTTTTTATTTTTTATTTTTATTTATTTAGTTTGTTATGTTATGATCATTAACTTCAAAAGCCACATTCAAGGCATACTCTTTGCACCTAAATTTTGACAATGGTTAGAAACCAATACGAAACTGACACTTCACTCATATTGCATTCCTTAAACCCCAAATTCCACAAACAGGGATTCCATATCTATTCAAATACATAAAGAACTATTAAAAAGAAAAAGAAAAACCCATTTAATATTTATTGGAATAACATTTCATATCTATTGGAATAAACAAAGACAGATTACAAGACTAAAACCCATTTCAAATCAACACACCAATCAACCAAAATACATTCACAAACAAAAAAAATCATTCAAAACCAAACATAAAGGAGACAACTTCAAATAAAAACCTTACTTTTCAAGCACTTCTTTCAAGTCAGAAGTGGCCTCCATAGCCTCCTCCATACTGGGTGCACTTCCGAACACAAGTCTGTTGACAGGATTAATCGAATCCCTCGTCGCAAACATCTCCTCTTCCCCACCAGCATACTCCCAACCCTCCTCCACAACATCCCTATTCTGCGAAGACAACACAACCCCAGATTTGCCATCTTCCGTTGACGACACGAGGCCCCCTGCAATCGGCCTGGTGACGGTGCGTGCAGCGGCGGACACCGCTTGATCTGGGAGAGTCACAGTGGCGCCTCGTAGGCCGCCGCTGATTCCGAACCCCGCAACCTTCACTGCTGCTCGCATGACTGCTCCACCTCCCATTTCTTGTGTTGTTTGCTTTGAGAAGATAAGAAAACAGAGGAGGTCGTGTTTGGTTCTTTTTATACAGAGATGGATAAAGAGGATATCAAGCGTTGGAGTTTATGTTAACGAGAAAGAGAAAGAGAAAGAGAAAGAGAAAGAAAAGATTTTTTTTTTTTAATTATTAGGTTATAGGATAAAGCGCTATACAAGAGGTAAGTAGCATAGCGCTTTTAAAGCGCTATGCAAGCACTTTAAAAGCGCTATGGTAGTTTCGGTAACGTTTTTTCACATAGCGTTTTTTAAAGCGCTATCTAAGACATAATTAAGATAGCGCTTAACTGAAAAAAAAATTTAAAAGCGCTATTGTAGCGTTTTTTTTGATTTTTTTTTTTTTAAAGACAAATAAGCGCTATCCTAGCGCCCACTTGGATAGCTCTTTAAAAAAGCGCTATCTAAGTGGCGTTACCTAAGCTAATATTTGTAGTAGTGATGGTTGTTAGGGAAGATGACTATAGGAGGATGATCGAATGTGGTGGTGTTACTTAGTAGGTGGTGGCGTAAGAAAGATGGTGGTGTCACTGAGTGGAAATAATAGTGAAACAAAACAATTTTTTTTAACATAAACTTACTAATCTTGTTGCCAATATTAATTCTATTATGTTAGATTTCTTACATAAAGCGTGAGATCATAGATTAAGGTATGTCATAATTCTTAGAGCATCTCCAATATGCCAACTCGGTTTGGGGAGATAACTATTTTTTTATTAAAATATGAGACTCATCCCATTACAATAAAAATAGTCTTTCATGGAGCTTTGCTACAGAGCGAGGGAGGGAGCGAGGGAAAGGGGCGAGGGATGGGTGGTAACCACCCATCCGCCTCGAGATAAGCGCATCGGATTGGAGATGCGCGATGGCACTTATCTCGGGGCGGATGGGTGGCTACCACCCATCCCTCGCTCCCTCCCTCGTTCCCTCCCTCGACCCCTAGAATTTTCCGTCTTTCATGATAGTAATTTTATGACACTCATAAATATTTAATGACACTGAGTATTTAATTAAGTTTAGTAGGCAGGGCATTTAAGAATGTGATTGAGACGTCATCATTGTTTAAAAATGGACGGGCCATTAATCGTCAGTATCAGGTAAGTTCGATATTCTTTCTCCTATGAAAACTCAAATCATTCATTTCTTGACAACCAAACTTCTAAAACCGAGTTGTTCATTCACTGAGGTTTCCAGAGGAATCTTAGGAGAATTATTAGAGTTGAAGATCAATAAGTTCACTCATGGAAATCTCTTAAAAATTGAAATTTGTTCTTCTTCTTCCTTGTCCATTTCTCTAAATTTCTTGTCGAACTTTTCCATGAATGTTGTCACAATACAAGGTTTTATCGATTTGAATCTTCATTAAGAGGATTTCCATGGTAATTTTCGGAAGTTAGGGTATTTGATCTAGTTTTCACTTCTTTAATTTCATGATCTTCCCGCCATGTGCTCTGGTTTTGGAGGGGTTTGTTTCTCGGATCAGTCTTTAGATCTCTCATGGCCAATGGTGCTTTTGATGACCTTCAACGCAGAGTTAGAAAATTGGTGAGTTTGTGTGATATGTTGAATTGTCTTTAATTTGAATGTAAAAATTTTAGGGGGGTATTCAATTAAGGATTTTAATGGATTTTGAAGGATTCTAAACCTCTTAGAGTATAGAGAATTTTACAAAATCCACATAGTTTTTTCGAAAAATGACTTTTAAAGCCTATTTTTTTTCACAAAATAGACCATTTAGATATCGTAGTTGATGTAATGGTTAATTTCTATCTACTTTTATACTTTTATGACCAACAATGACTATTTTATTAACTCAAGTTAACCCATAAAGTTATAAGAATTTTTTTATCATTCCTAAACAAATAGAAAACTTATCTTTATACTTTTATGATTAACAATGACTATTTAATTAATTATTCTAATTATGACCAACCAATTGTTGGTTGGTTATGTTGTATAAGTTTTTTTTTTAAAGGCAAGCAGGGTTTTTATAGGATCTCAGAACCCATAAAGATGCCGCAACCTGGGTTTGAACCCATGACCTAGTGGTACCATCCGCCAAGCTCTAACAGTTGAGCTGTCATGCCATTGGCTTATGCTGTATAAGTTGATAATTTATGGCATATTATTTCCACAATCACTCTCCAAAACATATCTAATTGAGCCAAAAGTATCACATTATTTTTATTTATTTATTTTCATCATCATCATCCTCATCAGCACTATCACTATTATTATTATTATTATTATTATTATTATTATTATTATTATTATTATTATTATTATTATTATTATTATTATTATTATTATTATTATTATTATTGCCCACTATAGCTTACTACAATGATCAGTCATAATTTATTTTGTTCTTAATAGTCTCTTCCACTTCAGCAGTCATTTGTTGATGGCAACGTTGATGTATCCCCAATGACAGATTACTCAATCTCTTCTCTATTTTGTAAATATTAATATTTGTAAGAAATTAATTAGCTTGACTATTATTCATATAGACTAATTTTCTTGATTTTTTTTACAATTCAAGTCTTGGGGCTATTAACTATTTAACTATTATTCATATAGACTAAACGTTGCGATATTTTATAGCAAAAATTGTGTAAAAAAAAAGAATAATAATAATAATAATAATAATAATAATAATAAATAATAATAATAATAATAATAATAAAATACAACAAGTTTGTGGTATTTCTTACTCCATTAGATGTGTTTTGAAATGTGTAAATTGACGAAAATCATCAACTTAAATAGCATAACTCAAACAAATCCAATGATTATTAAAGTCATACGATATACAACGTTGAATAACAAACTGATGACACTGTATTTCAAAAAAATTGACAGTTTAAGTTTGGGGCTATTAATAAGCGAGTTAAGAGGTAATGACTATTATCTACTTAGAAATGAAATAAACCCCACACACAAAATAATAATAATAATAATAATAATAATAATAATAATAATAATAATAATAATAATAATAATAATTATTATTATTATTATTATTATTATTATTATTATTATTATTATTATTATTAATAATAATAATAATAATAATAATAACTAAATTAATACATGATTAATAAATAAATAATAAAAACAAATTGATACTTCTGTTAGAATAATTAATAAAAGAGTCATTGTTGGTCATAAAAGTATAAAAATCGGTTTTTTATTTGTTTAGGAAGGATAAAGATGTTTTATAAATTTATGAGTTAACCTAGGTTAATAAAACAGTCCTTGTTGGTCATAAAAATATAAAAATATGAACAAATTAGTCATTACATCAACTACGGTATCTAAATTGTATGTTTATGAAAAAGTAGGCCTTAAAAATATTTTTTTCATAGTTTTTTTTATGGATTTTAAAGGATTGGATTTTGATGAATTTTAAAGGATTCTTATGGATTATTATGAATTTTTAATTAATCATAGGAATTCTTTGGGACATTCTCTGTTGAAATCAGTTCCTCACCCAACTCATCCAATTTTCAATAGATATCTACGGCCTTTGGATGGGATCCATCTCTAGAAAGGATAAATATGAGCTTTTACATCAATCTCTACCCAACTACACCCAAACTCTTTTTTATACCTTTACTAGACATTAATGCCCTAACCTTAGCAACATATTCCCACATCCTTTTGGCAGCATAAATATTGGATAACAATATATAATTCGATTCCATTTGGAGTTCAAGCTCAAAGAGTTCCCTTGCAACCCTTTCTCCCATTTCCACATTTCCATGCTTGTAACTCATCCAACTCTGTCCCAATTTTGGTTACAAGATAATGAATCTCCTTGTAAAAAAAACATTTCTTTGTCATACTTCATTAATGCAGTAATGCTTAGGATGCTAGAGTATGAGAATTCCTTGTTATCGAAACCAAAAACCTGATAAACTAATTGAAGACATTGACATTTACAGTAAGAATCAACCAAAGTGTTGTAAATGGAAAATGTTGATTCATCACCCAATTTAACAATATAGGCATGAATATTAATGACAATATTTTTCATATTGGAATTTACCTTATAAACGAAAATCAATGTTTTGATAGAAACAATATTTTTGTGAGGCATTTCATCAAACAAATGGCATGATTTATGTCACGCCCCGATTTTCGAAGAAAACGAAAATCCTAAAATCTAACCCACGTAGGATTATCCGTTTCCCCCAAAACTCGGGACGTGAAAATTCAATAACAACAGAAACAAATAGCAGCAACAACTAAACATGATTAAGTTACTGAAATAAATAAAAATCTAACCCGGAGAGACTCTGACGTTGCTAGCTCCACTAACGGAGCTCCAGTAACGCTGCTCAAAAGTCTCTAAATCTGAAAGGCTAATCGGCTACATTCCCAAAGGAATGTACCCAAGAAGCAAAAGCTCACTTGGGTCAGCAATAAAGCTGGTGTGAGAAATCTTCATCCCAAAATCAATAAATCTGCACATGACAACATCAAAATAAACAAAAAAAACAATAAACAACCACACATCAGGTAGTTCCTCAATGAGGCAAAGGTGTCACCATCCTAATAAATAAATATGCATTATTTATTACTAATAAATAAAATTTATGAGTTATCAATCCTCATAAATGCAACAACAATACAATTCATAATCATATTAGACTATTATTGAAATATTATCAAAACACATTTTCTACCTTTAGGAAGACATGTAGTTCTCATTCAATGGTTGAATGAGCATTTAGTTTCTTCCTTTAAGGTAATCATGCATATACACAAAAAAAGAAATCTCGCTTCTTTTCCACAATTGCACTATCCTCCATGTGCCGAACACACCTCACCCAAGTGTGCCTCCCTTGCCATCGAAACCACTCGAAGCGTACATGTTCCAAGTGGGGTGCCACCTCGAGGAACACGTCATCTCACCCGAAGTTCGATCACTGGCAAGTATTCTCCCTAAATCTACACGTACAACCGAACGCACATGGAACGGTGCACCAATATGGAAGCAAGTCTGCATACCCATAATAATATCACACGTATACAACCAAGTCTGTATACAAAAATTTCTTTTATTTTCACCTTTTTTTTCGGAGTTGTGGAAAAGAGCATAAATAAATAAACTCAAACTCAAAACTCTTTTATGGTGATACTTTGTCAACCATAAATAAATTAACCACAGTATCCACCATTCTTTAAGGCAAAGTAAACAACTAAAATGCAAGAAAATCACAAAAAAAAAAAGATTTGCATTTTAGATCCATCAAACTGTAGAAAACAAAGCATGAAACACAATAAGAAGAAAATTCTAAGTTCAACTGAGACAAACAGTTTGGGCTGATTCCTTTTGTAAAAAAAAAACGGATAATAGTGTGATGCTACAACACTGTAATGTAGCATAACTTTCTAGCATATTATATTTTCATGCTTCCTACCCTATTGTCAGCAAGGGAAGTTCCCAACTGCATGGTCACACAAATGATACCCACCTCTCAACAAATTACTCTAAGCAACAACTTAATCAAACCATTAAAACTTGTGGACACCAA
Source organism: Berberis vulgaris (assembly GCA_963556465.1). Classification (NCBI taxonomy): domain Eukaryota; kingdom Viridiplantae; phylum Streptophyta; class Magnoliopsida; order Ranunculales; family Berberidaceae; genus Berberis; species Berberis vulgaris. The sequence goes on along the minus strand of OY747129.1, from coordinate 19,930,057 downwards.
CAGCGCAGAATGAAGAAAATGTTTTACAAGCATCATAGAATTTCTTACAAATCTTCTTTGGAACTAATCCATTTTACTTTTCTTAATGTTTAACATGAACTTGCAAAAAAAACTGTTATTTACCATAGCTAATGTTTAAGTCCAAGGAGCAAGATAGTTTGACATGCCAAAGACTAGGTTAGTTTGACCAAAATTTTCAACTAAACAAAATAATCAAGATTTCAAATGAACAAGACATTTCTCAATCATTAGTAGGATAAAACATTTAACACAACGCTTTCACTTAAAAACATATCCAATGTTTGTATCTTCATCATTCTAGGATTCATGATTAACCAAGTTTACAGAATATTCTGCAACTGCATTCAATGATTCAAAGGCTCTGCACAAAGCAAAAGGCCAATAACCCTAGGTTACATTCCCTTGCACCTTTCTCAGTCTTCCCCTACTCAACTCCCTTACTTCGATTACATTTTGAACCTACCATCTAATTGAGACAGGAAAAGTTTTTCTTAGCCATGGGATCAAACCCCTCCTTAATTCACTTGCCCATTAACAACTTAGGCACAAATAGAATACCACAAGTATTCATGCTGAAAAATATGAAATCCTGTATAATTACTCTAAGCAACCAATACAATGTGAAAAATCAGACAGCTACCTGACTGTATAATTAGTCAGGATCACCACAATTTCCAAGTTTTCCTCTGGATCTATGAAAACTGCCTCAAAATCTGGGGTTAAGAATGAACGCCAATTTACATTTTATTTCGCAACTTACAAACATCATAATTACACAAATCGTGAAGAAGTAACAAAGCGATAAACATGTCAAAATAAGCAAATTAGAAGAAACGCTCAGCAAACAAAAATCGATTGAAGCTCAACTAATTTTGACGATTGAATCACAATCCATTGAACGATTCGATTGATAGAACCGATTGCACCCCGTATTGAATAAATAAAAGAATCGGAATGAAGCTGGAGAAAACCCTAACCATAGACGAGAGAGGAAGAAAAGAACGTTCGAGGAATGTTTGAAAAGCTCTATGAATTTGTGGGGGGTTTCGGAATGGACGGATTTGGTATAATATGCAAATTCAATAAACAAAGTGTAGAGAATGTGGAATAGAGAAAAAGATAGCATATTCTGGGTAAACAAAGAAATGCATAAAAAAATCAAAGCAAGAAGGGATTGAAAATGAACTCACCCTTGCAACAGGCCGACCGCCACTCTTCTCCACCATCTCGACAGCAACGCCTCTACCAAGATCACAAACCAAACACAAAAGAATTTTCTAACACCCACAGTAGTTTGATTGAAGCTATAGATCTCATCTGCAAAAGCCAATTCAGCCGATCCCACTTCTTCCCAAGCAACAAACACACCAGATTCAAACCCTCATCTCCAGATTCACACAACTCGATTCGATTGAAGGCGAGATCAGAGAGGGTCAATGAGAGCGAGAGAAAGAGAGAGGTCAGGGAGTGTTGTTCGTCCATTCGAGCAAAGCGAGGGTGGCTTCAGATCGAGCTTCGCCGCCAGATGAGTAGAAGAGAAACATGAAGAAGGAGAAAAGGAGAAAGAATGAGAAAGGGTCTTCTTCCTCATTATAAGGTGGGTGGCTATTCGCCCCCACCGAACTTCCGAATGCACTCACCCTCTTTCACAAAATAAAACCCTAATCATTAGTTTAACAAAAGCCCGAAACCAAGCCCAAATACAATTAGGTAACAACTCATCAACATTAGGGTTTACAAATTTTTTGCTAAATACACACACACTTTATTTTATTTAGTAATGACAAACAAAAATATTTTTCCCAATACATGAGATTACAATATACGCCACAATTAATAAATAAGAAATTTTTATATTTATTTAATTAGGCGGGTATTACAATATATACAACTCAAAAGAATCTCGTCCTGAGATTCGGTAGAGGAAGGTAAGTAGGAAATTAATTCTTAAATAAACAAACTACACATCACATGGACAAACAAATAGCTCATACGTATGCCCATAACTTAATGAAGACAATCACACAAAAATATTAAAAAAAATTCAGTAAGTACAAAAATTACGGGGTGCTACAATATATACAACTCAAAAGAATCTCGTCCCGAGATTCGGTAGAGGAAAGAAAGTTAAGCGAATTTCGAATAATACAACTTGTCAAACGAAAGAAGATTTAAAAAAAAAATTTCAATTGAATTTTAGTTGCATAAATTTTTTTATTGCCATTAAAAAAGTAAGGGTGTTACAATATATACAACTCAAAAGAATCTCGTCCCGAGATTCGCGAAAAGAGTTAACTAAAGATTCAAGATAACAAACCGCTACAAGAAAACGACACGGAATAATGTCAACCACTATTGACATTAAAATAAGTTAGTCAAAGAAATCTCATCCTGAGATTCACGAAGAAAAAGAAACAATAATAAAAGTTCAAGGTTCACCCTTGTCACTTTGTCTCTAAACATTCACACTACTACTCTCCCATATCCACATTCCGAGGATCACCTAGACTCTACCCCAGCCTAGGCTAACCAAATGCTCTGATACCAAACTGTCACGCCCCGATTTTTGAAGAAAACGAAAATCCTAAAATCTAACCCACGTAGGATTATCCGTTTCCCCCAAAACTAGGGACGTGAAAATTCAATAACAACAGAAACAAATAGCAGCAACAACTAATCATGATTTAATTACTGAAACAAATAAAAATCTAACCCGGAAAAGAATGGCGTGGCTAGCTCACTAGCAGAACTCCAGTAACGCTGCTCAAAAGTCTCTAAACCTGAAAGGCTAATCGGCTACATTCCCAAAGGAATGTACCCAAGAAGCAAAAGCTCAGTTGGGTCAGCAATAAAGCTGGTGTAAGAAATCTTCATCCCAAAATCAATAAATCCGCACATGACAACATCAAAATAAACAAAAAAAAAAATAAACAACCACACATCAGGTAGTTCCTCAACGAGGCAAAGGTGTCATCATCCTAATAAATAAATATGCATTATTTATTACTAATAAATAAAATTTATGAGTTATCAATCCTCATAAATGCAACAACAATACAATTCATAATCATATTAGACTATTATTGAAATATTATCAAAACACATTTTCTACCTTTAGGAAGACATGTAGTTCTCATTCAATGGTTGAATGAGCATTTAGTTTCTTCCTTTAAGGTAATCATGCATATACACAAAAAAAGAAATCTCGCTTCTTTTCCACAATTGCACTATCCTCCATGTGCCGAACACACCTCACCCAAGTGTGCCTCCCTTGCCATCGAAACCACTCGAAGCGTACATGTTCCAAGTGGGGTGCCACCTCGAGGAACACGTCATCTCAACCGAAGTTCGATCACTGGCAAGTATTCTTCCTAAATCTACACGTACAACCGAACGCATATGGAACGGTGCACCGATATGCAAGCAAGTCTGCATACCCATAATAATATCACACGTATACAAGCAAGTCTGTATACAAAATTTCTTTTCTTTTCACATTTTTTTTTCGGAGTTGTGGAAAAGAACAAAAATAAATAAAGTCAAAACTCTTTTATGATGATACTTTGTCAACCATAAATAAATTAACAACAATATCCACCATTCTTTAAGGCAAAGTAAACAACTAAAATGCAAGAAAATCACAAAAAAAAGATTTCCATTTTAGATCCGTCAAACTGTAGAAAACGAATCATGAAACACAATAAGAAGAAAATTCTAAATTCAACTGAGACAAACAGTTTGGGCTGATTCCTTTTGTAAAAAAAAACGGATAATAGTGTGATGCTACAACACTGTAATGTAGCATAACTTTCTAGCATATTATATTTTCATGCTTCCTACCCTATTGTCAGCAAGGGAAGTTCCCAACTGCATGGTCACACAAATGATACCCACCTCTCAACAAATTACTCTAAGCAACAACTTAATCAAACCATTAAAACTTATGGACACCAACAGCGCAGAATGAAGAAAATATTTTACAAGCATCATAGAATTTCTTACAAATCTTCATTGGAACTAATCCATTTTACTTTTCTTAATGTTTAACATGAACTTGCAAAAACATTTGTTATTTACCATAGCTAATGTTTAAGTCCAAGGAGCAAGATAGTTTGACATGCCAAAGACTAGGTTAGTTTGACCAAAATTTTCAACTAAACAAAATAATCAAGATTTCAAATGAACAAGACATTTCACAATCATTAGTAGGATAAAACATTTAACACAATGCTTCCACTTAAAAACATATCCAATGTTATTATCTTCATCATTCTAGGATTCATGATTAACCAAGTTTACAGAATATTCTGCAACTGCATTCAATGATTCAAAGGCTCTGCACAAAGCAAAAGGCCAATAACCCTAGGTTACATATTTCCCTTGCACCATTCTCAGTCTTCCCCTACTCAACTCCCTTACTTCCATTACATTTTGAACCTACCATCTCATTGAGACAGGAAAAGTTTTTCTTAGCCATGGGATCAAACCCCTCCTTAAATCACTTGCCCATTAACAACTTACGTGCAAATAGAATACCACAAGTATTCATGCTGAAAAATATGAAATCTTGTATAATTACTCTAAGCAACCAATACAATGTGAAAAATCAAACAGCTACCTGACTGTATAATTAGTCAGGATCACCACAGTTTCCAAGTTTTCCTCTGAATCTATGAAAACTGCCTCAGAATCTGGGGTTAAGAATGAACGCCAATTTACATTTTATTTCGCAACTTACAAACATCAGAATTACACAAATCGTGAAGAAGTAACAAAGCGATAAACATGTCAAAATAAGCACATAAGAAGAAACGCTAAGCAAACAAAAATCGATTGAAGCTCAAATAATTTTGACGATTGAATCACAATCAGTTGAACGATTTGATTGACTAAACCGATTGCACCCCGTATTGAATAAATAAAAGAATCGGAATGAAGCTCGAGAAAACCCTAACCATAGACGAGAGAAGAAGAAAAGAACGTTCGAGGAATGTTTGAAAAGCTCTCTGAATTTGTGGGGGGTTTTGGACTGGACGGATTTGGTATAATATGAAAATTCGATAAACAAAGTGTAGAGAATGTTGAATAGAGAAGAAGATAGCATATTCTGGGTAAACAAAGAAATGCATAAAAAAAATATCAAAGCAAGAAGGGATTAAAAATGAACTCACTCCTGCAACAGGGCGACCGCCACTCTTCTCCACCATCTCGACAGCAACGCCTCCACCAAGATCACAAACCAAACACAAAAGAATTTTCTAACACCCACAGTAGTTTGATTGAAGCTATAGATCTGATCTGCAAAAGCCAATTCAGCTGATCCCACTTCTTCCCTAGCAACAAACACACCAGATTCAAACCCTCATCTCCAGATTCACACAACTCGCTCGCCTTAGCCGGCTCAACAGTTTCGATATCGATTCGATTGAAGGCGGGATCAGAGAGGATCGATGAGAGCGAGAGAAAGAGAGAGGTCAAGGAGTGTTGTTCGTCCATTCGAGCAAAGCGAGGGTGGCTTCTGATCGAGCTTCGCCGCCAGATGAGAAGAAGAGAAACATGAAGAAAGAGAAAAGGAGAAAGAATGAGAAAGGGTTTTCTTCCTCATTATAAGGTGGGTGGCTATTCGCCCCCACCGAACTTCCGAATGCACCCACCCTCTTTCACAAAATAAAACCATAATCATTAGTTTAACAAAAGCCCAAAACCAAGCCCAAATACAATTAGGTAACAACTCATCAACATTAGGGTTTACAAATTTTTGGCTAAATACACACACACTATTTTATTTAGTAATGACAAGCAAAAATATTTTTCCCAATAAATGAGATTACAATATACGCCACAATTAATAAATAAGAAATTTTTATATTTATTTAATTAGGAGGGTATTACAATATATACAACTCAAAAGAATCTCGTCCCGAGATTCGGTAGAGGAAGGTAAGTAGGAAATTAATTCTTAAATAAACAAACTACACATCACATGGACAAACAAATAGCTCATACGTATGCCCATAACTAAATGAAGACAATCACACAAAAATATAAAAAAAAATTCAGTAAGTACAAAAATTAAGGGGTGCTACAATATATACAACTCAAAAGAATCTCGTCCCGAGATTCGGTAGAGGAAAGAAAGTCAAGCGAATTTCGAAAAATACAACTTGTCAAACGAAAGAAGATTTTAAAATAAAAATTTCAATTGAATTTTAGTTGAATAAATTATTTTATTGCCATTGAAAAAGTAGGGGTGTTACAATATATACAACTCAAAAGAATCTCGTCCCGAGATTCCCGAAAATGGTTAATTAAAGATTCAAGATAACAAACCGCTACAAGAAAACGACACGGAATAATATCATCCACTATTGACATTAAAATAAGTTAGTTACAGAAATCTCATCCTGAGATTCACGAAGAAAAAGAAACAATAATAAAAGTTCAAGGTTCACCCTTGTCACTTTCTCTCTAAACATTCACACTACTACTCTCCCATATCCACATTCCGAGGATCACCTAGACTCTACCCCAGCCTAGGCTAACCAAATGCTCTGATACCAAACTGTCACGCCCCGATTTTCGAAGAAAACGAAAATCCTAAAATCTAACCCACGTAGGATTATCCGTTTCCCCCAAAACTCGGGACGTGAAAATTCAATAACAACATAAACAAATAGCAGCAACAACTAATCATGATTTAATTACTGAAAAAAATAAAAATCTAACCCGAAAAGGACTGGCGTGGCTAGCTCACTAGCGGAACTCCAGTAACGCTGCTCAAAAGTCTCTAAACCTGAAAGGCTAATCGACTACATTCCCAAACGAATGTACCCAAGAAGCAAAAGCTCACTTGGGACAGCAATAAAGCTGGTGTGAAAAATCTTCATCCCAAAATCAATAAATCCGCACATGACAACATCAAAATAAACAAAAAAACAATAAAAAACCACACATCAGGTAGTTCCTCAATGAGGCAAAGGTGTCATCATCCTAATAAATAAATATACATTATTTATTACTAATAAATAAAATTTATTAATCCTCAAAAAAAAAAAAAATAAATAAATAAATAAAATTTATGAGTTATCAATCCTCATAAATGCAACAACAATACAATTCATAATCATATTAGACTATTATTGAAATATTATCAAAACACATTTTCTACCTTTAGGAAGACATGTAGTTCTCATTCAATGGTTGAATGAGCATTTAGTTTTTCCCTTTAAGGTAATCATGCACCTACAAAAAAAAAAAATATATATATCGCTTCTTTTCCACAATCGCACTATCCTCCATGTGTCGAACACACCTCACCCAAGTGTGCCTCCCTTGCCATCGAAACCACTCGGAGCGTACATGTTCCAAGTGGGGTGTCACCTCGAGGAACACGTCATCTCACCCGAAGTACGATTACTGACAAGTATTCTCCCTAAATCTACACGTACAACCGAACGCACATTGAACGGTGCACCGATATGCAAGCAAGTCTGCATACCCATAATAATATCACACGTATACAAGCAAGTCTACATTCAAAAATTTCTTTTCTTTTCACATTTTTTTTTCGGAGTTGTGGAAAAGAGCATAAATAAATAAACTCAAAACTCTTTTATGGTAATACTTTGTCAACCATAAATAAATTAACCACAGTATCCACCATTCTTTAAGGCAAAGTAAACAACTAAAATGCAAGAAAATCACAAAAAAAAGATTTGCATTTTAGATTCGTCAAACTGTAGAAAACGAAGCATAAAACACAATAAGAAGAAAATTCTAAATTCAACTGAGACAAACAGTTTGGGCTGATTCCTTTTGTAAAAAACAAACGGATAATAGTGTGATGCTACAACACTGTAATGTAGCATAACTTTCTAGCATATTATATTTTCATGCTTCCTACCCTATTGTCAGCAAGGGAAGTTCCCAACTGCATGGTCACACAAATGATACCCACCTCTCAACAAATTACTCTAAGCAACAACTTAATCAAACCATTAAACTTGTGGACACCAACAGCGCAGAATGAAGAAAATGTTTTACAAGCATCATAAAATTTCTTACAAATCTTCTTTGGAACTAATCCATTTTACTTTTCTTAATGTTTAACATGAACTTGCAAAAACAACTGTTATTTACCATAGCTAATGTTTAAGTCCAAGGAGCAAGATAGTTTGACATGCCAAAGACTAGGTTAGTTTGCCAAAATTTTCAACTAAACAAAATAATCAAGATTTCAAATGAACAAGACATTTCACAATCATTAGTAGGATAAAACATTTAACACAATGCTTTCACTTAAAAACATATCCAATGTTTGTATCTTCATCATTCTAGGATTCATGATTAACTAAGTTTACAGAATATTCTGCAACTGCATTCAATGATTCAAAGGCTTTGCACAAAGCAAAAGGCCAATAACCCTAGGTTACATATTTCCCTTACACCATTCTCAGTCTTCTCCTACTCAACTCCCTTACTTCCATTACATTTTGAACCTACCATCTCATTGAGACAGGAAAAGTTTTTCTTAGCCATGGGATCAAACACCTTCTTAAATCACTTTCCCATTAACAACTTAGGTACAAATAGAATACCACAAGTAATCATGCTGAAAAATATGAAATCATGTATAATTACTCTAAGCAACCAATACAATGTGAAAAATCAGACAGCTACCCGACTGTATAATTAGTCAGGATCACCACAGTTTTTTCCAAGTTTTCCTCTGAATCTATGAAAACTGCCTCAGAATCTGGGGTTAAGAATGAACGCCAATTTACATTTTATTTCGCAACTTACAAACATCAGAATAACACAAATCGTGAAGAAGTAACAAAGCGATAAACATGTCAAAATAAGCAAATTAAAAGAAACGTAAGCAAACAAAAATCGATTGAAGCTCAACTAATTTTGACGATTGAATCACAATCCATTGAACGATTCGATTGACTGAACCGATTGCACCCCGTATTGAATAAATAAAAGAATCAGAATGAAGCTCGAGAAAACCCTAACCATAGACGAGAGCGGAAGAAAAGAACGTTCGAGGAATGTTTGAAAAGCTCTCAGAATTTGTGGGGGTTTTCAGACTGGAAGGATTTGGTAGAATATGCAAATTCGATAAACAAAGTGTAGAGAATGTGGAATAGAGAAAAAGATAGCATATTCTGGGTAAACAAAGAAATGCATAAAAAAAAATCAAAGCAAGAAGGGATTGAAAATGAACTCACCCCTGCAACAGGCCGACCGCCACTCTTCTCCACCATCTCGACAGCAACGCCTCCACCAAGATCACAAACCAAACACAAAAGAATTTTCTAACACTCACAGTAGTTTGATTGAAGCTATAGATCTGCAAAAGCCAATTCAGCTGATCCCACTTCTTCCCAAGCAACAAACACACCAGATTCAAACCCTCATCTCCAGATTCACACAACTCGATTCGATTGAAGGCGAGATCAGAGAGGATCGATGAGAGCGAGAGAAAGAGAGAGGTCAGGGAGTGTTGTTCGTCCATTCGAGCAAAGCGGGGGTGGCTTCTGATCGAGCTTCGCCGCCAGATGAGAAGAAGAGAAACATGAAAAAGGAGAAAAGGAGAAAGAATGAGAAAGGGTTTTCTTCCTCATTATAAGGTGGGTGGCTATTTGCCCCCACCAAACTTCTGAATGCACCCACCCTCTTTCACAAAATAAAACCCTAATCATTAGTTTAACAAAAGCTCAAAACCAGGCCCAAATACAATTAGGTAACAACTCATCAACATTAGGGTTTACAAAGTTTTGGCTAAATACACACACACTTTATTTTATTTAGTAATGACAAACAAAAATCTTTTTCCCAATAAATGAGATTACAATATACGCCACAATTAATAAATAAGAAATTTTTATATTTATTTAATTAGGCGGGTATTACAATATATACAACTCAAAATAATCTTGTCCCGAGATTCGGTAGAAGAAGGTAAGTAGGAAATTAATTCTTAAATAAACAAACTACACATCACATGGACAAACAAATAGCTCATACGTATGCCCATAACTTAATGAAGACAATCACACAAAAATATTAAAAAAAAATCAGTAAGTACAAAAATTACGGGGTGCTACAATTTAACCACACCATAGCAAAAGAACACAGATAAAAGATGAAAAGGGCATCAAAAATCACAAATTTGAAAGTCTCATTGAAATGTTAAATGTTATGCGTTCTACAATAGTAGTTGTATGTCTGTATTGATGTTAATGAGTCTGATTGTGACGGGATGTATGGTGGAAATAGTGAGTGCACTAGCTGTTTAGTTATTCAACTGTAGTATTTGTTCATCTTTTCACCTTTAATCGAAAGAGTATATGTATGTAAAAAGAAATTTTTACTCCTTCCTTAGTCTTTTTCCTTGTTTGTGTACCTTTTGCTTGCAATCAATTCAAAGCTATTGGGCACTGACATTGGGTTTGGTAGGAGGAGTGGATTCGTAAAAAATGGATGGTGGGTTCAATTGAGATTGGGGAGTTTGTTGATCTTCATCATAAAAAACAAAGACCCTAGAAGAACAGAGAAAAAAAATAAGAGAGAGGGAAAGGAGAGAGAGAATACAAATCCGTTGAAATATGAGGGGGGAGGTTGGATTTGAAATGACTCTTGTCATTTATACTTTTCACTCACAAATCCTTCAAAATCCAAAACTTTAACAAATCCATCAAAATCCACTATTTTTTTAATACCCCGTGATTTTGGTGGACTTTTCAAAAGAATGAATTAAATACCTCTGATTTTAATGGATTTTAAAGCAATCCTTTTAAATCCATATTGAATACCCCTGAATTTAGATATATTCTTTCAAATAATTAATTGAATACCTTTTAATTTTAAAATCCTTCACAATGCTAAATTTAATACACCCCTCTTAGCTTGCTTTTACAATTGGAGATAGGTGAAGGTTAGACTCATTAAGGAATAGATTGTGGTCAAATATGTGGATTTGGTAATCTCTTCCCCTCATTTGAACTAATTGAACTTTTTTTTTCCTAATTTTTGAATACTAATTGTTTGATAAAATGCCTATGTAATATTTATGCCATGTTATTTGTCAAACATTTTTTGTTTCTATGGAGCATGGGACAATGGTGGTTAGGGTGTCTGGAAATAGAGTAATTTGTTTTTGTTTGGGACCAGGTTGAACGTTTTGTTATGCTGAATGTGAGCTCCTGTTTCTATAATAAGTGAGTTTTAAACCAACTTTATCTCATTAGTTGACTTTGATGAGTTTTTCATTTTTGTTTTCTCTGTTTGCATGATTCATTGGGTATGCCATATTTGCGGTTCCTTTGTATTAATTTAATTTTGCAAGTTATTTCAGTTCTCTGTTTGTTGTTGTGATGTTTGTCTAAATCTCTGGTAAGATAAGAGTTTTACACTTGATATTGTGTTGGTATTAACATGGGTTTTAGGATAATTTTATTTTAATTCTCCGACAATGTCTATCTAATTTGTTTGAGCTTATTTTTCTTGGGTTTAGTGGTTGATATTGTTTGGTATCTATGCTAACTGATCCCCTGTCTGTGAACACGATATCCAGTTCATACATTGATTGATACTTAAATGTGTTTGGATCAAAGGAGTCACGATACAACATATGTTATCTGGGATTTTAATATTGGGTGCCAAGTTCCCTAGCCAAAGCCCATGGAGCATGGAACACATAGATCTTTGAACGAAAAACGGACAATAAAGGTTAGATTGTGTAGTAAAAAAAGTTTTGAACTGAACACAAATTCCCGTTTTTGATGTTGTGTACCATCTACTAATCCAATAAGTTAGACAAGTTTCATTGTTTTAGTTCCAATATCAACGAAGCCATTGGTAACTCCGCCCGTTGCAACAGCTGGTCCCAAGCCCGGATAAAGGAGGAGGGTTGGTGTTAGGCTTGTGATAGCCAACTGTAAAAACTCCATCACATCCATTTTCATGGAATTTGGTTAAAAAAGATTAATGCATAAGGATAGGGCGTCCCCCGCTATAAGCGACGCGCTGCACCTACGCTCGGGTGTAGTGACAAATGAGCAAGGCGCGCTGCAGAATTGCTCGAACTATAGAGGGATAAAGCTTATGAGTCTTACGATGAAACTTTGGGAGAGGGTTATAGAACGAAGACTTAGGAGTTTAACTATGATTTCGGACAATCAATTTGGATTTATGTCGGGTATGTCTACTACGGAGGCCATCTTCCTGCTTAGGCAAACTATAGAAAAATACCGAGAGGCACGTAAGAGTTTGCATATGGTTTTTATTGATCTGAAGAAAACATATGATAGGGTTCCCAGGGAGTTAATTTGGTGGGTGCTTGAAAGGAAGAAAGTGTCTCAATGTTATGTCGATATCATTAAGGATATGTATGAAGGGGTTGTAACAAGTGTTCGCGCAGTAGGTGGGATGTCCAGTGAATTTTCAGTGTCAGTAGGACTACATCAAGGGTCGGCGTTAAGTCCATATCTCTTTGCTTTGGTCATGGATGAGTTGACGAGACATTTGCAAGAAGAAGTACCTTGGTGCATGTTATTTGCAGATGATATTGTCTTAATTTATGAGACTAGTGCAGGTTTAGGTCAGAAATTATATAGGTGGCGGGCGGCTTTAGAGAGTAAAGGTTTTAGAATTAGCTGTTCGAAGACGGAGTATCTAGTGTGCAACTTTGGTTGTGAAGAGGTCGAAGGTGTAGAGGTCTCAGAGTGTGAGGCTTTTCGATATCTAGGATCTATAATTCAAAATAATGGGGCCATTGGAGAAGATGTAGACCATAAGATTAAAGCAAAGGGAAAATGCTATAAGACAATTGTTCGACCAGCCATGCTATACGGTTCAGAATGTTGTGCTACTACGGGACAACATACGCATAGGATGACAGTAGTAGAAATGTGTATGTTAAGGTGGATGTGTGGTAAAACTTGTAAGGATAAAATTAGAAATGAAAGAATTAGGAGATACTTGGGTGTAGCGCCCATAGAGGACAAAATTAGAGAAAGACGTTTAACTTGATTTGGTCATGTGCGAAGGAGACCAAGCACGGTGCCAATTAAAAAATGTCTAGATTGACAAGTTAATGGAGGGTGTAGATGGAGGGGACGACCGTTGAAAACTTGGATGAAGGCGGTGAATGAAAATATCATTGAGCTTGAATTAGGCGATGATATGTGGAAAGACCGCATTGCTTGGAGAACCAAAATCCATATAATCGACTCCAAAAATATCGAAAATGGGCTATAATGATGATGATCAACGAAGCCATTGGTGAGCTACAAGAGAGTAAATTACAGAAAACAGGGCTACATGTGTAAGTGTTGGCATTACTTCTTGTACTTAAAAAAAACAAAATGAGTATCTAAACTTCTTTTGTAATAGGTCATACTACCTTAGCATTAACAAATGCTATTCTGGGATAGAGTAAGCTATTTCAAAAAGATAACATGAGTTGTTGTGACTTGCATTAAATGTTATTGTACCCTTATCATAACATTATTTACAGTGCCTTGAAAGGCTATTTTTATTGTAGTGCCCACCCAAGGTTTTTGACCTCCCTCAATATGCTAACACCTGAAGCAGCGTTTGGATTACCGCTTCACTAAAGCGCCAATTGAATTGTCGCTTCAGGCCAACACTGTCGCTTCAGCCCAAGCCCACCATTCAAATTGTGAGTCCCGCCTCCAACTCTCCCATTTGCTTGTTGCTTCAACAGAAAGCACAACAGAGCATAAATGGTGAGGAGAAGGTGAAGTTGGTTAAAAAAAAAAAACTTGATTTCTCGGCCAATATTTGATTTGGGGTTCTTTTTTGCATTGGATTCATAGCTGAGTGGTAGAACAAGTGGGGAGTGAGATATGTACATGTTAGATACATTTTTGGGTAGTTTTTATTGTACATTCCAATTGTTCGACAAAATGTCTCAACCAAATTCTCGACCGCATGCACCAGTAGTTAACAAGTGTTGGCGATATAGGGGTACATACGAGCCTAGAGAAAGCTATGGTGGACCAAATGTGCAGCCACCAACACAAAATCCAGCTTTTCTAAGTGTTACCAAATTTCATAAATTGGTTGATTATGAGAAAACACAAACTTGTAAGCATGCTAGTAGGCATTAGGTGGATAGAAACATCGTGAACTATTATCGAGGATGAAGATGTTGGAATCAAGCAGCCAACTACTACAAGAGGTTGAGTGATATTCCACGTGTCAAGGCTACGATATATTCTACCGGCTGGCAACACATTTTCAACATGTTGTCTAATCATTCTAAACACCCTCCTTCCACTTTCTAAGAACTTTGGTGGGATACAACACCCACCTTCCACTTTCTAAATTGTGAATTGGGGTTTACACCATATGACTTCACATGTCTGAGTGAAATTCCAGTAAGGGTCGAAGGGACTACTATACCACCATTCAATGACTCAGAGTGGAACATCGTGCAGAAGATACGGTGGTACATCCCAAAGTTTATGGAGGATTGGATATCTTGCAGTGGTATTATGGAGAGTGGTTTGGATGATCTAATTCATATAACTAATATCTCGGCTTTGAAGGTAGTTGAGGTAATATTGGCGAGGACCTTTCTGAATTGTATTGGCACCATTTTCATGCCAAATGCAAAATGTACGGTACCTTTTGCACATGAACATGCAAAAGTACGATTTTGGTGGATCATGGTTGGCGGCCATTTATGATGCTCTAGATGTTTGCTCTAGGCGGACGATAAGTGTATATTGTTTTTATCAAATTTTAACAGTAAGTGTTTATTTATATTATTTTTTAATTAAATTAAATTTATATTATTTATTTACGTTAATTTTTTTTTGTAAAAATATAGATATGGTACTTCCAGCATTCTACCGTGTACATATCTCTCTTGGTCAATCTAGACTTAGATATATTTCCACATTTGAAGGGGTGAGACAAGTTAATGAAGTCTTCCACCAAAGATGTCAGTGGTCATAGTGTTAGTACTGCTAGACATCAAATTGAGTTCTTGACTATAGAGACCATTGTATGGAATCCATACTATGATAAGAGCTTTGCTAGGGGTCGAGGGAGGGAGGGAGCGAGGGAAAGGGGCGAGGGATGGGTGGTAACCACCCATCCACCTCGAGATGAGCGCATCGGCTTTGAAACGCGCGATGTCATGCATCTCGAGGCGGATGGGTGGCTTCCACCCATCCCTCGCCCCTTTCCCTCGTTCCCTCCCTCAACCCCTAGAATTTTCGCTATGATAATGATGAGTAATTCTAGGGAGCCCGCCTTGGTAGCCTGGGAGGCTGTCCGGACCCTCCCAGGCACGTGCCTGGGAGGGTGTTTGGCACGTGAACCCACTTGTAACCCCTCAAGCGATTAACTCCTCCTCTCCTGCGCCGCCGCCTCCTCCTCCTCTCCTGCGCCTCCTCTCCTCTCCTCTCCTGCGCCTCCTCCTCCTCCTCCTCCTGCGCCTCCTCTCCTCCTCCTCCTCTCCTACGCCTCCTCCTCCTGTGCCTCCTAGACAACCCCAATGAAACCTCTACTTCCCCTTCTCATTCCATATCTCAAAAAACACAAATTCAAGCTTCCAAGTAAGTGCAACAAGTTCCCAAATTAAAGATACCCACTTACAATTCAAGCTTATCTACTCACTTCAAACCTCAAACACACATCCGGGTCTCCCAAACACCCCCACTCCAAAATCACAAATTCTTCACTTTCACAAAACCCCATCTCAGAATCACTCTAAAACACCCATTAAACACAACCCCTTAACACAAAACCACAAGAATCGTCAACAATCAACCCAACCCAATAGACAAAACACAAAAAGGTGCAATCTTGATGGTGCAGCAAGCAAACCTGAGCAACAGCTTGTTGGTCATCCTTGCAAGAAGCAACAATCGAGTTATTGGCCCTCAATATATCTTCAAAGGATGCACCTTCGGACACCCCAAGCAGATTCAAAGCGTTCTCCACAGACATTTCATCGAAGGGTGCGGAGTCATCAGCTCTTGACCCAGCAAGAACAATTGTAGCTCTTCTTCTTCTTGTTGTGTCACCTCTCTAGTTCCTGTTGAGGGAGGAGGCGCGGGAGAGGAGAGGTTAAGAGCTTGAGGGAGGAGGCGCAAGAGAGGTTAAGACTTGAGAGCTTGAGGGAGCCGAGGTGTTGGGTTCACGTGCCAAACACCCTCCCAGACACGTGCCCAAGAGGGTCCGGACAGCCAGACGGGCTACATGAGCGGGCTCCCTAGAATTATTCGATAATGATTCTATCCAAGACAACAAGCATTGTTTTGGTCGTGCAGGCGCCATCCCTTCAAAGTTATGGTTGTTGTAAGTCTTTTTTTATTATTTAATATTAGTTTATATTATTTCAATATTTTATTAGCAACAGAAGAAACTAAAGTGATGAATAACTTTTATTTGTCTTAAAAGTGTAAGCGGTACCTGGGGGACATATGTTGGCCATAATTGACTGGAGACTGCACTATACCTCGTGATCAACCTCTAGTGACTTGGTACATGCAGAGTACGACTACTGGGTTGGTCGTCCATTGTTCATGGCAAAAGGTTACATGTACACAAGTAATCAAGCGACCCGCAACGCTTATTAGACACGCGTCTCTTTGGGTTTGATGCTACGAAAGTTTTATCGAGATGTTTCCGTTGATCGGATAGGAGCTCGGTGAGTATTATAATTAATAATGTATTTTTTTAATTTTCATTATATTATGAATAGTTACATTACGATCTTTTTCTATAGGCCATTCTCGCAACTATTACAAACCAGTGTCGTCGTCCAAGGAAAAAAAGGGACTTGGTGCTTATCATCTTTTTACTTGCGTGAATTGAAAAAGAAGAGGATCTACTATTTGTACCACAATCCTTTACTTAGTACCACCACGAGTAAGTAGTCGATCACACCATGCAATCTTCTTTTGCTAATGTAGCACAATCAGGTATGAATGATAAAGTTATTTCGAATAGTACATGGATAATTGATTCAGGTGCATCTGATCATATGACAAATGACCCTAACCTTGTGGTAAATCTTAGAGCTTCCTCTCAAAATGTTGTCTCTACTGCGGATGGTACTCCAACTCTGGTTAGCGGAGAAGGTTCTATTGTGTTATGTGATACCCTAACTCTTGAATCCGTCTTAATTGTTCCATCACTAGCTTATAACCTCTTGTCTGTCTGTCAAATTATTCGAACACTTGCATGTATTGTGACGTTTTATCCATCTTTCTGTGTGTTTCAGGACATTTTGACTCGGCAGATTCTTGGTTATGATGTTAGAAGGGGGAAACTGTACTACTTGGATCTGACAAAAATGGGAGAGAAACACAAGAATCTTTTGGGGCAAGCTAATCGAGTCATTAGGGTCGATAATGCGAAGGAGGTAGTGTGGTTATGGCATCGTCGTTTAGGACATCTGTCTTTTCGTTTTCTTAGGAAGTTGCAGCCTCATTTGTTTTCTGTTGTTAGTGATTCAGAGTTTCGTTGTGACATTTGTGAACTGGCCAAGAGCCACCGTATTCCATATTCGCCAAGTATTCATAGATGTCATGTTCCCTTTATGAAAATTCACTCCGATGTTTGGGGTCCTGCAAAAATTCCTTCTCTTTCTGGAGCTCGATATTATGTATCTTTTATTGATGATTGCACTCGGATGACCTGGGTGTCATTACTGAAAAGAAAAAGTGAGGTATTTGGAAGGTTTACTGATTTTTACAAAATGGTGGCGACACAGTACCAACAATCCATCAGAGTGTTTCAATCTGACAATGGTGGAGAGTTTGTCAATGGCCTTATGTCTGAGTTTTGCCGGTCAAATGGAATTCGTCATCAAACCTCCAATTCTGATACTCCTCAACAGAATGGTTTAGCATAACAGACAGTTGTTGGAAGTTGTTCGTGCTTCCCTGTTTGGCATGAATGTACCTCGATCCTATTGGGGTGAAGCAGTGAAATCTGCAGCATATCTTATCAACCGTACTCCCTCACGAGTAATTGAGTTTAAGAATCCTCATCAGAAGTTTCATACACTTTTGTCCATCCCATCTAAGCCTAATTTGGAGCCCCGTGTGTTTGGGTGCACAGCCTATGTCCACATACCAAAACCACGCCGGAGCAAGCTTGATCCCCGTGCGAAAAAATGTATTTTTGTGGGTTATGCAGAGCTCCAAAAGGGGTACAGGTGTTATGACCCGCTCACTGACAGAATGCATATATCCCTTGATGTCTCATTCTATGAATCTAAGCCATATTACTCAAGGGGAGTCTCCCAGTCTTCCCTTCAGGGGAGAGCGATAGTGAAGGGAATCCTCGTTCTATTGATGTCTTTGAAGAATTGAAACACTCGGAGGAACAATTTGAAGTTCCTGTAACAGCAGAAAATGTTACCGCAACAGCAGCAAATGACTTGTCTCGAGAGATAAACATTTCCAATGGGCAGACAATTGACCTCTTGGTTCCTAGCGATCAATTCCCTCATGAGACAGAAGAGAATGATCAAAATGTATCTGAAACTCACACACACGACATTCCCCCTTCTACATCAGCAACTGAAGATCTCGCCCAGAATGATCCACCTCAGGTACCTTTAACCTCTAATGAGTCTTTTGTGTTAGAAAGTGTTGAACCTAGGAAATCACAAAGGGTTACTAAGGGAGTTCCTAAAAAGCAATATGAACCAGACATCAAAGCCCAAGCTAAATACCCTATAGCTAACTTTATGTCTAACCATAGGCTTTCTGAGTCACATGCACTTGTTATTAATCAATTATCTACTGTATCTATTCCTAGTAACGTGCAGGACGCATTGAAGGATCCAAAATGGAAACCAGCAATGAATGAAGAATTGGAAGCTCTTCAGAAGAATGTCACTTGGGAGGTAGTAGACAAGCCTGTTGGAAAGAAGATTGTAGGATGTCGTTGAGTGTTTAATGTGAAGCTTAATGCAGATGGAACTATTGATAGATACAAAGCAAAATTAGTTGCCAAGGGATATACACAGCGCCATGGAATTGATTACGAGGAGACTTTCGCACCTGTGGCGAAGATTAATACTATCCGAATTTTAATTTCACTTGCAGCAAATAAATATTGGCCCTTACACCAACTTGATGTGAAGAATGCATTTCTCAATGGAAATTTGGAGAAAGAAGTGTACATGGATATGCTTCCAGGCGTGAAGACTAACCCAAGAGACGTCGGTAAGGTGTGTAAATTGAAGAAGTCTTTGTATGGCCTGAAACAGTCTCCAAGAGCTTGGTTTGGAAGATTTTCGAAGTCCATGAGAGCTTTTGGGTACAAACAAAGCAACTCTGACCATACCTTGTTTATCAAACACAAGAATGGTAAGATTACAACTCTAATTGTGTATGTTGATGACATGATCGTTACAGGAGATGATCCGAAAGAAATAAATGATTTGCAAAAGTATTTGTCGAAGGAATTTGAAATGAAGGATCTCGGGCAACTGAAGTATTTTCTGGGTATTGAAGTTGCAAGGTCGAAGAAAGGGATTTCACTTTCACAAAGGAAGTATGTTCTTGATTTGCTCGCTGAAACATGGATGTTGGACTGCAAACCAATAGAGACAACCATTGAGATGAATCATGGACTTGCTATTCTTCCTGATCAAGTCCCTACTGATAAAGGGAGGTATCAACGTCTTGTAGGAAGGTTAATTTATCTTTCTCATACTAGACCTGACATTGCTTATGCTGTGAGTGTTGTTAGCCAATTTATGTATTGTCCTAGTGAAGAGCATATGAATGCAGTCTTTCGTATCTTGAAATATCTGAAGATGGTGCCTGGTAAGAGATTATTGTTAAAAAAAATGAATTGGAAGTTGTTGGATACACAGATTCGGATTGGGCTGGTGATAAAACTGATAGATGCTCTACATCAGGGTACTTCACTTTTGTTGGTGGGAACCTTGTAACTTGGCGTAGTAAAAAAAAGAAAGTTGTTGCTAGATCAAGTACAGAAGCTGAATTTCGTGGTATGGCACATGGAGTTTGTGAAATGTTGTGGATCCGTAATGTCCTGAAGGAATTGGGTTTTAAGCTACAAAGGCCTATGGATTTACATTGTGATAATACAGCTGCCATTCAGATTGCACATAATCCAGTTCAGCATGATCGAACAAAGCATGTGGAGGTTGACCGCCATTTTATTAAAGAAAATCTTGACATGAAAGTTATTCGCTTTCCATTTGTAACCTCAGAGGAGCAATTAGCTGATGTTCTTACTAAAGTGGTATCTCAGAAGGTGTTTGACAGCTCAATTAACAAGTTGGGCATGATAGACATCTATGCACCAACTTGAGGGAGAGTATAGAAAGTTGTATATATTCTAATTATAGAAACATGTATATATTTAGGATATTCTAATTATATATTTAGGTAATCTAGAATATATTATATTTCTTATTCTATAAGATTGGTTCTTGTGAAACAAGAAACCCCATTGTATATATACCCCTGTTGTGGGATGAAACAAATACGAAAAAATTTGAAGTATTTCTTTCAACATTCTGGACCTTGAGGTTACCCTGCACAGTTGGAGCCACCCTTTATTATTGTACTCCCACACATAGATGACATAAAAAAAATTATACATCTTAGGCGTACCGCTGATGATCATGGCATATCGTCTGTGATAACATAGCATTTGTAAATGTTCACTTTTTTTAATATATGTTTAGCTTTGGATATTCACTTATTTGTATATGACTTATTTTCTTTAGGAACAATGGAGACGATTTTCTTGCGACTTGATGGACAACTTGATTTCGCATCGTGGGTACCTTACATGATTTGTTTGTAAGGTATGTAGGACTGCACGTCTTGTATGTCGCGGGGAAACCCAATATCCAGCTAAGTACATGTCATCCTTCTACGTCACAAGTACCGACCACTATGGGGTATATGTCATTTGCACCTGTATTAGCGACCCCTGGATTTTCAGTTTTCAGCAGTATACTCTTCTCCAATACCAAATCACAAAACTTTGTAGGTTCGGTGGATATCGTTTATGAAACTAAGTAGGAGGAAGAGGGTGGGGAGGGGATTCAGGATAAAGAGAATGAGGGGGAGGATGATGAAATTGAGAGGAAGGGCGACGACACTGAGGGGGAGGATGATCAGATAGATAAGTGATATATCCATGTGATAAGACATCAAACAGTCACTCAATTACAGCCATACACGTGGCATAGGCTAACTCTAACACGTAAAAGGCTTTAAAGTAGTCCCAAGCAGACCCAACGTGCAGGACTACTATTCAGCCTGTAAGTTAATGCCCAAACCCAAGACACACCAACCCCATAGGCATGGGTCTTTGGGTTTGGCCTAGGACAATAAGGCCCGAACAGTGGATCTTAGAGCTGTCACGGGCTCGAGATCCACTCGCACGAAATTAGCTCTAGCCCAATCAAACATTGGGGTTTGAACAGAGCCAAGTGTCGAAGTACTTAGTCATGCACATGTAAGATCTTATGCGAGATTTCCTCCTTCTATCACGCCCTCGATCGCAGGGACAGTTGGGGAGGAAAAGCTTGCTATAAGAGTTGGTGAAACGAGGAAGAAAGGTATACACACATATACACCTGTATACACGCTGTAATTTTACATTCAGTCCCCTCTCTTTCTCAAACCGGTATCTGACTTAAGCATCAGAGTGCCTTCGGCCACCAAAATGGTGGTTTGGGCTTAACCGCTGCTATTTTTGCTGGTTAGTTATCATCATGATTGGCGAGGACAGATCTAAATGCATCACCATGTATAGTTTTATATGTTTGTTTGATGAGTTTATGATTGGGTTTTTTTTACATATTTTATTTTGTTTTGAACAAATCATGTTTTTTGGATTAACATACTATCAAACATAAAACATGAAATTATTCAACGAAAATTTAATAATAAATTAAGAAAATACAAATATATGGGTTAGAATGAATATAGTAATTAGAAATACATAATTGAAATGTTAGTTTTAAGAATTACTAAACAATAACAAACATCATCGCATTCAACATGAAACGTGTACACTCTCATTTATCATGGTTATCTTGAACAATGGGAGGAAACACTAGACCGTGAATAAACACTTGACCATGAACAGGCTAGAAGCAGCAACACTTGTAGGAGCATGATCATTAACAACTGGTTGCCCTTCGTTTGTCCCATTTGCATCTATATTAGTATTGACATATCTCGCATATGCTTCTTGTGCTTCTTCAACACATGTGTATCCTTGAAATAGTGCACCACCATAATAGTCAACTTGTGCATTACATGTTATCCAGATAAATACACATCGAGGCGACGACCCTTGAAGCCAACGATGCCCTTCGAGCCATTGTGTTGAGAGACAAAACAAATAAAAGGGAATAAGAAGAAATTAGACAAAGGGATAGTTTTAATTCTTTTCTTCTTATTTTTTTGAGAAATTTTGTGAGGAAATCGGCCCCTTAAATATAAACATGGGAGGGGCAAACTAGCAGTTGAGGCACAAAGACCATTGTTGGTGGCAACTAGTCATTAAGGCTGAAGAGGCAAATTGTCACACCCCGATTTTCAACAATTTGACATTCCTTAAATCCATGAGGATTATTTGTTTCTCCTAAATTCGGGACGTGAAAATTCAACCACACAAAAAATAACAAAATACAACTAAAACGTTTATTACCAAGTTTAACTCAACCCCAAAAAGAATTTATCAATGAAACTCTTTGAAAATGTTCGCCCCCTAAATAAAACTCTAATAGCGCCGCCCAAAACTTTCTAAACCTGAGACAAAGCTAGTCGGCTACATTCCAATAGGAATGTACTAAAGAAGCAAAAGCTCACTTGGGTCAGTAATTAAGCTGGTATGAATAATCTTCATCCCTGCTAAAAAAAATGAGTTGACATGCGGTGACATATAGTTACATAGAAAATAAAATAACACATCAAAGACATGTAATTCCTCAACAAGGCAAATATCTCATGTTAATAAGTTCTTAATATTTATCTTACATATACTTATTCTATGGAGGTTGACCATGGCAAGTCTGACCTACAGAAATGCTAGTAGATTTGTCATCTTGTACATGGTTAGAAACAAGTAAATATAATATCTCAAGTAAATATAATATCTCAAGTGATCAGATTCATCAATGAAGACACTTGTGTCTATAGATTATTTTTCTTAAGCAAATTATTCATTTCTAATAAATTGGTCATCTTAGACTATACCATATTCGAATCACCTCTGTGTCGAACATACATGTACATATGTCTCTATCATATAAAGAAGAATTTCTCCGTCCTTAATGCCTAAGTGGGAACATCACATACTGGCATGCATCATCAGATACCCCTAACTATATGAGTACCATAAAAGCCACTATTGGGTTATTTGCGGATAAAATCTCATGTGACATTTTTATGGATAAATACTTAAACTTATTTTAGGCATTTTAAAAGTCACCCCCTTTACGCAAGACCTTATCCGAAGGTTTCTTATTTTTCTTTAAGAAATGAGTGTCCAACTCCGCAATACGAATATGGAGGTTACTTAATTTCTTTATAGAAGAGAAATATCATAAAACAACAAGAGGTGTGATAGTTTTAAGGGATACAAGTTAATGTGATTAAAGCTTATGAACTCGCCTATTGTGATATCTCTAAATTCTTATACGGTGACACTTTCTCAACCATAAACAAATTAACCCATTCTTTTGGGGAACATAGCATTTTCGTAAACAAATTATTTATAAAAGAAACGGCGATCAAACTCATTTAATATAGAAATTTTGTACTGCTTAACAAGTCAATTTGCATAACAATCAAATACCCAAATTCATTATAATACATTAATATACATCCTCCTACCCTTAATATCACAAGGATCACTATGAAACCACAACCCCCATACTTCAAAACATAGATAAAAACACACACATGATGCATAAAGGAGTCAAGGGGTAAAAATGTAATTTCTCCAAATGGAGTAAAAATGGAGCTATGGCTATTTTAGACCTAGTTAAATGAATCAAAGTTTTGGTAAAAAAAGATAACGCCATCATCTTTCCTAGCGAACTACACTGATTTCAACTCCTTTTTTTTAACAAGGCAAACTTTGATCGATCATAACTCCATCCCTACTTGTCAGCTTACCACAATATACATACCAATCAAAAACTTACGACAAGATCTATCAACCCATATAATCATATTAAAGAATTATAATCCAAATGGAAGTAATCAGGTCCGAAAGATACAATATCAACATGTTCAAAGAAATTTATATCAATGTTCTTGATTCATTTTCGAATTAAAACCTCACAAAGAATTCAATTCAGTTGTCTATTTCATCTTTAACATGATATCAATGAGAATCAAACAATACTACAACAAAAATACTACTAAATAGTTAAACAAACTCAAAATCGAAATCGTCAAATTTGTATATTCAAGAGACAACGTAATAATTTAAATAAAGATCATACTGACAAACAAAAATATCAATGAGAATGAAGAACTCATTAATCTCCTTCTCCATATTTTTTTATTTATCTTCTATGTTCCTTCTCTCTTCTTCTCTTCTCCCAACTTTTTTTTTCTTTTCTCCCACACTCTGTATAATTGGAGCGTCGGCGCCCATTAACCCAATATAAGGATGAGTCAAGCCCTAATTACTAGGGTTAGGATTATTTCTATTTTGAAAACCCCACCTTCTATTTTTGCTTTTATTCAATTAAACCACAAAAGAAAAAATATTAAACCTCAAGTCAATTCCATAATTTAAAGAAATGAAGAAATAATAAAATGATAAGTAAAAATAATTAATTGATTTCTCTCTCAATATATATGTGTGTGTGTGTAATGGAGTGATGCTTGACTCAAGCGGCATTGTAATTGCCGCTTAAATTTTGAAAATTCTAATTTCAAGTGTCAATTGCATTGTCGCTTGAGTCAAGGGTCCACTCCCTTTGTCGCTTCAACTTTAACCCACATGGGACAACTGGGGATAAATTTATCCCCCACTATCCGACATGCCACTTTAGCCCACCTAAATTTTGTTGTGGGTGGTTTGAGGGGAGATAAATTTATCCCACCAAAGTTATCATCCCATTATTTGGCATATTGTTGATGTTCTTAATGATTTACGATCTTTTAATTTAAGAGTTTACATACGATATTAGAGCAAGCCATTTGAGCATCTCATCTCATTGATGGTAAGCAAATGCAATATTAAAGGTTTTTCATCCTTAAATTTGCATTGTCATCCACACCCTCATAGATGTTAAGAGTGTATAGTTTGTAATTTTGTCAAAAGTTAAGAGAATTGTGGAATTATACTTTTAAATTTGGATAACATCTTATCTTCGTCCACTTTGAATAGAGGGTGTTAGTCAAAGTGGAAGGAGATAAGGGTGGATATCTCCTTCAGCGCATGGATAGATCTACCCTTGACAAACATGTGAGAACAATTTTTTTTTGTTTTTTACTTCATGGGTAAAAATGCACTTGGTGGTAAAAACAAAATATTTGGATTTCCACCCCATGGGTGAAAATGTTCTTAATGATTTTGGGTTACCGCGCGAAAAATAAATAAGCTCGTTTATCTTTCTTACTACTCTTGTTGCCTTTAGGATTTCTATTTTGGTTGGATTTCTTCCATAAAGTTGCAACATGTTGTAATCACATATAGGTTGACTTCACCTTCTTCTTCTCCATTTTGAAGTGTCATGCACACAACACATAACATGTAAAATAGTATAAGGTAACACCACCTCTTTTGCATAATAATGGTGGTATACCACCTTATGACATGTACTTAGATGTAGTTGAGGGATTTTATCCCATCTCTGCCGTAAGGAAGTGTCTTTTGATGTCAGCACTTAGATAATTTGGACTTTATAAACTTTTGGTTTTTTTTTTAGTTTGACACTCATTAGTTTATATCTATTAGAATTTGGCCCTCGTTTTGAAAATTATTTGAATTCAACCCTCAATTTATGACGGAACCGTTAAGTCCAAAATTAATTTTCAGACCCTTTTGCCCTTATTGCCTTGGTTAAACCTAGGAATGGAACTTCCCCTGAATCACAAAACAAAACGATTATTTTTCTTTTGACCTCCTCCTCCCTATTGTGAGGATGAAGATCCTTCCTCCTTCCTGTTGCTGCGATCTTCCTTCTGGTGGCGATAATTTCTCCTTCCTCATCCCTGCTTTGACGATAAAGATCCTTATTCCTCCCTACTACTGCGATCTTCCACGTTCGTGCTACCTACTGCGACTGCGACTGCGACGCACCCCCTTCTTCCTCCCTATTGTGACGACGACTTACCTCCTTCCTCCTCCCTGCTGCTAATAGGGGTTTGGTTTGAGAAGAAACAAAATGAGAGATTTTTAGAGGTAAGTTTCAAAGTTTTTTGTGTTTTTTAGATTGAGCTGATCGATTGAGATGATGAGTTTTGTTGGTAAGAATCTTATTTGTTTGTTTTTATACTAAAGAGAGAAAAATGGGGTGTTTTGGTTGAAGTTTCATTGGGTTTTTTTTGTATTTAAGAAGAGACATGTTTGACAGTCTGAGCGAAAGAACTCATTGATTGTAAACAGCGAAAGAACTCATTGATTGTAAACAGTGATTTTCCATACACAGAGATAAACAATGATTTTCTCTACCCAGTGATAAACATTGATTTTCATAGACACTGATTTCCACAGAAGATAAACTAGTTCAACCCTCTTTACCTTAATCTACATTGTAAACAATGATTTTCCATACATAACGAGTCTGTTGTATTTAGGTATATTTAATTTTGGTTCGGGCCTGGATGGGAAGCTTTCACAAGCATACTATCTCATGGCACGTGATTCTTGTTACAACTTACAAACTCTTGTTGCTAAGTAAGGTTTCTAGTGGACTGGTGAAAATAATTAATGTTACTATGAATTAGTTAATATTACTGTGAATTTTCACTCAATATTTAAAATGAGATGTTTTATCAATTTAGTCACCATGTGAAACTTGGGAGCATTTGAGCTACAACGTTATGGTTCTTTTCTTGAATTGGTATTGCAACTTGTTAAGAAAAGTTCTGCTCGATTGTGCTTCAACGACTTCTTGAGTAATGCCAGGTTCTCATCTCGATAATCTTTATGCAAATCTTTCTTTCCCCCAATTTTGAATGGATAGTTGTTTGTTTGACTAAGAATTCATATTGTCAATGGAACTGACATGTTTTGCATTTTCTTTTGTTTTTCAATTATGTAGTTATGTTGCCCGGGCTGCAAAAAAACAACTTGCGCCACTCGCTTCTTTGTCTGGTGATGAGAGTTATTCTAACAGTGATCTTGAAAAGGTGTCCAAATTTTGGACAATAGGCATTCACAATCCTATAGTTGTTGTGGCAGGAAGTTAATGATTTACTTCAACATTTGCATCTGCAGACATCCCATCAAGTTTCGAAGAAATACTATAATGCAAAGGTGCAACCAACAACTTTGTTACCAAAACAAGTTGGCAATATGTACACTGCATCACTTTATGCAGCATTTGCCTCTTTTATTCACAACAACCATGACACACCGGTAACATGTCCAACTTATCACATAAAATGTGCAAACTATGTCATGGTGCACATTACATTGCTAAAACTATCTGTTTCAAATTTGCAAGATGATTAAACTTCTCAGTGCACAATAATTGTTCCTGGAGCAATGGTATGGATGCACTTTGTGGCTAGCAAAGACACCACTGACTGTGAGAATGGTTCAGTAGGCAATGGCCACTGAAAGTGGGGCTGTGATGACAGGGAATAGTTCCTAGAGTGACATGTATTTCAGTTGTTAGTTAATGTGTATTATCTTACTAAATTATTAGCAACCTTTGTAATGAAATCTTAATCTATCCCGTTATGGTTAATCGTACTTTGCTATGATGAATATGATTGAGTTTGCATTCTCTTTTTGCTAGTTAGAAAACTATAATAGTAATATATTTTTTGTTAATGAAATGACATTTGGTGCTTATATTGTTATATACATAGTGTTGATGTTATACTTATTGTTAGATTATAACTCCTCTTTATTGTGTACTGGTTCACAAAAAAATAAATCAAATTAATTATCATTTGATCTCTACAATTTTCAAATAATTAGTGTTTAGTACTCAACTTCTCCAACAACTCTTTTAGGCTTAATTATGGTTTAACCAATGTAAGACCAAAATGGTATAAAAATTAATATTGACCAGTCAATAACATGGACTTAACGGTTCCGTCAGAAAACGAGTGTCAAACACAAATAGTTTTCAAAACGATGGCCAAACTCTAATAGGTATAAACCAATGAGTGTCAAACTCAAAAAAACCTAAACTTTTTCTATATATATAAACATATGGATGTATTTATCTAACAAAACATATCCAACTTAAAATTGTCCCAAGGTATAAACATAAATCCAACAGTTCATATCAATTTGATTAAATAATTGTAGGAGATTAAAGTATATCCAATTAATCTCCCCATTAACTTAAATTTCTCTCTTTTCATCTTCCTGATGCTCCTCCGTCTCCCCTAAATTTTCTTCTTTTATGCTCAAATTCAACCAGAAAATCTAGGTTTAATTGCTCATCTCTATCGACTCCTCACTCCTCTTTGTATTGAGGTCTTCATCTATCGACTTCTCCCTTTGTCGAAGTTTTCTCGCCCATTTAGATCTCTTTCTCTGCAAGAAAAAAGGTGTTAGTGAAGAAGAAGAAATTCGGGCGTGTGGTTATAGTTGTGATTCCAGGTAAGAAAAGAGAGAAAATGAGCGAGTGAAGTCTGCGATTCCACATTTTTCTCACTGTAATTTTTTGAATTTTTTTTCTCACGTTTTTAGTGGGATTTGTGAAGGGGGGTTTGATGAGATGTAATATTTGATAATGAGTTTTTGGTGAAATTGTAATATGTTGATATCGCCATATTTTTTCTTTATTCCTTTTTTTAAATGATTTGGGTTTCAATTAGTTGAGTTGTTTGGCAAGTTTGTAGAATTGGGTTTCAATTTGGTTGATTTTAGTTTCAATTATTTGAGTTGTTTCATCTAATTGTATCAGTTGGTTTAAGTGGGTTTGAATTTCATCATTTTGTTTAATAGGGTTTCAGTTTGTTGATTTGATTCATTTTAATCCTTTTCTTCTTCTTTTTTTTAAATTTGTTTATCTTCTTTTTTCATGCGTGTTGTTGGTGTTAAAGAAATGAAGAAAAATGAATGAAAAAATTTGTACAGAATACAAAAATTGATCAAATAGAGCCACATGTTACATGCATACATCAGTGGAAAACAAGATGAATTATGTAAGGATGATTTAAGTATGTATGATTCTCTTCAATTACATTTATTATTGTCTATCCATTCATATGATATATATGGATAACATGATGTTTAACGAAAACAAAAAATTGCAAATTTACTAGAAACTTTCTGGATGAATGTATAACTAAAGAAAGTAGAGGTGAAGGTGTGAAGGTTTGGGGAAGAACAGAAATGAAGTTTGATCAGAACAAATGAATATGGATCGTTTAATCATTTATTTAAAAATAATCAATTTTTCATGTATGCGTTTCAATATATACCCCTTTGAAGAGTTTAGTTTTAATTTTACTATAGAAATTTGATTGTATCGCATTGTTAACCAATAGAATATTTTATAGGAGTACGAGTATCTTTTGTTTGGGAACTTAATTTTTTTTATTTTTTATTTTTAACTTTTGTAAGAGATCGCACAAACAAGCTCTCACAATCGCAATTTCAGGTTAGCTCTTTGTTTCGGGATTTATATTTTAATTGATTATATATATTCTCTAAATTTGGTATTTTGTATATGTTTCCCTTCTTAATTGTTGGATATTCATTCTCTCTCAATCTTTCTCAATTACAGTTTTGGAGCTTAATGACATTTCTAGGATTGTTTCTTAATCTCTATAACAAATTGTTTGTAACTTAAATTACTATTAACCAAGTGTTTGAGTGATTGGGAGAACCAAATTTTGAAATGTTAGTGCGAGTAAACCTTTTTCCAAAAACCACCAACAATGAGGGTCACCCATTAGTACTAAAACTTTTATTTTAGAGTATCTCCAACAAGCTCCTTGAGTGGCTCTATAGAGTCTACGTGGCAGCTTTAATGAGGGAGTTTGATTTTTTCCAACTCCAACAGCCTCACATGGAGAAATTCTAGCTGGCCTGGGAGACCGACCTAGTTTGTATTTTCACCCCTCCTCCTTAAACACACAACTCCAAAAAGTGTTTAAGGAGGAGGGGCAAAAATGTAATTTTGCCCCTCCCAGGCAGCAAACCAGGTCGATTTCCCAAGCCAGCTAGAATTTCTGGCCTCACATGGCCTTAACGACTTATCAAAATCAATCTTTCCCTCATCAAGCAACGGGCTTGTCTAATTGGCGAGGAACGGGCGAGGGAGGGGGTGGAACCCTCCATCCCCCTCGAGATGTGTGCATTCACGCATCTCGAGGGGGATGGAGGGTTCCACCCCCTCCCTCGCCAATTAGAATTCCCCTCAAACAACTGAGCTCTCAATAGCTCATTAATTAAGAAGTTTTTAAATATTATTTTAGGGTCTACCAGGTTTCAAAGTTGATCTCTATAAATTTTTAGCCGAATATTTCCAAAACTCTATAACGTATAGTGTTCTAATGAAAATTTAAAATTCTATAAATCTCTACAGATTTTCAAAATTCTATCAAAAAAATTATACAGATTCTCATGGATTTGTAATAGATCTCCAATTCCATATATTGGAGAAAATAAAATATGAGATAATATAGTTATTAAATTTTATCTCAATGTTGTTCAACTTAGGACAAATAAATTTAAATAAAAAATAAACAAAAGATAATGAATAGTGGAAAATTATAAAGGAAAAGGAAATTAAGGAGCTTCCTTTAAAAAAGTTGTTGGAGCAAATATGCAAAATCATTCACCTTTTGCTTAAGGAGCCTCGTTAAAAGGTATTATTTTAGTGAATTAGGAAGCCTATTGGAGATGCTCTTAGTATTGGTTCCGTAAAAGTTGTTTTCGAACTTTTAGGAGCATGGATAATAGCACGTCAGAATGTTATGAGCTAGGTTCTAAATTCGTTTGTGAATGAGGGTGATAAACAATTGGATGAATCGCAAATTTAGGACTCATTGTCAATTGCTAAAGTGCAAATTAAGCACTTGATCTCAGACACAATTTTTATTATTGTGGATGAACCCAGAGAAACAAGAGAGCTACTCTTGAAGAAGAAGAAGAAAGATAAGCAATGGATGATTTGGGGGAAATAAAAATCCAAACTCTTTCCCCAAAATTTTGGATTGGTTTCAGCAGGATGAGGTGAAAATAGAGTAAAAAAAGAAAAGAAGTTTGTGTTCCCGCTAAGTTGGTCGAAATCCCTCTAGCTCCTTTTTTGTTTCATTTGAACGAAATTTTGCGTGGGGTACAAAATTTGTTTCATCCACAGCTTGTAGCTACAGCTCTATGTTTTAGGTCTTTGCGTTGGTTAATGACTATAGGCATTTCACCCTAATTGAATTTCAGCAACTCTTACCAAACAAAAAATATGCATTAACAACAACAAATTCAACCCCGCACAACCAAATCACCCAAAATTTTCTCATAACAATATTATTACACCGATTCCAACTATTTCCTTCAGAAACCTCATTTCAAAACCAAACTAAAAACTGCAAAAATCAGAACAAATAAGCATTTCAAATACATAATAACTTGTTGTAGCTGCTGTATAAGATTCAACTGCTGTAAAAGATTCAAATAAAAAGTTAGGAACGAAGGTACCAATTATTCTTGGGTTGAGTCGCGGACTAGGTCGCTCTCTTTAAGACGTTTTCCGGCTCTGCCCAAGATTGTGCAAGCAGTGTACTAGCCCCGCCGTCCCCAGGATAAAACAGCCCAGAATCTTCTCTGTCTCGTTCAAACAATTGCACAGTGATGAACGGAATACTATCACCCTTAAACTCTTGTTTTTGCTCGAAATCATCAATACATTGTAAATAATTTACCAAAGCTAAAAACACTTCTTTGATTGAAATACAAAATGAATCAACTAATTACAAAAAGGAAAAGATTTTTTCTCTCTAATTGCAAAACGAAATGCTCTTGTTGCAAAATACTTTTCCTTTGTTTTTCTACTCATATTTTATAAACTCTAACTTTGTGTTGTTTTTATAGTGAGAATATAGATTCATCAAGGTATGAAAATCCGGATAAGTGCATTGACAAAACAAAGAACTCGACTAGGTTCATTGGCACAACAAATGCATGAAAAAACATCCAAGCTTAATTGCTCTTAAAACCAAAACATGGAAAACGTCCAAGCTTAATTGCACTTTAAAAACAAAACATGGAAAACGTCCAAGCTTAATTGCACTTAAAAATAAAACGTGGAAAACATGGCAATAGGAAGACGTCTAGATTCATCCCTCTCTTGAGATTCAAAATTTATTTACATTAAATAAATTTGTAGCAAAAAGAATGGGTTGCTCTCTTAATGACCCGACCCGACCCGGACGGCGGCGGCGGCGGGCGCGAGAGTCTATCTCTCCTCTCCTCACAAAAGTGTGGTACCCCAAGGGGTCCAAGCCCAAGTCCTAACAATCTCCTTATAAACTCTACCACAAAGAGTTGTATAGTAGATATGGGACTAATATTAGATAGAGAGATCCAGAGATCGAAACATGTTAAACACCCATTTTCTTTTATTTAAAAAGTCATATTTCCAACAATCCCCCACTTGGATTTTTAAAACAATTTTCAACAATCCCCCACTTGGATTTAAAAAACAATTTTCATCGAGCAATCTAAAAATATAAGATTGTGCATAAACAAAAGTGTCTTTCGACTTGAACTCTTGCGTAGTGTTCATGCTTTAGATTATACTAGAGTAACTCGTAGTTTTGAACTCTATCTCTAACAGACATTACACGCACAACCTTACCAGGGTGAAGTCTAAAAAGCCCGTGCCTTACGGCCATGCACGTATATCCCAGTATAGTGAAGGCTCTAGGAATTTTGCCCACAAATTCCATAGGAAGCGGCCAAACTTCCACAATCACTTAGGTGAGTCTATCAAGAGTACTCCTGTAGCTAGGTACTCCACTCCACATAGAGTATAGACCTCATTAAAAGTTTATTAACTCATCCTACAATCGCTTCAGGAATTCATGTTTTAATCTAGGAATGAGATTGCTATTATGTCAGCATTATTCACATCATATCATTCATGACTTGTTATTACCCATTGAACCTATTTCTTGGGATCTCCAGTCTATAGGTTGGGTTACCATCATGAATAACTCATCAATCTAAGGGCATTAGTCCCATTCCTTTCGAGGTTTTCAAAACCTTCTAGCTAATCCTTTCGTCAAAAGATCAGCCAAGTTCACATCAGTTCGTACATGATCCACTCTCACAGCACCAGTAGATAGAAATTTTCTAACCGTACTGTGCTTACGACGTATTTGTCGTTTCTTGCCGTTATAATAACGGTTCTGTATTTTCGCAATAGCCGCGGTACTATCGCACTGGATCAAGACAGCTGGAATCAGTCTTTCCCATAAAGGGATCTCTGCTAGCAGGTTTCTCAGCCAACCTGCTTCTTCACTAGCCGTGGCTAGTGCTATCATCTCTGACTCCATCGTGGACTGTGCCAGAATGGTTTGTTTCTTCAATTTCCAAGAAACAGCTCCACCAGCTATATTGAAAATATAGCCAATGGTGGCTTTGGAGTCACCTGAAAGGGTGTTCCAATCAGCATCGCTATATCCTTCAAGGACAGCGGAAAGCTTCTGTAATCCGAGGTTCTTAGTCCTCTTCAGGTACCTCATGACCCTTTCAATTGCATCTATAAGGCTCCTTGAAAGCTAAGGGAAACCTCCTCGACTGAAAAGATATAGTAATCGGGGCCAAGGTGTTAAGAAGGTCGTTTCCGTTTACTTCTCCTAAGCTCAGATTCTATGACTTTATCAGTTTCATGCATCCTTATCATAGGCACGTTATTTGAGGATGTACCCCCACTATTCCTCGAAATAACCCCCACTATGCCTCGAAAATAAATGCAATTTATCTTTTCATGAATAATTCCTTGAGAAACACAAAAAATCTTCTCACAAAAATCAGGATCCACAAAATTATTTTTAGCATATATAATGTTAAAAATATGCGTGTGCTTTCCATTAAGGAACTTTTGAACTTTGGTCCCTCTAACTATTATCATAAACGGGTTTAACCACTTTTTGAATGCATATTAAGTGACAGTCTTTTTACTAGCTAAAGCAGACCGTGCATTCAACTGTTAAGGACCCACACAATGAGAATATCGAATAAAATACCCATTCTATTCACCTCGCTATTCTCATTTTCTTTTAAGTTCAAGGATCAACTAAGAATATCATTAGAAAACGTACCTTAAATTCAGCTTCTGAATTTTTTCAAACTTTGATGTAATCACCAAGCTAGATTTGTGCATCATCTGGGAATTTAGTTGCAGACTTAGATAATAAAGTTCCGCAACAAAATCAAGCAATAGCTTGAATTGTTCTAGATTGCCATCAACATCATCATCATGAGAACATATCCTTTCCATAAGAATTCATGTCCTCATGTGGAAGTCCGGCCAACTTATGGTCTGAGCAAAATCATTTATGCAGTGACATCAAGAACAAAATTCACAGGTCGATCTGTATACAAATGATTCCTTATAGCCTCCTTATGTCAGCTTAACATCAAACATCAACTGTAACATTAATCACAAAGTTTTCTTTCCATCAATAGTATTGAGAGATAAAAGCATTCCCAATTTTCACAATAGATCAATTATTGTTCTCACCAAAATAGACAGAATCGTCCAAAGTGCATAACACAATTATCATAAAACTGCATACTCATTATCTAAAGAGTAACATGCATAGATGATATTGTTCACTTCTCACGAAATGTTCAAATGGAATTTATTGATTCAGATTTCATGATATTCCGACTCAGAAAGCCTAATAGAGCAGCACCTTTAATTAAAATTCTATGAAATTTAACTTTAAAGCATGGTGTTCTATTCATACACAATCTCCTCTAGTTAGTCCTCCATGATTTTAGAGTCTAGACTACATTTTACATTGTCAACATGTGTACAAATATGTCAATCCCTAATCACGCTAGTCATAATGATAACTAATTTGATTTCACTTCCTGACAGGGATTTAGATGACTATGTTTTTAAAGCAGCCTTAAAAGGATTCAAAATGTTATGAACATAAGCGCTTCCAGGCTTTTAGATGTTATACAATCAGTCAAACGCGTTGGATATGCAAAATTAAAAAACAGATGCATGATCCACCAAGTGTTTTCTAAAAAGGGTTCAAGATGTGTGAACTATGAGCATAGTTACAATATCAATCGTCTTTCAAAATCCAAAACTATGAACATAACAAAGTTTAGCATGCCAAATATTAAAAGTACACAAATCTCAAAATCATGTGGATTTTTTTTTTTTTAATAAATCCAAACAAATATAACCCTCTTTCCAACCTTTCAAATGTTGTCATGGGGTTGTATCCTTGCATAGAAAACTGCTTCCAACCCAATTTGACAACAAGAACTACCACCCAAGGTAACAAAGGTACATAGTGCAAACAAAACTAAACTCCAATCCTTGGAACAAAGTTTGTTTAGGCTAATGGGTTCCAAAACAATTAATTTGACACACACATAAAAACTGTGTTTGTGTTTGAAACGGAAGGACTTTATCCCTCCATATTTTGCAGATTTTTTATGAACAGGTGTTCCCAGATTGCCAAATTGTCAATCTAAATAAACTCCAAAACGACTCATAGCTCACCATTGCCATCAATCAACTCTGGCCCATTGAACTCACAATATGATTTCAGTTTATTTACAGGACAATTTCGTACAAATAAACTAAGAGATTGAAGAAGTCTGACAAAGCAAAAGGGACTAACATTCAACATTATTTATAATTACAAGTCAATTTCATGTAAACAGATGGCATTGATGTGCAATCAAACAATGCCTCCACAATAGTTTTTCAATCAAGATCACTCGGACTTTTATCATTTAATATCTATTTTCAATTGATAGAAGCTTGTTCAAAACCCAATTTTTGAGCCAAGCAATCACAGATGCTTATAGTTTCATGAATCAACATATATATGTATTCAATCTATGTCAGATTGATCTAGCATGTTCAACCCAATTTGAGACAAGAAACAAAGCAATCAATCTAATCTGCGTTTATTTTGGAGGACAAAATATCATTTTTGAATATATAAGAAAAAAACTCTTGGCTAGAATATCTCATGCAATTTATATATATATATAAAATCAGGACTAATTCGCATACATACAAACAACAACCTAGCTAAAAAGGTTATCCTTACAAACCCAACATTATTGAATAATCACATACTTACAAGTAATGAAACCAAAATCTTCGTAGAAACAAAGGGTATTATTTCAACCAAATCAATTTCATTACTTGTTCCATCTTCTTTCTATATTTCCGTAATTTATATTATGGAAAATAAAGGGATCATTCTTTTAATCTTAGTCATAGTAGAAATGAAACGTCTTAAAATTGTTGTAGCTGCTGTATAAGATTCAACTGCTGTAAAAGATTCAAATAAAAAGTTAGGAACGAAGGTACCAATTATTCTTGGGTTGAGTCGCGGACTAGGTCGCTCTCTTTAAGACGTTTCGCGGCTCTGCCCAAGATTGTGCAAGCTGTGTACTAGCCCCGCCGTCCCCAGGATAAAACAGCCCAGAATCTTCTCTGTCTCGTTCAAACAATTGCACAGTGATGAACGGAATACTATCACCCTTAAACTCTTGTTTTTGCTCGGAATCATCAATACATTGTAAATAATTTAACAAAGCTAAAAACACTTCTTTGATTGAAATACAAAATGAATTAACTAATTACAAAAAGGAAAAGATTTTTTCTCTCTAATTGCAAAACGAAATGCTCTTGTTGCAAAATACTTTTCCTTTGTTTTTCTACTCATATTTTATAAAATCTAACTTTGTGTTGTTTTTATAGTGAGAATATAGATTCATCAAGGTATGAAAATCCGAATAAGTGCATTGACAAAACAAAGAACTCGACTAGGTTCATTGGCACAACAAATGCATGAAAAAACATCCAAGCTTAATTGCTCTTAAAACCAAAACATGGAAAACGTCCAAGCTTAATTGCACTTTAAAAACAAAACATGGAAAACGTCCAAGCTTAATTGCACTTAAAAATAAAACGTGGAAAACATGGCAATAGGAAGACGTCTAGATTCATGTACAAAATTCTGTCTAGATTCATCCCTCTCTTGAGATTCAAAATTTATTTACATTAAATAAATTTGTAGCAAAAAGAATGGGTTGCTCGCTTAATGACCCGGACGAACGGACGGACGGCGGCGGCGGCGGGTGCGAGAGTCTATCTCTCCTCTCCTCACAAAAGTGTGGTACCCCAAGGGGTCCAAGCCCAAGTCCTAACAATCTCCTTAGAAACTCTACCACAAAGAGTTGTATAGTAGATATGGGACTAATATTAGATAGAGAGATCCAGAGATCGAAACCTGTTAAACACCCATTTTCTTTTATTTAAAAAGCCATAATTCCAACATAACTAGAGAGTGAAAGAGAAAATCCCAAATGCAAGCTTAGATCTACTCACCTGGAAACTGTTGAACCCTCTAACAAGTTCTAGCCAATAACACTTCGAAAATCAAGCAAGATCTCCATTTTCTTTCGAAATTGCCATGCACTGATGTGCAGCAACTGAACCAAAACCCTTTGAATCAACTCAATTTAATGAGAAAGACATGAAGAACAAAAGTGTAAAAACCCCCAAACTCATCCAAAACCCTAGGAAGATCTGAAAAAACTATTCGATTTTTACTTCAAATTAGCCACCCTATACCAAAAACCTTACTAAGAACAGACCTGGAATTGACTTCCCAACTCTCCAACCGCTTCAAAAACACAAGCTAAGTAGAAGACCAAGTTGATCC
This sequence comes from Berberis vulgaris, assembly GCA_963556465.1. Classification (NCBI taxonomy): domain Eukaryota; kingdom Viridiplantae; phylum Streptophyta; class Magnoliopsida; order Ranunculales; family Berberidaceae; genus Berberis; species Berberis vulgaris. Next base: position 19,891,937 of record OY747129.1, on the reverse strand, counting down.
CCATGAAATCTTTGATTCCCCTCTTCCATCCTCTCCGAAAATCCTCAATTTCTTCTTAGATCCTCCAGGGCAGAGTTGAAAACCCTTCTTTTTCTTTTTCTTTTTCTTTTTCTTTTTCCTTTTCCTTTTCCTTTTTTTTAAACTGAAAATTGAAGATGGGAGAATAAATATTGGTGAGGCTAATTAAGGCCAAACGAGACCGAAAATAAAATGACCAATAATATATTCTCTCTATTACATAAATATGATTAAAAACAAGTGTATCCAGACTCATGGGGTCCAATGAGGTCACTTATGCTAAAGCGGTCCGACAAACCGCCCTAAAGAAAAAATTACCCGGAAGCTCTAAAACTCTGACAATACAACAAACATTCTCAAAACCTAAATAAATTTTTTTTTTTTTGAAATCCATGAATCTGAGCCGTCGGATTTTAATCCGAAAATCCGACTGAGAAATGTGCACAGGATGTCCTCCCACCGAAAATAGGAAAATAAATGAACGACGAAACATGGAAAAATTGGTGGAAAATAGCATGTTACAATATACACACCTCAATAAAATCCCGCCCCAAATAACCGTTTATTTATTTAGGTTATAACCATCACTGCTTCGTACAGTTGGCGGATATCCGCCCCGCCCTGATTATTCGTCCATCTCCTCGAGATACACATCAAGAACAAATCCCACAGCCACCACCATGAATATATCCCACCACCCCTGCCGACCCATTTTCGCTAGACTTGGTGGAACTTCTGGTTTGGGAAGTAGTGAATGAGGTCGTATGATTCTTATCATCACCACCTCCGTTTATCTTTGGAGGTTCAACAATGGTGCTGGCTTGATTTTCAAAGACTTGTAGTAGAAGAAGAGGACAATAAGAAGATGAGGAGGTACAAGCCGCTGGATCATACAAGATCCCATCAGTGAGGACACCGTTTTCCTTTAATATGGAAACCAACATGTGGGTGAACTCATCGTCACCGAGCTTGCCTAAGAAGGCTGATCGACCATCGAGCCTCGACACAGCTATAGCCACGTTTGCAGGTGTACTGCCGGGTGGTTTTAGGAATCCTGATCCTTCTGCTCGTGAGACACCTGAGACTGTGGTGATAAAGTCGATAAGCATCTCTCCGAATGAGATTATTAGGCCTGATCCATCTATGGGGGTGGTTTCTTTGATTGAACCCACGGTGATACTGGTACTGGTGGTGGTACTAATATTGGTGGTGCTAAGGAGGAGAAGGGGTTGTGAGGAAAAAAAAACTTGGATGTGGGAAAGAGAAGGAAAGAAGTGAAGGTGAGGGGACAGAGCAGAGAAAGTGATTGTTGTCTAAGTATCTCTTCACTTTAGCAAAAAACGAGGGAGTCACATGGGTCAGATATTATTTTAGTATCTCTCGATTTTAGCAAAAAATGAGGAAGTCACATGGAACAGAGTAGAGAAAGTGGTTTCTTTTAATTTTTAATCTCTTTGAACACGAATGTTATTTAAGTTAATACTTAAATTAGTTGGGTGGGTGGATATGATTAAATTTGTATTCGTCCCAAATTTTTTACGGATACAATTTAGATTCCCAAATTTACTCCAAAATCTGTTTACATAAATCCAAATCCACTCCAGACGGTTTGGATGGAGCCGATATTCATGAAAATACACCCCACTGCCATCCCTAAACTATCCAAATTCTAGCAGAGCTTTAAAGAAACCTAACTGCCTCGACTATCACTTAGCCCACTCACAAGATGACAAAACTAAAATGACAACTTCTTCAAACTACTTAACGAGATAACATAACAAGACATACACACCTCAAAAGAATGCAAGATATTGCTCCAAATGCCAACAGACAACCTCAAGACCCTCCAACAAAACTCTGAGCAACACATTGATGTGCCCCTCAAACATAATTGATAGAATCACATGTACTTCAGATACGTGATACTACCGTGAATAACCTAAACGCAAAAAAAACTTAAGCTAGAGTCTTCAGTCACTTAGAAATAAGGAAAATTGCTTAATAAACATCATACGCATGTTTACGCATGATATAAAACTATATATAAATCCTGAAATACAATATAACTTAGAAAAATTAATATTGTGTTCTTAATCCTTCTATAAGCAACACTATCACTCTACGAAAAACAAAACATTAATCCATGACACAAACAAAATTCCTAAGTCCACTACTCATTCCACGTTGGAGGAAACATTGAGCATCCATCGTCAACGCCAACCCGGTTCTGATGCAAAATAGGCATGCCCCAATTCCCAAGACACCTAAATATCTCAAAAAATAAGGCGTAACGCAACCCTAATAGTTTTTTCATATATCCATTTACTTAATCCAAAACTTATGACCTTACTCACAACATCTTCATAAATCAAACCTCTAGCATTCTAGCATTTCACCCAAATTGAATTCCAACAACTCTTACCAAACAAACAACATGCATTAACAACAACAAATTCCACCCCGCCACACAACCAAATTACACAATTTTCTCAACAATATTGTCACATCGATTCCAACTATTTCCTTCATGGTTTTTGCACATTAAGTGATTTAGAGAAACTCCATTTCAAAACCAAACAAAAAACTGCAAAAATCAGAACAAATCAGCGAAACACATTTCAAATACAGAGTAAACAGAGAGAGTATGAGAAAAAACCCCACATGCAAGCTTAGGTCTACTCACTTGAAAACCGATGAACCTTCCAAAAAGTTCTAGCCAAGAACATTTTAAAAATCAGGCAAGATGTCCTTCATTTTCTTTCGTAATTGCCATGCACTAATGTGGAGCAGCAATTGAACCAAAAACTCTTGAATCAACTCAAATTGATGAGTAAGACATGAAAAAGGGAAGTGTACCCCCCCCCCCCCCAAACTCGTCCAAAACCCAACGAAGAACTCACAAAACTCTTCGATTTTTACTTCAAATCAGCCACCCTACACCAAAAACCTTACTAAGAACAACCCTGAAATTGACATCCCCACTACTTCAAAACACAAGCCAATTAAAAGACCAAGTTGGTCTCATGAAATCTTTGATTTCCTCTCAACCAAAAACCCTCAACCAAAATTTTATAATTCCCTCAGTGTTCCTCAAAAAGTCAAATAAAATATTTGTAAAAGTTTTTACGTAAGAATAACTTGCCAAGTTTTCTCCTATCATATGGTCCTTTCAGAAGTGACCACCTAAATTACATACAACTCCGACAATGGCCATTAAACAATCTATCTCATATACCATGGCTTCCAGTTATCATATTTCTATTGTTGATTTTCAATCAAGTGCTTCTTTCCATTTACGGGTAGCAACGGGTCTTGTCATGTTAAAGTTGAGACGACCATCTCATTTTGGAGGAAAACACGTGTCCCCCTCCTAGTCTCACCCGCCTAGGTGGCGTGCTTTAAAAATCACAAAAAGAAGAAGAGAAAATTGAAGAAAAATAAAAAAAATGTTTTTTTTTTTTTTAATTTTGTAGTTTGGAGAAAACTCTGTATGGGTAGGAAGCTAAGGTGTTTTATTTTAGAAATTAAAAATCAAGTCTATTTTCTGTAGTTATATATATATTTTAGGAGACTATACAATAACTTCTGCATTTTTTGGAAAATCTATCCGATGATGCACCGAAACGTCCTTTCATCTACACCGCACACGTGTCATGATGATCTCTAGGAATAACCGGCCCAAGCATCAGTCTAACACTGATCCGACCCAAGTGGCATCGAGCCCGCGAAGTGTAGTCCGCCAAACGGACCCGAATTACTATGTCCTGCTAAACCCATATGTATCAAAGCCATCCCCAATACCCATAAGACCATTGAGGCAAGTATCTCAGGAATCAGCTTCGGACACGTAAGCCAGCAGTACTTTGTCTGGAATTAGGAAGCAAATGCTAAAGTATACGTTGTACGTGAAAACTTCCACTTATGAACAACACTCCAATGGAGAACTCTCTCTTGCGTATCAAGGAGCACAAGTCTAACAAGGAAACTTGTTTCTACAAGACGACTCCTAATTAGAAAATAATCTCCAGGAAGATCTTTTTTCCTGAACTACGCCACCGATGGTCTGGTCGAAAAGGACTCTAGTACTATAAATAAGATAGGAAGTTGGTGAATAAAGGTACGCTACAAATTCCCTGTTTACAGCTTTAAACCTTTCTCAAAGCTCTGTCTGACTTTAGCATAGGAGTGTCATTGGCCACCACAACGGTGGTCTGTGGCTCACGTGCGTTCGTTGTACAGGTCAGCAGATCAAGGTCAAGTAGGGAGCGAAAATCGATGGCATCAGTTTGGCGCCGCCCGTGGGGAAGACGGAATTCCTAGCAAGGCATTGACATCATCTTTCTTCAGAGTTTAGGAATATGGTGACCAACAGATCCCGTAACAATGGAGACCAAGGGGAAACGTCAAACGCTCAGACTGGCGTTATACCACCGCTTCTAGTGGTACTGACGACACTGGTGGAGTAAGCTCGCACCCCCGTGCCAACAGCGGCGACGACAGACACCAGGATGGATCTGCTATCATCCCAGATACAACAGATCGCTAAAGCAGTGGGGATCCTCACTTAGTAGAACCCTCCACCTACTGATGGATCAGGAACAACACATACCTCAATCTCCAGGCGACAATTGAGAGCAGGCGCATGAGAGTCGAGCCCCTGCCAGTTCTCACTGGACTAAAGATAGCGGCGCGGTCAACAGAGATCCAACTTTCAGGGCAGACAAACCCGCCACGCAGAACCCCCTCCATCGAAGGGCTCACGACCCAGACGTGTTGTACAACCTTTATGTTCCCTTGTTTGTGGATCACATCATGAACGAAGCTCTGCCAAAGAAGTTCAGCCCTCCAAAGCTTGAGTTTTATGACGGGATCGATAACCTATTTGATCACTTGTGTCATTATCAGCACGTGATAACACTCAAAGAAGGTTTTGAATCGGTGTTGTGCAAAACATTCCCTTCCAGCCTGAAGAAGTTAGCACTGACATGGTTCCATAGCCTCCCGCCAAAGTCAATCGACTCATTCAAAACACTGGCCAAAACATTCTTTAGACGCTTTGTTGGCAGCCAGCGGATCAGGAAGGGCCTGCACTATATACTTTCCATAGCCTCCTGCCAAAGCCAATCGACTCATTCAAAACACTGGCCAAAGCATTCTTTACACGCTTTGTTGCCAGCTAGCGGATCAGGAAGGGCCTGCATTATATACTTTCCCTGGGGCAGAAGTGAAATGAAACGCTAAGGGAATACATCACATGCTATATACTCTCCAAGAGAAAAATGCTTCCCAATTAGCAAGATAAAACTAGCAATGGTGGCAAGAGAGCCACAACTGAGGAAGGTCTTGTTCCTGGACTTCATGGTGGTAGACGAGCGATCTACCTAGACCCTCATCTTGGGAAGGTCCTGGCTTCACCATATGGAAGCAGTGGTCTCCACCCTTCATCAGTGCATCAAGTATACTGCCAACCACTCAGAGGGAACAATTCGCGGAGACCAACCAACAGGAAGGGGTTGCCATTATGTCGCGCTAAAGCAAATAGATTGTTCTCAGATACAGCTGGAGCCCACCAAACAAGTTGAGCTGAAGCTAAATGCAAAAACTAGGGACGAGTTGCTCCTCCCAAATGGGGACAAAGACCCAGTAGTAGTGGCTCAACTTAGCCACAGAGGACAGTCCATCATTACAGGAGCGGTCCGCCCTCTGGCCTGACGGGACGTCTTGCCAAGTGGGGAAGTCATCGCAAACGGAAGCACAATTCCGCAACAGTCAGCCGGTGCGGGAGGACCCTCCTAAGCAAGGTTTACTCTTCAGTAACCTCAACGGCGTCGGCGAAACTTGATAATTTGCCAAAGGTACTTACGATCCAAGCAAGGGCCATGCGAATTTACTTCAGGGTCGGGTCAGCCTCGCTCCGCCAACAGTCAATCTATCCAGTTCAGTTTAGAGATTTAATTCTTAGGAACTTCTGTGATTTGGACTCATTTGAGAAATAAAAGAGAATTACATAAACACAATCTATTGATTACTAGAAAGATGTTACAACATTTACCAAGATGATGGGTACAAAATATTCCTAACTACAAGCTTCCAAATTCGATGTGATGTATAGTAAAGATTCGCCTAAATGATCCAACTTTAGAAGAGTGGCAGCAAAGGTACCCAAGGTAAACTAAGGTGCCGACTAAGAGTTCCGCTCTGCGATTTCTCTTGAGAAGATGATTTACGACAAGAGCAAATGTACAAAAAGAAGTATGAAATAGCGCACTCAATTCAATACTACATTTGACCCACCTCGCAAGGATGACTTGAAGTGGTACAAAATCAGCAACCAGATGCCCCACAACACGTCGACCGAAGCTACAACCAACTTACACGCTCGATCCGCTCAATTAGCCGAACTTGGGACAAGAATCAGATTTAAACGGATTGAATGCACCCTTTCGTTGAGGGATGAGAAGGGTGTATAGGAGTCAATGGCTCACTCTGACATGCCATATCCAACTTCACTCCCCCTCGCAACTCCGAGTTCCAGTGTAGCACAACGTATCAAGGCTAGTTGAGAAGGGAGGAAAACAACCGCTCCAAAGTTGGTTGCTGGTGTTATCTCAGAAATTATGCGGTTCGAAACATCGACGGAGCACCATCACATAAAAGACTGATTAGTCCCTTGAGGGGAAGTTCGTACTACTTTGCAATACGAGAAGAAATTACAAAGTCTCAATGAACCAATTGAGTGCTCACTCAGAGCGGGTGACCACACATAATAGCAAGTCTTCTCAAGACTCATCGCTGCAAATGTCAAAATATTCAAAGACTCAAGGAACAAAAATGCTCCATAAGCCTTTGGAAAACCCAAAGCATATTCTTTGAGTAAAAGCATCTAAGAGTAGACTCTGCAGAAGATAAAACCTACAACGGTGAAGAAATACCATTATATAGACGTAGTGGCTCACCAAACAGGAGCGTATGGGAAACGAGGAGGCGACAGTTCCCATGAAAACCGCACAGGTGCGCATTCAATCAATTAATGACGTTGTACACAAAAACATTAATTGGGAGGAGTAACCAATACTCTACCGTCTCGCAATCTATGTCGTACACGTGGCACCATAATCCTACGACATAACCGAGTTTTTCTTATATGGGCCCAAGGATGTAGCTACAGCTCGGCCCGCTATCCAGACGACATTCTACCACGTGCATTGGCGCAAACAGTAAAGGCCCAAGTCAGTCTTGACACACGGAACACACCTACATATCACCAGCTAATTTAAGGTACCTGCTCTTTTTAAATAACTTTCATTGAAATTAGTGGAAACTAGTCTGCACAATGTAATCTGATTTCGGAAGTAGGCTTGCACGCCTGTAATAGGCGGAGCCTCAATCTAACCAGGTAAGCATAGTCAGTTTTAACTAATGAAAACGACTTCTGGTTCACCCCGACGCCTAGTTCGCTGCGTGCGAATGTCGATGGCTTAGGAAGTCGGAGTCTAGTCAACGCTCACACACCTGATGACGATGACTCGTCAGGGATCATCACCCCTTCGCGGACGATGATCGCCGAACCCAATCAGGTAAACTTAGTCAATGACGACTGATGACAATAACTTTTGGTCAGCTCCAAAATATGTAGCTTGTTGTGCGCGGGTGTAAATGGTTTGGAAGGTGGGAGGGAGCCTAGTCAGTTCTGACTGATGTCGACGGTTTGCCACGAAACCACTACTCTTCTATAGACCATGGTCTCCGAATTTTCAACTCCCAAATCTGTAGCTCGTTGCGCAAGGGTGTAGATGATTTGGAAGGTGGGAGCCTAGTCAAATTCAACTGATGTCGATGGTTTGCCACAGGACCACTGCTCTTCCACAAACCATGGTCGCCAAATTTTCTCATCCCAAGACGGTTTGCCATAGGACCACTGCTCTTCCACGAACCATGGTCGCCGAATTTGCTCATCCCAAGTCCGTAGCTCGCGCCGTGCGAGTGTAAACGTTTTGGAAGGTGGGAGCCTAGTCAGTTTTGACTTATGTCGATGGCTTGCCATGGGACCACTGATCTTCTATGGACCCTAGTCGTTTAATTTGCTCTTCCCAAATATGTAGCTCGCTTCGCACGGGTATAGAAAGTTTGAAAGGTGGGAACCTAGTCAGTTCTTACTGATGTCGACGACTCGCCACTGGACCACTGTTCTTCCACAGGACAATGGTCGCCGAATCTGATTACAACCTAGTCAGCGTCTTCATGCCCGCATGGGCTAACATCCCATTATCAACAATGGCCACTTGAGCCGACCCAAAAACTAATCCGCAAAGCACGGACAAATGTTACACGGGAGGCCAGCCCGAGCTTACAAAACCTAACTCGGGCAAGCGCTCTTGCTTAACTACAAACGGCAACGCATGTACTTGACTATAACAATTCACTCATGCCAACGACCGCAACCGACAGTCCAATATATAACTTGAGCCCTTAATGGCTTACCTCGAGGATGAGTTGTAATTTGGGTAAAGTAACCCACTACCAAACCATCCACATCATACAGAATGCTCAATATTGTGCATGACTACGCGATGGCGACTTTGAGACCTCATGGAAGTACATGTCAGAATTACTCTCAGCATAAATGGTCGAGCTCTCAAAAGCGGATAGACCACGCGGCTCCGCGTTAACCCAACAAAACCTACATCAAAATAAAACGACAAGGCAAAATGGAAAGCATGCAATAGTGGGACCGAATAGAACACAAGTACGAAGTATACTCAAAAGAAGTTTGGTTCATTAACAGTCCAAACAAAAGGTACATATGTACAAAAGTTAGTCCTCATCAGGAGAATGTACAGATATACAAGGGAACTAAGCTTAACAGGAGAAGAAGTAGGACTTGCGTCCATGCGTGCCTCAGCCTAAGCGCCATTATCCGGATCACCCTCTTCTTCTGACAGCTCAGAGCACTTCGAAATTCGCAAAGGACACCTTCATTTAGTAAGAAAAGTCCCAGTCCGGATGTTGTTCTGTCATCAAAACTAGTAGTTCCAACCTCCCATGCACGATCCTGCGGAATTCAAACATGCCTTGCACCTTGAGAAGTTCTTCCTCACGCGTCTTTGCTTCAGCAAGCTCACGTCCAACTTGCCTGTCAGTGTGTTAGTCTAGGACTGGTCAGTAATCAAGCTGTCATTAACTGCGCTAAGTTCATGCTACACCAGAAGGAGCTGCTCCCCAACTTTTTTTGTTTCCCGAGCGTTGAATTCAATGGCGTCCTCTAACTATTGTCTTTGGACAACCCACTTAGATTCTCTCATGTTATTCTCGTCAGTAAAAGACTGCAACTCGGATAGCACTTTAGCCGCAGTTCCTGCACAATTCCTAAGCCATGGTGGACCGGGTTCAGCTCTTATCTGGATCTGTCCCTTGCAGACGCCGCCTCTGCTAAATCAGACTCAAGGGCTTCCAAACGAACCCTCTGGGCCTCGACATCAGCGACTGATTGTTCTAGCCTCCTCTCTTCAAGCTACTTTCTCAGCGATCCGATCTCAAAGAGTGCGTCAGAATACAATTTCTGTATATGGAGAAAACGCGCTCCATGGTGTACACTCTCTCACGACCAGCCTCAACCTCCGTCCCAACAATGGCCATATCATTCGTGGTCGTAGCCATGGCGCGGTACTCAGCCTTAGCAGAAGATCGAGCAACAACAGATTATTTCTGATTCCGTCAGGAGATAAGAGAATCACCGAGAAATACACAATAGCCAGTGGTAGATTTAAGGTTTGTTTGGCTCAGATGCGACATCCCCAGCATTAGATGTTTCAACCCTTTATCGATATGCTCAGTGCATCCTCCTCTGGCTCTAAAGCGTGGTTCACCAGCTAGCTATAACATCTGTTGATATGCTTCCTCGAAACATAACCAATGTCAACCTCCTGGTGCCTGGCCTGGTTGCTCATTTTTACTACATCCGGAGCAAACAGACTCATCCGCACGTCTGGATGAAGCTCTCCCGGATGCAGAATTACACCGGCACCGCCCTTTGCAGTCTTTACCGCACCAGGCCCTCATCCACTGCCTTCCATTTGTCACCAGCAGTTGGCCCTCTGTTGTGAACCGACTTGGTAGAATCCAAAGGGAGAGAAGGAAGCGAATGATCTATCGAACCCTTCGTTATTTGGATATGCGGTCTAGAGCGGGACGGAGGGCAATGCGGATTACAAGGAATGACCATGCCGCAATGGCCTTTGTACGAGAGAACTCAGGGGCCACAAACAAATCTTTATCAAGACCCTCCAGTAAAACAAGCTTGGATTGGTCAGTATTAGTAGAAGCCACCACAACAACCACCATCAACTTCTTATTCAAAGTTTTTACCTGCTATGTACTCAGTTTCGACGCATCATCAACCCCTGCTAGCCACAGGTGGTCCTTCTCCAAATCAGATGATACAACCTCCGCCTCGGTAGACAGATCAGAATCACGCTCCTCCCTCAACGGAGCGGACCGTTTGGAAGCAAGCTCAGCCCCAATGTGAGACCTTTTCTAGCCTATGAAGGAAGCAAGCGTCTCAGAAAGTTCCTCCGTGTCTGACAAACTGGAAACCTTACCTTTTCAAGGCCTTCCTCTTCTTGGAAGGAGTTCCACCTTCAAACTGAACCTTTGACACTCTAAGCCACATGCCAATGGGCCCATAACCCACTGTGACTAAAATTGAAAGCGCAAATAACATCCTCCATTCTCATTCGAGGCATGCCACGAAATGCCTTCACAGTAGCTTCCTCCTTCGAGGAAAGAGGAGTAGTGGGGAACCTATCTACAGAGAACACATAAAAATTAGCATACAATCGACACAATGGAAGCAAAGGACGAAATTATACTTACGAAGTGGCCTGAACTCATGCTCAAGCGGGCGACCATTGAACTCGAAATACTTCGAGTCCGAATGAGCCAATAAGCAGTGTTTCTGCCAAAACTTGAAGTCATCCAGCAGTTTCTCGAAGCAAACCGGCGACTTCATCTTATACACAGCGTGATTGTTTAGTCGAGGAGAAGTTAATAACTGAATCACCCGCAGAGTCGCGGACACCAACGTCATTTGCCCTGATCAATATAAGGAGAACAATCATGTACTCATTCGGTACCAACTGGGCAAGAGGGATACCAAGGAATTTCAAAAAGCTCCAGATCTCATCAATCACAGGAAAACAGACGCTCGTTTGTAGCATGCCACGGTGCAAATAGACGAATCATTTCGGAGGAAACATTGGTGTTTGATTAGCACCCAATGTGAAGAATGTCAGGTCTTCAGGGACCCCATATGTCTTCCTAATCTCAACCAGGATCGATTCGGAGGCCAACCTGTCTTCAAAGAACTGGAGGCCTCTTGCAAAAAGCTCATCGTCGAGTTGATTCTGACGATCCATGGGAAAAGTGAACAAGCTTTCAATTAAAAACTGAATAGAGCGAAGTCTCTAAATATGAGAAATGAAATAGTCAATCTCTGCAGAAAGAGGGATCTAAATAGAAATTGATATCCTTCTGTTTTCCACTGAACCGACGCACGCTTAATTAATGAAGCGTGCTGCTCAAGTAACGGTTCAGACTCAATCATCATGAGTAGCGTATCTTTTCGAGAAGTGACATAGTGGACCGACTAGGTGGCCCACTAACTTGGGGGGAGTAGCTGATGATTCACCGAAACGTCCTTTCATCTACACCGCACGCATGTCATGATGATCTCTAGTAATAACAGGCCCAAGCATCAGTCTAGCACTAATCTGTCCCAAGCGGCATCAAGCCTGCGAAGTGTAGTCCACAGACGAACCCAAATTACTATGTCGTGCTAAGCCCATACGTCTCACAGCCATCACCAATACCCATAAGACCTATTGAGGCAAATATATTGGGGATCAGCTTCGAACAGGTAAGCTAGCAGTACTTTGTCTCCAATTAGGAAGCAAATGCTAGAGTATGTGGAAATTTCCACCTATGAACAACACTCCGATGGGGAACTATCTCCCGCGTATCAAGGAGCACAGGTCTGTCGGGGAAACTTCCATCTACAAGATGACTCCTAATTAGAAAAGGATCTCCAGGAAGATTTTATTTCCTAAACTACGCCACCGATGGCCTGGTTGAACAAGGATTCCAACACTATAAATAAGACAGGAGGTTGGTGAATAAAGATACGCTACAAATTCCCTATTTACAACTTTAAGCATTCCTCCGAGCCCTGTCTGACTTTAGCATTAGAGTGTCATCGACCACCACAACGGTGGTCCGTGGCTCACGTGCATTTTTTGTGCATGTCAGGAGGTCAAGATCAAGCAGGGAGCGAAAATCGACTGCATCACTATTTATTATTCTAATCCTATTAATGTTTACTTTTATGAATTCATGGATACCTATACATACATATTCTTCTAAGATTCTTTATATTTTTTGGACATATTTAATTTGGAGATATTTTCTACTACCCCGATTTTTAGAAAACGAAATCTTTATTTCCACCTAGGATTATTTGTTTCCCCCAAAATTTGGGACGTGAAATTCAATAACTGAAGAAAATTTAGCAACAACAGAGACATAATTTAAAAATTGAAACAAACAAAGGAACACTCTTCTAACCAGGAACTCTTTGACAATGTTGGCCCAACTAAAGAAACTCCAACAGCGCTGCCCAAAACTCTGATAAACCTAACACAAAGCTAGCCAGCAACATTCTAAGAGGAATGTATCGAAGAAGCAAAAACTCATTTGGGTCAGCAACTAAGCTGGTATGGGTAATTTTCATTCCCCAAATCAATAAATTTGCAAGTGATAACATAAAATTAAACACAGACGATAAACGACCACTCAGACATGTAGTTCCTCAAATAAGCAGACGTTTCATTCTAATAAGTAAATATTTATTTACTTTTACTTAAACTATAGATGTTGACTATGAAAAGTCTGACCTGCAGAATATTAGTGGACTTGCCATCCTGCAATGAATTGTTAGAAACACATGTATATTTTTTTCAAAAGTTTGTATATTCCTCAATTATTACGGATGTATTCATACATTATTTGACTTAAGCATATTATTCATTTTTAACTGAATTGATCACTTAGACGATACCATGTTCGCACCACCTGTGTGTCGAACATACATGCCCGTATGACTCTCTCATATAAAGGATAACTTCACTGTCATCCATGTCTAAGTGGGGACACATCACATACGGATATGCATCACCGGATACTCCTAACTATATGAGTAATAAAAAGTCACTCTTAGGCTATCAATGTGCATAAGTCACGTCACATTTTTTTTCGGATAAATATCAAACCTATTTTAAGCATTTCAAAACCACACTCTTTCCGCAAGACCCAGCCCGAATGTTACTTAGATTCTCTATAAGAAATTTGTGCCTACTCCAGAAGACCCAATCCGAAGGCTACTTAGTTTATCTATAGGAGAGAGAAAACATAAACACAAGAAATGTGATAGTTCTACGTGATACAATTCCAAGTGATTTAGAATTTTAAGGAATCACAGTTTATCAATATCATTTATTTGATATCTCAAAATTTTCTCACCATTACACTTTGTCATTCAAAAATCAATCCACAACTGTATCCACCCACATTTTTGGGGCAACTAACATTTTTATATACAAACTTTTTGTAATAGAGCGGGGATCAAAACCCAATTAATGCAAGAAATACATTCTTTTCAGCAAAACAATTTGCATAACAATCAAATTTAAATCATAAACTTACAAATATAAATTTGTAGAATAATGCAAAAATCCAAAACATGAACCCAGCAAGCTAGGAAAAACTCACACATCAAACAAATCAAAATAGTAAAGATCACACATTTGCGACACAAAACACCACAAATAAGGCAATCTAACTCTCAACCATGCATAAAATCACATAACGGATTACCTGAAATAAAACCCATCACTTCCATACAAGCCTCATAAATCAAAGGTGTAAAATTCACACATTTCTTACATAAATCATCACAAAGACACAAAATCAAATATCAGACCCTTAACTCCTCTACTAAACCTCAATCACGCCTATATAATTAAATATAAGTAGTAATAGGGAAACTAGACTCCATGACAGGAATCTCCGCCCAAGTACAAAAACTAGAGACACTTACATCAACATCCGGCCTTACATACAGGCTCGTAGAAACAGAACAAATCTTATCAGAATTGAGTCACATTATTCATTATTCCATTTTTATCCTGCAAATTGATATAAAATATCCACTCTAACAGTTTGCTTGAAAATAGGCTCACATATGAAATTCATACATCGTGAAATCAATCCAGGTTGGATCTTTTCATAGGCAAGGACACAGGTCACAGGTCACATTTGCAAGGCTGCTTATTGCCATGGCAAGTCCATTTCCTTCATATAGATTGTTGACACTCTCTAAAGCCAACACTTACATGAAGGAGACAACCAATGGTTCTTGTGATTTCTCACCTGAATGCTCTTGACAACATTGGTTTGATAGACATATACCCAAAATACAACTCTAAATGCCACTTACAACTGTTAAAAAACCTCTACCCAACCCTCAAGTGTTTGGCCAACAAAAGATAATGTTTGATCAACTATTCGAAAACCCCAAGGTTTGTTGGATTCTTCCTAGATGAACTAGTAACTGTGGATCCAAAAATATCGTTAGGAACGGGATATACTACCATAAAAATATTTTTATTATACTTTATTATTGCATAATGTCCTCAAGATAATCACGTGTGATAAGATCACACTAGTGACAGTTAGGTGGCATTTGTCTTCATTAAGAGCTAAGACAATTGATTTCTTTTCAGTCAAAAGTTTGCTTCAAAAACAAGCACCCCCTTGAAACTAGCATGATGGTCAAAAGAGAACAAAAAACCTCAAATCAAAACCATCATCATTAGTATAATGAAAAATGATGGACGTCTGGAACATTGACCCTACAACTAATCAAAAGAGGAATTGGACCCGTGCACAAGCATAAAGATATTGAGAACGTGAACAAGTACCTTGGTGCTAGCAAGATGGTACAAGGGCCAACATCATCTTAGAAGATAACCTAGCCCAATTTCTTAATATTCAGTATTTGATACCTGAGTTGAGATCTTTCTACCTTGGCTGAAATCCTCCCCAACATTCAACCTCGACCTAGATCTTCCTAATCAAGCAAAAATACCTCCATCCCAACATAATGAGGAAGGTGAGAACTAAAACAGGGGTAGATCGATACAACATGAGCTTGCCAAATTTTTGCAACCTCAATTAAAATGAGCGAGTTAAATGTTGTATTGTGCATTCAAAATGAGAACATGGCATAAATGCAATGAAATTAATTGAGGTGGTTCCTCATTCATAACAGGAATATAAACAAAATCAACAAGATAATTTCATCGTGGTTGACAACTTCTAAGTGAAGTATCATAAAGCATGCCCACCTACCCTTGTCCACATTTATGTATTGGAGCCTTCAAAATTTTATAAAGCAATTCATCACATTTCTATCTGAATAGACTATATCAGTGATAACAATAATAGTAATCCTAACACTAACAATTACAACAAATTTTCCAAATAACTCCTTACTTAAAGAAACTGTTATTACTAACACTAATCACTATCAAATTCTTAGTAAAAGCTATTATTATATTAAAATTGTTCAATCAGTAGACACCACAGAAAGTAGGGATTTCATTTTGTCCAAGTTGTTATTACTTATTTCTAATTTAAGCTCACCACACATGTTTGTCACAAACCCAAAATGCTTCTAATAAGCAAACCCAACAAGTTTAACAACCTGCAAGATAATAAAGATATTATCTGATCATATGGTATGATTGAATATCAAAACATTCATCAACAATCCCAATCGCTCACTCGATAACCCAAGCAATTCCAACCAATTGGATTGAACCTCACACAAACAATTAGACAGGAAACAAATCTCACAAATTTAAGACCTAATCAACAAACCCAACATTTTCAACTTCATAAGAAAATATAAAAAGGATAATGAAGAAAACTCACTGGATGCAACCGATCCACGCAACACCACTGTCCAGTCCCTCTCTCACTTGTGATCTCCCCCACACCATTCACAGCGCCGCCAACACCTCTTCCTTGCCATCGTTTTCTATCTCTCTTGCCATTCTCTCTCTCACTGCGAACTTGTTTCTGAGGCTGGAACCAAACGGTAAGGAGAGGGAAGATAGGGGAAGGAGACTGGAACCAAATGGAAAGAAGAGGGAAGATAGGGAAGGAGATAGGATGAAAAAGAAGGGAGGTTGGGCGAAGAAACGTGCGACAATGCTTTGACGCAAGCCATCATCGCCGAAGAAGGATAAGAGGAGGAGCAGAGCTCGCTCTCTCTGTTGCACCAGGGAAAAAGGAAAGAAAAAGGAGGTTACCCCTTTTTATAATATGGGTGGCTATTCGCCCCCAATGAAATTCTAAGGGCACCCTGTCTTTAATCTCACGAAAATAATGCCTTAAAACTTGATATTTAAATTCGATAAATTTAACTCTATTAAATTCATTCAACATAAAAATAAATTAGCTTTATGAAATTTAGGGGTGTTACAGTATTAGTTTCCTTTGAAGGATTTACCAACACAATATTTGAATTAAAAAGGAAACTAATGTCTTTGCCTATTGATTCCTATCACATTTTGTTTTTCTAATTTTCTCTAGATTTTCATATATACCAGTTTTCTAGTCATGTCATTGAAGTGTTTTTTTCATCCTCTAAACGAAAGCTCATATGCTCTCAAGGAATTGTTCTTCTACCACTCTCTCGATGAAATATCTCATCATGAATCCACCAACTCTTCAACAAAAGCATTTTATTAATGTTTGTATGATTGTTATTTTTTTGTTATATCATGAGGTTCCATTATTCATATATATAGTGAGTGTACATAAAAAAAAACGGGTATCCCCCTTCTAACCCTCATCCACCAAGGTGACATGCTTTAAAAAAAAAGTCTTTATATTTTATGAATCCACCAACTCTTCAACAAAAGCATTTCATTCATGTTTGAATGAGTGTTGTTTTTATGTTCTACTTTGAGGTTCTATTACTATGGTTTTCTTATTAAAAAATTCATCATGGGTCGTGCTTGTGAGACCCCGAGTTACAAGTGTTTTCGATGAAGAACGGTAGTGAGGAAGAATTTTCTAATTTCAATTCATTTTTGCCCGTCTATAGATGATATTAAATATTGGTGCTTTTGGTTTTGAGGCTTCATTACTTTAGAGAAAGGAGACCCCAACTTTGTTAGTATTACCAATAACTCATATGAGATTTCTAAACATCAACAATTTGGCTGCTAACTAACCTTTTTTTTTTCCCTTATACGTTCAAAGATATTCGTCAGATTTTGCATTTGTTTTCTTTGTAGGTGTTGCGATCTCGCTCAGTCTTCACCATTTGGCAGTATACTAGTGAAAAGTGTTGCATTTGTATTTCGTTGACCATTGGGGTCTCGACACACACTTCCCTGTTTTGGTCGCTCCATCGTCTCCTAGGTGACAACCCGCTCACAGTTCGTCTGTCTGGATTTGATCAAATATGATCGCAATCAACGAAAACCCATCGAAGTAGCAAAGCGATTGACTCCAACCTTCGTCGCTCTCATCCTTTTCCAACATCTCCTCATACCCCTTCCACGATCTCTACCCTCCCCTTTTTTCCATCGCTATTACAATTGTTAGGGTTTACAAATTCAATCAAGCTTCAGTTGACGCAGAGCTGATATCCAATTGAAGAATGAATTCAGAGCTTCAATTCATTCCCATCTTCGATTCGTTCGATTGAATAACTTCAGTCAATTTGGAACATCAATTGATTTGACATTCAATCGATTCAAAATTTATATCGAATCTACCCACAAATCAAACTTCAACTTAACCAATTGACGGAGGTATGATTTCATCCGAGAAATTGAAGAAAGGCTTCTTTTTGTTTTTCAAAGTTTTTTCGAATTGCTTTTTGTTAGAAATGTGTAAGATTTTGAAGGATATATTTTCATTTGTAGCTATTAGAGCGTGTTTCCATGGACTGGACATTCAATCGAGAAATACATTGAGAGAGTAGTTGATTTTCAAATTAGATATTGATCAAAGGCTACTTAGATTTTCTTTTTAAATCATTCCCCATTTTTCTTTTCAATATGTGATTGATTGGTAGGTTATGTGATTGATTGGCACAAAAGGTTGGTGTGGTCGCGTGTTCCTTATGTTTTATGTTTAAATTGAATAGTAATAATGATGACTAAGGTTCATGGAGAAATAAATTGGATTATCGTTATCTGTAGTTTTATTTGACGTTTGTAATAAGTTTGTGTTTTGGACATTCAAACATTATCCGTGTTTTTGTTCAACTTTCTTAACACGAATGGAAGTCATTTAAAGATGTTTGGTATTGTTTAACTAAATATAGTATTATTTGTTAAACTTTCTTAACTTAAGCTGATTTTAGATTGAGCAAAACATTTGATTTCAAAATTTCATTTTTATTTTATTTTAGGGAATTGCTACATGTACCCGATTATTTGGCTCGGTTGCATCAACTCTTTGTTGCATCGGCATTTTGAAATGTTTAGACTTTGCTGCACCAATCTAAAATATGTAACACCGACTTACATTTTTTATCAATAAAAATCATTTGATGATTAATTTTTTCATTTATGAGCATTAATTTGTTTTTGACGAAAAAAATAAGGGAGTTGCTACGTGTAGCCGACCATTTGGCTCGGTTGCACCAACTCTTTGTTGCACCGACTTTTTGGGATGTTTCGCTTTGTTGCACCAACTAAAAATGAGTAGCAACAACTTACTTTTTTTTTTTTTTTTTTACAAAAAAGACTTTATTTTATTGGGTGCCCTCATTTATTCGAGCAAAAAAAAACCAATGACATTTGAAATTGGGTTCATACATATGGATATGGTAGTGCATTATCCAAATTCAGATGTTGTAGAGATCAATAAATAACTGAATGTAGTCATTCTGTATAACACTACTTTGATGAATTAACCAAGGCAACTACTTTGTAAAAAATGAAGAAAAAAATTGTTACAAATGCTTGGAACACCGAACGTCTTAATCCAAAACATGCCCTAAATAGAAAACATCAAGACCTACAGATAAAATACATGTTCTGGAAGAAGAGCAATTAAGCTTGGAAGTAGCATAACATAGTCCAAAAAAAACTCAAAATTTATTCTTAAACACCAAAAAATCCTACATAAAAAATTTTATGGTAATAATTAGCACTCATACAAATTCCTTAATCAATAGCTTGAGTAATCTTCTTTTTCACTCAATTTTAGGCATTAGCTTTTGATACTTGTGCATTCTAGTAACAATGTTATCAACCCAAGTTTTGACTTCTTTGCTACAGTTATCCTGCCACGTGGGAACTATCGATGGGATCGGTGCATTGGGTTCCATGTGTAATTCAACAAAGTGATTGCCCTAACTAACCTAATATATAATAGACGAAGATCAACTTTACTAGGCTGACCCCTATACGACAAAAAGGCCATGCACTGGTCTTGAGAAATTTCAACTATAACACATCCATAATTAGTTGCCACCGGCCAGGTTACCACAATTGGGCAAAATCATCCATGCATCTTCACTGGTCCTGACCGTGTTGCTTGGTAATTGTTCATAAGATCTGTAACTGTTGCATCACCCCCCATCTTCTTGTAAAATGGTTCTCTATGTGTGAGCTCCAGTAACAAACAGTGTTCTAAAAATCGCTAGGCGCTGGGCGGGCGGCGATCAGGTGCCTAGCGCCCAGGGGCCTAGGCGGTCTTAGATTTTGTATTATAACTTTAATAATTTACAAAAGTTAAGCATAATACCTTATCAATTACATCCAATTTAATGCCAATATACATATGCAAAATTTTAAAACATGAAAAATTAACAATCGTGAACAAAATTTATTAAAACTCAAATGACTGAAGTTGGTCATGATGGGTACTTTATATAAATTTGAATTTGTGTACTATTTTATTTTTCTTCAAATTGCATGAATAACCTCAGTTATGTTTGATAAAATCTACATTAGTAAAATTGGTACTGGCAAATCCTTTGAGAATTCTATTAAGTAATCATCATTTGCTACATTTAGACATATACTGAATAAAAAATAATTAAATAGTTTATTTCTAAAAAATAGGAAAGAAAAATAAAATAAGAACACAATCAGCCTTATTAAAAAATAAAAAAAATAAAAAAATTAAAATATTAAAAAATTAAAAAATTAAAAAATTAAAATATTAAAATATTAAAATATTAAAATATTAAAAAATTAAAATATTAAAATATTAAAATATTAAAATATTAAAATATTAAAAAATAAAAAAAATAAAAAAAATAAAAATCGCCCAGACCCCGCCCAGACCCGCCTAGACCCGCCCAGACTGCCCGCCCAGCCATTAATCTGGGCGGTTTTCCACCTTCTAGCGCCGCCTAGGCCGATTTTTAGAACACTGGTAACAAATCTACACGAACCTTTTTTCCCATTGAAAGGGGAGGTGGAGTCCTCAAAGACCTTGGAGTGCCCTATAGCCACAATTTTCATCAACTTTAACATCATTAATTTCACAAAATGAAAGGTGTAAGGAACTTAGGAAATTGGTTTCTGAACGTGTTTTCCTTTTTCTTCTTAGATACATTAGCACTAGCTTGAGTGTGAAGCTCTTCTTGGGTGTGTGAAAGCTCAAACTCTGTTAGATATCTCTTTGTGGACAATATATGCTTCATTTCCTTTGAAGACAACTTATTTTTCTTTTCAGGTCGACCCTTAGTGATCACTTTGGAAAATGGCTCTGTAAGTGAAGTCAATGTTGGGTATGCAATCTCTAGCAACTTTTTCTCTATCATCAACTTTTCTTCATAAGTAGCTCCCTCAAATCGTTATAATCAAATTAAACTTAAGTTGCAAGTCCCGGGCATGTATTGAATTTTTTGCAAATGGGATGGAACTCAATTGTTTCCAATGATCATCAATGGAAGTTAACAGAATAGGCTTGTTCTTGTTGGCAAAAGACATGATTTCATGAATACATGGAAGCCCATGGTATAGCGGATGACACATCCACATTTCTCTTTATCCATACCAATGGAGTTTCCCTTATTCAACTCACATAACACAATATCTAAAGCCAATAAAGACTCAAATAGTCGACACTCATCAAAGATCGAGTGTTTCTCTAAACGCCTGATTGGAGTCAAACTAGTTTCAAAGGAAGAGTCGACCTTAGTAAGTTGAACCCTGATTAAGTTGTCCATTGCATTCGATATTAAATCGAATGTGCCTTGTGAGTTTCCTAGATGGTATTTCAAGACATCATGTGCACTTTCAACACGTTGTGTAGTTGCATGGCCCAAATGCTTAATCTTATTGGTCCATACACACACGAATTGCTCTTTGTGAGGCAACCATGTTTTAGTCAAGTAATCCAAATATGTTTTGAAACTAGCCCATCGTAAGCTGAAATCTCCAGAATTATTCTCAAATTCATTTTTTGTAGTTGACACAACCACATCACACCAATCTCTAAGAAAGTTTACCCATTCTTCTTGATCCTCAAAGGTTTTTTTTTTTTCACTTCAATGATCTTATTTATATGGCAGGTACAAATCAGTCTCAAAGCATTTTAAAAACTTCACCCGATTGCATTTATTAAGAAAAACCGATGGTAGAAATTCAGGATTGAAGAGATTTTGAAGCACGGTTAAAGCCCAATAATAAGAATCTTCTTTCTCATTCTCTAAGAATGTCCACTCGACAACGAATGACATCTCCGTTGACGTTACCCCCATCTAATAATGGCATTCGATATCAATTTGTCTTATAGGTACTATCCAAGAAGATAACATTAGGGAAGCATTTTTCCAATCTCACTTACTTGGGATGTGCCAAAAATATGTTTGTCACAGTTTTGTCCGACACATTTTTTTTGTGCCATTCAAGGTAATTGTGTTCAACAATAAGCTTCATAGTTTGTTGCATAGGTGTCCGATTCTGCATTCTCAATAGTCTCAAACGAGATCTTGCATTGTAGATTGTCTTCCTATTGGACTTGTTATCGAGATTTCGCACTTTTAATGAGTTTAGCACATGTCGAGGTTTCACACCCGCTTTTGACATATCGTCTAACATGTGTAACTCTGATTTATCCAACCTTCCTATGTATGAATGACCAACAAGAGTAGCATTCCTAGGGTGGTTGTGATATCCACAAAGCACTTGCAACATCCACCTATTTTCACTTTGCAGAATTCCTTCAAGTTTGAATGGGCAATCACACTTTTTAGTTCCTGTTTCACGGAGCTCTTTCGGGTCAAAATTTCCTTTGCATTTTGGATTCCTCCTATACTTTCCACCCCGTTCACAATCCAATATGAGTCTTCCATGGCTTTTCCCTGGAATGGCTCTATCACACTTTTGAGTTACAACCACTATGTTTGCTGCCTTTCCAACAGTATGACACTATTATATCAAGGCTTCACGAGACTCAAATATCTGTTAAAACGGAAAATTATTATGTTGATATTATGTCAGAGGTGAAAAGGTAATTTCGCATCTAGCTAGGTGAGTGCATTAATTTTAAAAAATATGTATTATAAAAAATGTAGGTGAGTGCATTAATTTAAAATGTTGTCGCAACTATTTAGAGGTGGGCATGGGACGGGATGGACCTCATCCCATTCCAAACGGGTTCGGGATGGGACGGGATGAACATGTAAAATACTTTAACCCTAATTTAAAATACCACTTTTCATCCAATCCACTTATTATGTGTTAAGATTCATGTTTTATCAGATTTTTAAAGCAATGTTGAATGTTCTAGCTACTTGAGCAAGTATTTATTTAAATAGAGAATACAACGAACCTGTGAAAGTGGCAAACTTGTTCAAATGATCTATTTCTTAGGACAATTGATTTCCCCATCTTCATGCATCAATAGGAAAAATAACAGAATTCCACATCTTCATGCAAACACAGTGAAAATAACACGATAGAAAATGTGAAAATTGCTTGGTGTAAAAAAGATGAAAAATGTGTTTATAAATTTATTTTATTGATCAATACTAATGATTTGAAAGTAACATACTAATCTAATTTCAGGATGAGACGGGAAGGGCGGGATTGAAAATCTTTATACCGATCTCATCCCACTCTAGATTTGGATGAGACGTGATAAGAATGAGTTTGAACAATCTAAAAAAAAATCATGACGGGACAGAATGGGATCAGGACAAGATTAGGATCATAAGATAGGATGCATCAAGCCAAACATTCAGGCACATATAGCAAGTCCCTTATTTTTTTATTTTGAGAAACTGATCGAGACGTAATTATTATTCATAGATAGAATTTTGTTAATCCATGGTGCTTCGGGTGCTGTATCCCATTCCAAAATTACCCTCGTCTCTGACTTCTTTTCCTTTTTAATCCCGTTTCCATTCTCTTTTCGCTAG
Organism: Berberis vulgaris; assembly: GCA_963556465.1. Classification (NCBI taxonomy): domain Eukaryota; kingdom Viridiplantae; phylum Streptophyta; class Magnoliopsida; order Ranunculales; family Berberidaceae; genus Berberis; species Berberis vulgaris. The sequence continues at coordinate 19,868,398 of OY747129.1, read as the reverse complement.
ATTGATTTCTCCTCTCCCATTCCACTGTCTTCCTTCATTGTGAAGAAACAGTCACCTGGTGAACAGCAAGAAAACAATATTTCATTGGTTCTTTGTTCTCACTTTCTCTCATCTCGCTCAATCTTCACCGTGTAGCTACGCGCTATACTATTTCTTACGTTTCTATTTCAATCCTTCCCTCTCTCTCTATCTTCTTCACTTCCCAGCTCTCACAAAGGTACTCTTCTCCTCTCTCTAACTCATACAGATCTTTTCTAGTTCATAAATTTTCGTTAAGGCCAAAACAGTGATCTAATACATACAAATCTTCATTCGGTCGGTCGGTCGATTGTTTCGGTTTGCAGATCTACTGGTATTCATTTTTGTGTTTTCGCATCTTCAGATCACAGTAACAAGGTATTACAAATTTACAACGATCTTGAAATTTGTTTAGTGTTTTCAAGCCCTAGAACAACTTGGGACGGCTTTAGCGGTTTCAATTCTTTTGATTAGCTGATGTTGATCTTTTGCGCACTCAATCTTGATTTTGATTGCAGTCCGTTAAGAGGCTCCAAGTATTGTTTTGATCAGACAACATAGCAAAATGGTATCGTTTGAGATGAATGACAGGAAAAGTAAGTTGACGAAGCCATTAGTTTCATTCATACAATGATCTACTTCAATTATACCTCTGTTGCTTAATTTTATTCACTTATTTTACTTGCTTATTGCAAATTCGAATCTGGTAGATAACTCTTTAAGCAGAAACATATACTAGTCTCAATTTTTTTTTTTTTTTTTTTTGGAAAGCCAGCTGTGTTTTTATAGGATCCCATAACCAACAAGGTGCGACCTACAGGTCAACACCATAAGAAAGTAACTATGCCGCCGGAGGGTCTCGAACCTAGGACGTGGGGGATAAACCCACATAGCCCTAACCACTCGACCATAACGCCATTGACACTAGTCTCAATTTTATTTGGTTCGTCCGTGCTCATTTTGCTTAATCAGTTAAGGTTTTCCTTAAAAGGTTTCGTACGATGAAGGGATCTCTTTTTCTCGGAAATATAGGTATGGGGAAAGTCCATAATCACAATCTTTTTGGTAAATTTGACTTATGTGGGCTGTATCTAGGGTTTATCACCTTACTAGAATGAATTGAATGATGTGGAAGACAGACTTATTTACATGAAGAAAGGAGTCAATGGATATTTCTGCATAGACGTTACAAATCCTTGAGTTGGAGCTTGAAGAAATAGAAAGATCCATGTTAGATGGCAATGAGAAATGTTGGCGAAAAGTAATAACAAAAGAACTGATCAAATGAAGAAAAAGTTGGTTTAGTGGAAAATGATAGGATTGGAAGGGATAAATATAAGTAGAATTAGTGCATACAATCCTGGTAGTTGAATAACAAATGAGGTTAGGTGGGCATTATCAACTTTGGGCATTACTTTGAAATTTTATGTTGTTGTATAAGGAAACTTTTTATGTTGTTGTATAAGGAAATTTTATGTTGTTGTATAAGGAAAATTGCACGTGCTGTATAACTCAAATTTCAATGTTGGGTTTATGAAGGCTAGTTTGATGAGGGCTGTGCAGTACTTCACTCCACTAGCTCCATAGGCTAACCATAAAAACATTTGTATAGTGTAAATTTCTAAATTCTAATGTAACTTATGTAGTTTCTTTTAGGCTAACTAGTTTACTGGACCAGAAAGTGATATAAGATTTTATTTTATTTTATTTTATTTTTGTTTTTGTTCCCAAAACGCTAGTAGAAAGTTTTAAACACCAACTCTCACTTGATTAGCCCAGAATAGACCCCCTTCTAAATGATAGGCAACAATGCAATGGGTGAAATTATAAGGAAAAGTAACTTTAGATAGCATGCAAAATATGCTTGTTGAATGTCTATGATTATATTAGTTGGGATTCTTTATACTATGCCGTGGATTTAGATATGGGTTGATGTAGATGGCTGCTTATCTATCATTGATAATAATGAATGGGGTCAGCCTTATAAATGAGGTGTAAGAAATTTGGGACAACTAACAAGGGTAGGAGCATCACAAATGGTATCATTCTTTGGGGTGTCATAATTTCTACTAAAGGAAAATGGGTGTGGGACAGGTTTGTGCATGCTATGGTGGGGATAAAACTTATTTTTTTTAGGGTATTGAAATATCTAGGGAGGTCTTAGTTCTTAAACTTAAAACTATGTTATGGACATGGGGTAACATGTGGGGTCTTCTTCAGTATACTCCATTCTATATTTGTAAGTGTGAATGAGATAGGTTCACCAATTGTAAAGTGTTCCTTGATAGCTTTTTTCACAATAACTTAATTTGTGGAAAAGCGTTATGAAGCTCAGTGTTCCTTGAAACATATTAGCATATAGTATTATACATGATCATTTTGATAAGTATCATAAACAAATATGTACAAAAAGTGCACAACTACCTAGAATCAAATTACTTTTTAAAGATTTTTTTATAATAAATTGAAACGTATCAGCATAGTAGTATACATCATCATTTTGATAAGTATCATAAGCAAATATGTACAAAAAGTGACACAACTACCTAGAATCGAAATGAAAATATAATAAAATTGTATAGCATAGCGAAAAGATGCACTACATAAGTGTCAAATAACTTACAAACATCCACTAAATCATTAAAATCAATAGAAACTTGAGAATATTGAACATTTGGTAGAAGAAATTGTTGATAAAAATCCACAAGTATAATCACTATTAGTATTACAAAAGCATAAAAATCATTGAACTAAGCTATGAAAAATCAAGATTGATGTTGATCACATATTGATCAAAACGTGGTATGTTTTCACCAAAAAATAATATAAAAAGTGTGACAAATTTATCAAAACTTAAAAACGTTCTATCTAGTTCAAATTGATCAAATATTACACCGGGAAACATAAAACCTTATTATAGAGTGGGTTGCAACCACTTTTTGCAGCAATTAGGCTGCAAATGGGTTGCAATTGGGCTGGCTACAACCAGTTTTTGGGCTGAGACGGGGCGAGGCGGACGCCTCATTTCACTGCACCGCATTGCTTCACTTTGAGGCGAAATTTTGTAAAAACGCCTTGAGGCGCGCCTAGGCAGATGCCTTGACTACACTGATTTCACATTTTCACTTAATGGCCCCGTTAACACGTTGACATAACGACCGTTATGAAGAAAAAGGTTCGTCGTATAACAACATTTTAACGTAACGACTATAGATATAAAGGAAAAAACACATTCGCTAACCTGAAAAGAGAAGAAAATTTTCGATCGATCAATCAAAAGAGAGAATAGAGAAGAAAGAAGAAGGGGGAGTTGATTGCATCAATCGATCGATCTGTCGGTTTTTCTATATGTTGCGAACTTGCGACAATTGAAGACTATGCAGTTAAAACAGATAACGGTCCAAGAGCGTTATAGGTTATTACGGGATATAACCAAATATTTTTTATACCCCACTAAGTATTAATGTATTATAGAGTTAAAAAAGTAAATCATGTTAATAACATTCAATTCAAAAACATTAATAAAAACATTTTTCCTTCGTATGAGAGTAGATCGCAATAGAGAATGCGATCGACTCTTCTTCTTTTCTCGTTTGACCGACGAGGTCTTATTCTTTATCGATCGGCAGCTCTATTCCTTCCTCTGAGTCTAGGGTTTTGGTTCAATCGAGAATGAAATGGGTTGATCGGTATGCAACATCCTAGCTAGTAGCCACCAAGCCCAACCTAATATTTTAGTTTGGTTTGATTTTCTCAACCTATGGGCAGTCCATCTTAAAAAAATTTCTTTCGGGCCCATTTTGACATATCCGACCAAATCTTTCCTAGAGCATCTCATCACCTACCCAAGTATCATGACAAGATTTCAATTTGTTGCTTAGTGAGATTGTAATACACATTTAAAATTCTTTGTTTGCGTTGGTAGTGATCTCTGGATGCTCCTTTTATATGAACTTTTGAATGATTTGAAGCCATCCTTGGATCCATTTCTATTTAGCTTCAATCAGCTTGGAAAATTTCATCTTATCGAATAGAAGCTAGGTGTCCAACAAGGAAACAAAATGGAGGTTTAGGGATTAAAAGTTTGAAATGATTCAATCACGGTCTGTTGACTAAATGGTTGTGGAGGTTTGGAGTTGAGAAACATGCTCTTTGGAGGATGATGCAAGAGTCTTCTTGGTTGTGGAGGTTTGGAGTTGAGAAACATGCTCTTTGGAGGATGATGCAAGAGTCTTCTTTTAGGAGCTTAGTAATCAAAGAAAGTTTCCTGTTTGGTTAAGGTTTCCTTGATCAATTAGAACAAGAAATGTTTCCTTGTTGGACATGAGTTTCCTTGACCAATTAGGACAAGGAAAATTTCCTATTTGAATTGGGTTTCTTTAATCAGTAAAGACAACAAGGAAAGTTTTCTTAATGAGTTAGGAAATTAGAACAATGAAAGTTTCCTAGTTGGATGGAGTTTCCTTGCTCAATTAGGACAATGGAAGTTTTATATTTTGGATGGGGTCTCCTTGTTGATTAGAACCTTGGCAAGGCAAAAAGTGTTGCCATGGCAGAACCTTTTCTGAATTAGTATAAATTTTAGTATGCTAGCCCTCACCTAGACAAGTGTATGGCCCTGCGGTGCAGGTTGGGGCGATGCACTTTTTTAAATAAAAAAATGGTGCCTTTAAAAACTTGGCGGAGCCCCCGACAACATAGTTCATGAGCGTAAATGAACATCCGTCAATAACAATTCTCTTGAGACAAAACGCTTAACATACTATGTACAATATCTCTCAAGAGTCGAGAACAATCTTTTGAGGTCTGCTCTTTCTCAAGAACAATTGTCTTAGGCTTTATCTCTCAAGTACAACTCTCTTGAGGCTTTTTGACTTTGAATAATCCAATTCAATACAAAGGCTATGTTTATAGGGATTTTCCTCGTCTTAATTAGTAGGAAATAGGAAAATTTTCATTGTCCTAATTGAACAAGGAAATTGTCTAATGAGAAAACTTTCCTCGCCTTAACAAGGAAATCCAAGAGACCGAGCTAAATGGTTGGTTCTTCGAGGAGCTATCCTCCTCTTAATGGATGTGCTCTATGGGGGGAATTATGAGTCTCAAAATATAATTCCATAAAAAAAATTTCATGTAGTTAGGGAAAAGGGAACCACATACACTTTTAGACCACTAGATGGTTAAACGGAAGGGTGTTAGAGGATGATTTTCAGGATGTCTTCTTTCTTCTTGTACTCGGGGCACAATGAATAACTTTGGGGCTCTGATGCACCGACTCTCCGGAAAACCTCCGAATCACACGTCAAATACGTGTCGGACACGGATTTGCGCCCGACATGTATTGGACACGTGGTCAACGGTCAAAATTCGTTGACTGACTTGGACACGGTCTAGACACGGTCCAGAGAGAGAGGGAGCTTGCAAGGATGTCAAACACTCTCTCGATTGAATCAAACAAACACTCTCTTGATCGATCTATCGATCTCATGGCGAAGCTCTCGAAACCCTCTTCTCAGCATCAAATCAAACACTCTCTCGATCGATTTATCGATCTCATGGCGAAGCTCTCGAAACCCTCCTCTCTTTCCTCTTTCGAAAATGACTACGAAGAAGAACCAAGAAGAAGAAGAAGAAGAGGTCCACGAGGAGGAAGACGAAGAGGAGCTCGAAACAGTGGCAAGTGATGACGACGAAGAGGTTGGAGAAGCAGCTGAGCCCAACTCGGAGTCTACTGAAGACGAGGCGAAGAGCGATGGAGACAATGATGAAGAGGTATGATTCAACAACTTTGAGTGGTTTTCGCTGTAGGTTTTTGTGTTCTTGGTAGTTAGGGTTTCGAGTTTTGGCTTTGTTTGAAGTGGGTTTTTGGTTGGTTTTGGGGTTACGGTTTTTGTTGTAGAGTTTGGGGTAGTTCTTGGGTTTTGATTTGGAGAATTTCGTGTGATTTTCATGTTAATTTGAAGTGTTGAAGAAAATGGGATATTTGAGATTTTTATCAACAGAGAGAAGAGAAGAGTAGAGGAAGCAGAGAGCAAGTTTTATGAGTGTGTGATGGAGTGTGTTGTGGTTGTATTATAGAGTGTTGAGGCTGTGTTTGTGGCTCACAAAGCACATAGAGAACTAGTTCTGAATCTCTACAAGAAGGATTGATCTAGGTGGGGGAGACGAGCCTTCCTATGGTGCAACACATCTTTTGAGTTTGTGGTGCAAAATGCTCTATGCAATTGCTGACCTCCCACACTTCATGGTCCTCCTTCTTTCCTAAGTAAATATTATTTTATTATACATTTCTGTCTCTTACACATCAGCTCTCCTCTCCATTAAAAAAGTTTTATACCATTTTTGGAGATATTTTGAGGTTAAGCAAGTGACATATGTTTGTCAAATTCAATAATTACGTTGCTTATGCTTTATGAGTATGACTGATTTTATGATGCATTTGATTTTTCATTTTTTTGATATGTTATTTATGATTTTATGTTTATATGAGTAAAAAAAAATATATTAAAAAAATAAGTTTGACCGTGTTGCCGAGTCCTATTTGTTTGAAAATTGCCGAGTCGCCGTGTCGTATCCGTGTCCGACACGACACGCGTATCCGAGTTCGTGCATCCTAGCTTTGGGGTGATTTTTGATATTGATAATGAAATGTGCTTGGGATCAAGGAATGTGATTTCGCGAAATTTCAACGAAAATTTTGTTTTTTTTGAAATTTTACGAAAAGAAAAAGGGCGAAATTAAAAGTTACATTTTTTCGAGGGTTTCTCGAAAAAAATTTCATTAATTTCAGAATTTTTCGTAAATTTCATTTTTTCTGTAAAAATACAAAACCCAACTATCAAAAATTACATTTTTTCAAGGGTTTTTTTTAAAAGTTTTCGTAAATTTCGGGGTTTTTTTTATTGTATTATCAATTCTTTTAATTATTTATTGATTTTTAAAATCGCCCCTTTGATTTTCTAATTGTCATTTATTCTACTTATATATTGATTTTTGATTTTCTAATTGTCATTTATTCTACTTATATATTGATTTTTGAAATCACCCCGTGATTTTTTTTAATTATATTGATTTCATGTTAAGGTGGATGTGTGGTAAAACTCGTAAGGATAATATTCGAAATGAAAGAATTAGGAGATACTTAGGTGTAGCGCTCATAGAGGACAAAATTAGAGAAAGACGTTTAACTTGGTTTGGTCATGTGCGGAGGAGACCAAGCACGACGCCAATTAGAAAATGTTTAAATTGACAAGTTAATGGAGGGTGTAGACGGAGGGGACGACCGTTGAAAACTTGGATGAAGACGGTGAATGAAGATATCATTGAGCTTGGATTAGACGAGGAAATGTGGGAAGATCGCATTGCTTGGAGAACCAAAATCCATGTAGCCGACCCCAAAACTCTCGGGAATGAGCTTTGATGATGATGATATTGATTTCATGTTTGTTTCATTTTTTGGTATTTAGGTTTCATTTAATATGTTTAATAGATTTATTTACTTATATCTATTTTTTTTACATTTTCATATACCCTCGAAATTTATTATATATATATTTTTTATGTATCCTCGAATTTTTTACGTTTTTTCTTTACACATTCTTAAAATCATCATACCGAAATGAACTAGAAAAACGAAATCGCAATCCTTGCTTGCAATATTGTCCAAGAAGAGCCTTAATGATTAGGAAGTGTCTAGAGCTGTGGATCTGCTTCAGTTACTTTATGCGTGACTCAGTTTGTGGATGAAGGGGACCATTGGTTGTGGAACAAAAAATTTGAGTTCTATGTTGAGTCTTGCTACAAAGTCTTGTCTTCAGATCTAGTGATTCCCTTCTCTCCAAATCCTAATTTTAGCCAATGTAAAAAGAGCTCTTGGGTTGAAGCAGATCCCATCCCGACCGAACTTTCTCATTTGGTCAATTGTGTTTGGCTGAGCATTTACAATTCATTATCTTGGAAGAAGTGGCATTCTTTTCCATAACCGTTGTAACCATAGTTATCTAAACGTATATCATGTATCATAAGATACAGTGCAAAAATAAATATGGATATAAAAATATATACTATATATTTAAGCATATAAAAGACATAAAATAAGACATACTAAAAAACAAGGAGACTATAAAACACTTCCATTAATATATGACTTTTGTAACACATACTAGCGAGCTAGTGCCTATCGTCCATCCAATCTTCATATCACTTGTACAAGAATCTTGTTAAACGTATACATTTCAATATCATCCTATATCGGTATATTGTAAGATGTATATGTAATGTAGATACAATACACAATGTGTATCATGATAACTGTGGTTGCAGCCTTTGTGAGATCATCAAGAGTCCATCCTACTCTCTCTCATCTTTAGTTTCTCTAGTTGTGGAAATGGGTGGGACTCTTCCCGTGGGTGTTTTTAGTCGACTTGTCAAATTTACTTTTGGGGTTTAAAAATGTCAAGGAAGGTCAATACCTATTGGTTAATTTGTTGAGGCTTTTAAAACCGATGGTGGAGCACGTGAATAACATTAAATCAGTCCTTATGTGGTAAGAAGCAGGGTCAGACCTAAGGGCGAACGTCTTAAAATCAACGTTGTTGCGGAGTTAACTTGTATTAGGGGTAGGTCGGGCCCGTTAACCGGACCGTGGAGCTCAAAACGAGGACCGGACTGAATTTATAAAATCTAGAATTTTAGGGGCCGAGCCCGGCCCGAGTAAGTTAATCGAAATTTCGGGTTAATCTCGGTCAAGCCCAATACTTTTTCAAGCCAATGTGTTTTCAGCCCAGTGTGTTTTTAGCCCAATTATTGTTCTCTCCATATGTTTCTTTCAACATGATTGAGTCACAGAGAGAGTTCCATGGATTGCATGTGTACATATCATGACATCATTCATAATCACCCAAATAGTCCAGTCCAGTCCATTAATGGAGTCCCATCTGTTCAACAGATTAAAAAAAACAGAGAACAAAAACAATTTACTTCTTAGATACGAAACCTGATGATGATATGCACACATCGATCGACCACAAAGTCGCTGCCGCCTTCGCCTGGGTAGTGGTGGTTCACCAAAGAAACTGTAGATCCAGGTGGTGATGCTGAAAGATATAACAGATGAAAGAGGAGGATAGAAAGTTTTTGTGGTTGATTGGGGTAAAGAAATGCTCTCATCTGTAAAGCATTTCTTTCTCTTCCTGTTTTTGTTGACAAAACAACTTTGCTTGCTCTGTGACTCTGTCATACTCTTCAATGACATTCTCGAGATCCTCCTAACAAGTGACGTCTAGATCTTCCTTTGGCAATTAACATCGTAGACTCACTGAAGATCCACAACCGTCATGAACTGCAAGACAAGGACGTCGCCAACTAAGTATTTTTGTCTTCTACTTGGTTTTAAATAGAAAGATAGAAAGGTAGAGGAGAATACCATTGATAGAGTGTGGGGCAGATCATCAATCTGGACAGGCACATTTCATTAGCGGGTGTGGTCTGATCAAGAGTATTTCTCATGTCATGGAATGTCATGCAGATCTTGGTTGAACTTGAAAATATTTTGAGAGATTTTTTTGTGGGGATTGATGGAGAATGCAAAGAAATGCCATAAGTCAGATGGAATGAGATCGGCCTAGGCGGCTGCCTAGGCCCTAGAAGGTGGAAAATCGCCCAGATTAATGGTTGGGCGGGCAGTCTGGGCGGTTCTCGGCGGGTCTGGGCGGGGTCTAGGCGGACTCTAGGCGGTCTGGGCGATTTTTATTTTTTAATAAGGCTGATTGTGTTCTTATTTTATTTTTCTTTCCTATTTTGTAGAAATAATTTATTTAATTATTTTTTTATTCAGTATATGTCTAAATGTAGCAAAGGATGATTACTTAATGGAATTCTCAAAGGATCTGCCGATACCAATTTTACTAATGTAGATTTTATCAAACATAACTGAGGTTATTCATGCAATTTGAAGAAAAATAAAAGAGTACACAAATTCAAATTTATATAAAGTACCCATCATGACCAACTTCAGTCATTTGAGTTTTAATAAATTTTGTTCACGATTGTTAATTTTTCATGTTTTTAAATTTTGCATATGTATATTGGCATTAAATTGGATGTAATTGATAAGATATTATGCTTAACTTTTGTAAATTATTAAAGTTATAATACAAAACCTAAGACCGCCTAGGCACCCGCCTAGGCCCTTGGGCGCTAGGCACCTGCTCGCCGCCCGCCCAGCGCCTAGCGATTTTTAGAACACTGATAAGCACATGAATAAGAGGGCCTTGGCATAAGAAATCTGAAGACGTGCAATATGGCCATGTTGTCGAAATGACGGGGTTGTGGAGAACTGTGTGGCTGAGTATTGTTGTGCTTTATGCTCAATTTCCAATAAAAATCAGATTTGAGAAGAGCATATCCTTCAGAGGGGGCGATGGCAGCAAGGTAGAGTGAAGTTCTGCAATGACAAATGGTGCATGGACAGCAGCTTTTTGAAAAAAAATAGCAATTTTTCGCTGTACGTACTGCACCATAGACCAATGCATCAAATATAGTATGATACATAGATATATTGTCCTTGTACAAGTGATAAATGATTGAATGGATGATAGGCAATAGCTTGCTTGTATATACATAACACAAGTCGTATATATATGGAAATCTCCTTGCTTGAGTAAGCCTTATTTATATCTTTTATATGCTGGAATATATACTATATTTTTACTTTATTTGCACATTATCTCTTACAATACACGATATGTTCTGATACATGTATCTCAGATTTTAGGTTCTCCATACACGATATGGTACGTGTTTTGATAACTATATAATCTATAGTAAGATTAGTTGATAATTCTACATTGCAATTGTAGATATTTACTTGAGTTTGATTATTACTGTAGCTTAAAATGCCAGGTCTGAAAGAAATACCTTTTTTATTCTTATTTTTAGAGTGGCCTACCCGGCACAAGTTCCTGGTTCTGCCCTTGCAGAGAAGGCCATTTAAGGCTTAAACTAAATTTGGTGATTCCTGTTATATCCACATGAGTTTGGCTGGTCCAATATTAGTCAGGGAGATTGCGAATTAAGGATTTCATTATTTATTTATTTGGGAGTCCTATCATGCTCACATGGATGGCTGGCTTCTATACATTATATGAAGTATGCATACATTATATGAAGTATGCTCCTATTGCCTATGCTTACGACGCTTTTTTATTCACTTCATTTGCCGCGATTATTTATATGCATTGGTGCTATGCTCATCTATGCGCATATTAACACATTTTTATCATGATGCTTTCAACACAATTTAGCACAGTAAACTAATTTATAAGTTAAGAATTTAATATTGAATATCGGTATCAATTGAAAAGTATCGACAAGGCCTTTTGAAAATATAAAAATATTCAAAATCTGGTTTGGATATGAAAAGTTCAGGTTTTTTAACATTTGTATTTTAAAAGGTACGCTACTTCTTATGTCTGCTATGTACATCTCTTATGAATGACACATTTACAATTTTCCCCTTACATTTTCAAAAGTTATATAGATGCTTATCTTTTCAAATAATTTCTTAAATCGGAAGCTGCCCCCAATACAGTCAGAGCTGTTAAAATGTCTTCCTGACAGTGTCCTACCATATCATTTCTCTACCAAATACAATGGTTGTATTCAAGTTTGACAATCATGAAAAGGCACTAAATTTTTTTTGCTTGTACATTTGTCGTACTAATTGCTGTTGTTTTGCTTTTCATGTTCATTGTTCAGCTGCAACTGTCTATTTGTTAGCTTCTCCTTTATTTATATGCACACACCTGGTTTTCTTCATTCCAAACAGAGATCGGTCTAGGCTTGACAGGGTTTGGAATTTTTTTCTCATTTTTGGGGATCGTTTTCCTCTTTGACAAGGGTCTGCTTGCCATGGGAAATGTAAGTAAGCCAGTTTTATCTTGCTTATCATATCTTTTTTCCTTCATTACTATTTTGTTCCTTTTATTGTAGTCCCTACATAACCATCGTCTCTGTTGTCTGTGACACTTAAATCAGATCCTCTTCTTGTCAGGGGTGATGTTGACCATTGGACTGAAGTCCACCATGCAGTTCTTCATGAAACGCCAAAATTACAAGGTTCGGTATTCTTTCTGAACTTTCCATTTGTTTGTTCTGTAGGTTACTTGTTTGATCGCCTATACAATTTTTTAAATGAATGGCAGGGTACAATCTCATTTGGACTTGGCTTCTTCTTGGTCCTGATTGGATGGCCCATAATAGGAATGATGTTGGAAGCATATGGTTTCATTGTACTATTCAGGTATAAAGTTTGTAGTACATGGTCCTTGTTCCGTTTTATGTACACTAAACACTAGCAATTGCTTATATGTGGATTTTGTGGTTTGCAGTGGATTTTGGCCTACATTAGCAGTTTTTCTGCAAAGAATACCTATTCTTGGTTGGATTTTTCAACAGCCATTTGTGACATCGGTAATTACTAAGGTTAACTTGGCTGTTTCTTAAAATTAAAAAAAATTAAAATAAAGAAAGAAAGATTGATTAGTTACGGCTGGTTGTTTATTTTCGTGCAGTTCTTAGACAGATACAGAGGCAGACGAGTGCCTGTGTGAGGATGCGGAATCAATGGGCTTTGCTGCTGCGCTCTGCTTCCTGTGTAAGATGGCATCTGACTGGGTCAGATACATCTTGATTTAATTCCTGTTATGACAGTAGAAAACATTGGTGCAAATGCACCTTCCTGTATAATTTCAGTGTTTCTTTTGTTATTATTATTTTTTTAATCTGATCTTTGATTTATAATCCGAAAATATTTTCTTGGGGAGGATTATTCATTCCCCTTTGTTAGTGCCATCAAACAGCTGCCTCTCTTAAATCCCATCTAACTCAGTTTTTCAGTCTCAACTCTTTAGCTCAAGCCAAAGCTGTTCTGCTCTGCTTGCTTTCTTCCAATTTCGTTACTGAAGTCATCTGTAGTTTTATCAAATTGTGAAGTTGTGTATGGTTTTGAGGCTAGCTGCCACTTATCAAATTAATGTATTGTTGGTGAAGTTGGGTATGGTCTTCGAGTACACCAATGATATTAATTTGCAACATCTTAATTTGAAATATCACTTGCATTTTCCAGATTCAGAGCCTTACTGGAAGAGTTGTGAATTCCGATTTTAGAGTTAAATTTTGTTTTTGACAATGCGGTGGGGAGAAACAGTGTGAAAAGGATGGGGCGAGGGAGGGGCGTGACCTGACATTTGCAGTTCATTGTTGTGCAATTGGTCTAAGGATCTTGTTTAGTGGTCAGGCACTCTGAAATTACTTGGGTGAATAGATGTTTATTTATTTATTAATTTCTTTTGTCAAGCAAAACACAGCTGATACAAATATTTGCGGCGGGGTTTGCAAAACACAACTCATGATATAATAACAGAAACAAGGCATATATTGCTTTAACACACCTCTGAACTGAACCCCAGTGGAAGTGATGCGCCCTTGTGTGAATTGATAAGTTGTCTGTAAAATGGACCAAGTTATTGACCAATAAAAATGAGAATTGGATGACCATCTTCAGCTTTTCACCCCTTTCTGCCACATATAATAGTATGCCAATAAGATCCATCTTCCTTGATCATCAGTGTGCTTTTCCTATATCAAATTAGTGATTGACCTATACTAGGTCAACAAAAACATTCTCTATTTATCTTGTGATTGACCTATACTAGCACAATAAAACCATTCTCTATATACCCTAGTCGCCATCTTTATATCTGGTTTACTTGTAAGTTTTACTGAGTACACCTTATATACCGCTTTTGGGCAACCCTCTCAACAACTAAGAGATCCATTTGAAGAACATGGGGACTAATTGAAGTCAAGTAATGAGCCGTCCGTGTTGGACGGCTCATTACTTGACCTTTATGCATAAAGTAACATTATACTTTAACTATAATTGAGATAATCAAAAATCATTTTTTAGTCGGAACATTAGGCGGTTATCGAAAAAATGATTCCTAGAGTCGAGACTAAGAGGAATGTATAAACTAATGCTTCCATAAATTCGATCGTGGTTTACAATGATAGCTTCCACACCTGCTTATTTGGGAGCATCTCCCAGATAAAGACAAGACAAGAGTCAAAGAAGAGGGTGATTTAAATCCAGCAAAATTTATCTGGTAATCTATGTAGAAAGTGAAATAAAAAAAATCCAATAGAAGCGAAAAATACCATATCAGATCAATGTTTATCAGATTACTTGTCTCCTTGTAGTTGGATCCCCAAGTTTTTGGAATGCTCCAAATTCTATTGAGCATCCAAATCTGGATCAATCCCCGCAAAAACATCTTTGAACAAGGTTCTAGCACCGTGTCAAATGTGTCCCAAAAAGAAGAGCAAAGCAAACGAAACATGCCCAAAAGTGAACCAACCCCTCAGACTACTACAAAAAAACACCATTAGATTTCAATGTAGCGCGATCTAATTCAAAATTTTCACCTAATTGAGCATGTCTAGCATATTTTTTCACAGTTGCATGATCACTATAACTGACTTCGTTAAGTTTGCCATCATAGAACTTAACAGATACTCCTGCTTGCTCAACACTATACTTTGATTCTGCCCTTCGAAAAGGAACATCGGCTCTCACAATTCCGTCTCCATTTACCAAAACTACCGAAAAATGTTTCAAAAAAGTAGGCATACGACGTACAAAAAGCTCACGCCTCTATTTATCTCTAAAGATAGGGTGCCTAACCATCCAACAACTATTCCGTCCCCGTTATCCATTGAGCTCGCTGAGAATAATCCCCCTTTTGCGGGATTATTGCTGATGTAATCATAAAAAGCTAATTTTTCAGGAATTTTAGACCAGTCTTCTGATAAACTTTGATTTTTAGCTAGTCCAACACCAACCCGTCGATAGGTTTCTTGCTGGAAGTATCCCTGATCCCATTGATAACTAGTGGGACCGAATAATTCAATGGGGGTAGTTGCCAAACCATACCACATAGTTCCGGCATCAACATAAGCCACAAAAAAGACAACAATGATACTACTGAAAATAATAGTTTCAATAATACCCATCGCAACCCTTTGTTAGGCGTTGGGGCGGACGAACACTAAGATGAAATAGGCCTACTAATATGCCCAATGTCCCTGCGACAATATGATGAGAGGTTATGCCTCCTGGAACAAAAGGATCAAAACCTTCTACGCCCTACGTAGGACTTACATATTGTACTTTTCTAGTTAGTCCGTAAGGATCAGACACCCATATTTTAGGACCATACAAGCCCGTTACATGAAATGCACCAAACCCAAAGCAAGTTAACCCTGATAGAAATAAATGAATTCCAAAAATCTTGGGCAAATCCAAAAAAGGTTTTCTTGTATGTTCTTCACGGAATATTTCTAGATCCCAATACATCCAATGCCAGATAGCTGCCAAAAAGCACAAACCAGAAAACACAATATGTGCCCCGGCCACACCCTCGTAGTTCCAAATACCCGGATTTGTTATAGTTCCTTTTGTGATACTCCAACCTCCCCATGAATTGGTTATTCCTAAACGAGTCATAAAGGGTATAACAAACATACCCTGTCTCCACATTGGATCAAGAACGAGGTCAGAGGGATAAAAAACAGCTAATTCGTAGGGGTGGGCACGGGGCGGGATGGGACGAGATAGACCCATCCCTATCCTATCCCGTTCATACGGGATCGGGACGGGATGGGATCAACGTGCTCTGATTATAATAAGCTGAAATATAATCTGAACATCATTATATGGAATTGCTAACTGGAATAAGCTAAGCATAATCTAGGGTGAATAAACATTAAACATAAGCTAAAATTGCTAAAAAATAATAATGGAATTAATTATTGTTTAATGTTGGAATAAGCTAACTGGAATAAGCATAAGACTGGAATTAAACTGGAATAAACATTATATTTTTTACTGGAATTGCAAAAAATAATAAGCTCTCAATATTTTTTTAGCTTATTCCAGTTAGCTAAGCATAAGCAATTGCAATAATGGTAAAATTGCTGAAAATACTAAGAAATAAATATTGAAAAATTAGCTCGGGATATGATTGGCGGGATTGAAAATCTTCATCCCATCCCATCCCATTCTACATCGGGACGGGACGGGATCGAGTTATTCAATCTCATTAAGACTCGAAAAAATCGGGACGGGATCGGGATCGCGAGATGGGATGCCCACCCCTACTAATTCGTATAGAGCCATTGAACCAACCCACCCAGAAACTAGAGCTGTATGCATTATATGGACAACAAGCAACCGATCAGGATCATTCAATACGACGGTATGAACACGATACCAAGGCAAATCCATGAAAAATACCCATTTATTAAAGAAATTTTTTTTAAAAAAAAGATAGGAGGAATTTGATTGATGAGTATAATGATATTATGGGCGAACGACGGGAATTGAACCTGCGCATCGTGGATTCACAATCCACTACCTTAACCCACATCCGTCCTCCCCTAACAGATAAGATAACATAAATAATTAAAAAAAATTCTACTTGTATAGAAAATTAATAAAATATGTAATCTTGGTTCTAAAAAACCAATATGTTTACATTTTGATTAAAAAAACCTAAACCCTTAGGAAGTAGGGAAGTAGGAAGAACAATTAAAGGATTTTGAGAAAACCTAGAAATTACATTTCGAGTAGAGCAAATAACTACACAAAACAAAAAAGAATGAAAATCCAGAATTAAAACCCCCGCTATAGTTTATAGTTGTAGTAATGCTTTTTGACTTAAGTTGCATAGAATAAGAAAGAAAAACGAAAAATGCTTACGTGAGATGTGAGTAAAAAACTACTCAAACTAAATGCAGGAGGAATACCAAAACTCTTGTTATGTAAAGATTGTGGGTATTTATCCTGCAAGTTCAATGACTCGTATACACTAAGACCGAAGTCAACCATTTATAGATGGAGCGTCAACAACAACTAAATCTAGAGGGAAGTTATCAGCATTACATTCATGCATAACTTCCATACCAAGATTAACACGGTTGATGATATTAGCCCAAGTGTTAATTACATGACCTTGATTATCAACTACAAATTGGTTGAAATTAAAACCATTTAGGTTGAAAGCCATGGCCTAAAGCAGTGAACCAAATACCTACTACAGGCCAAGCAGCTAGGAAACAATGTAAATAATGAGAATTGTTGAAACTAGCATATTGGAAGATCAATTGGCCAAAATAACCATGAGCAGCTAGAATATTATAAGTTTCTTCCTCTTGACCGAATATGTAACCTTCAGTAGCAAATTCACTTTTTGTGGTTTCCCTGATCAAACTAGAGGTTACCAAGGAACCATGCATAACACTGAATAGGGAGCCGCAGAATACACCAGCTACGCCTAACATGTGAAATGGGTGCATAAGGATGTTGTATTCAGCCTGGAATACAATCATGAAATTGAAAGTACCAGAAATCCCTAGAGGTGTACCATCAAAGAAACTTCCTTGACCAATTGGGTAAATAAAAAAAATTGTAGTTGCAGTTGCAACATGAGCTGAATATGCAACAATAATCCAAGGGTGCATCCCTAGACAGAAACTAAGTTCCCACTCACGACCCATGTAACAAGCTACACCAAGTAAGAAGTGTAAAACAATTAGTTCATTAGGACCGTCCTTGTATAACCATTCATCAACGGATGCTACTTTTCAAATCGGGTAAAAGTGCAAACCTATAGCTGTAGAAGTAGGAATAATGGCACCAGAAATTATATTGTTTCCAGACACAAACAAGTTCACGAATACCATCAATATCCACTGGAGGAGCAGCAATGAAGGAGATAATAAATACAGAAGTAGCGGTCAATAAGGTAGGGATCATCAAAACACCCAACCATCCAATGTAAAGACAATTTTCAATGCTGGTTATCCAATTACAAAAACGACCCTACAGGCTTTCGCGTCTCTCTAAAATTGCAGTCATGGTAAAATCTTGGTTTATTCAATCATCAGGGACTCCCAAGCACACAAATTATCTACAAATATAATCTAAATAATTGTAGGCTTGTTATTCAATAGTATAACATGACTTATATGCCCGTGTCAACCAATATAAATAGCTATTAAATTCTTTGGGTATATCTATCATAATTATTTGTGAATGAATAAAATGAGTAAAAAAAGATATATCATTATGGGTTGCCCGGGATTCAAACCCGGAACTAGTCGGATGGAGGAGATGAGTTCCTTATTGAAATAAAATAGGAAAAAATCCCTCCCCAAATTGTGCTTGCATTTTTCATTGCACACGGCTTTCTCTATGTATAGATTTGAAACTCAATTTCCTAGATAGACTCTAAGAAAGTTGAATACTAAGTTGATTTAATCACTATTGTATAAGCATTTCAGAATTGAAATGAATGAATTCATTTTCTTTATCATTTAGGAATCTGTTCTGTTTACATGATCTCATAACCAATCATTCATGATTGGCCAGGTCATTGATATGAATAATATCAAAATACCCAATCCGTTCTTTATATAACCTCCGCGAAGAAAAAGAGACTATTGGGAAGATCAAAGAAAGAGTTTGTTCTTCTTCTGTAAAGAATTCTTCCAATAATTTCGTACCTAATCTTTTAAAAAAAGAACAGACAATACTTTATGTTTAGAAGACAAAGTTCTAGCACATGAAAGTCGAAGGATATACTCTACTCGATACAAACTCATTTTTTTTTTAGGATCCACTATAATAATGAGAGATTTTTGAATATCCGCCCAAATCTATTGATAATATCATAATCCAATGAATCGGTCCGAGGCGACTTACTAATGGGATGCCCTAATGCATTACAAAATTTCGAGTTAGCCAATGATCCTATCAAAGTAATTATTGGGACAATACTATCAAACTTTTTTTTATAGCAATATCTATAATAAATGAATTTTCTAACATTTAACTATATATATATAACGACAATATAAAAGGTAGGTCTATATGTGCGTGGTCATTGAAAATCTTGAAAATACCCTCCAAAATCTTCAACAATTCTTACCTTTCATTAATGACAAGTAACAATGGGGTCCTCTCCCCTATTTCTACACCACACCATTTCATTCCTCTCAACCGTTTAATGTGTTTCTCTTTTTTCGTTTGCTCATCATCTATTCTCCCCAAATCACTATTATTCTACTACGCACCATTAGAGGTTCATATGATATATTAATTATTATTGATGATTATGTTTGCCTATTGATTTGATAATACTTCCAACTTACACTTGCTTAACCCACTGTAACAATCAACATAATTGATTAATTAATTATTAGTTCTCCATCAAATCATTTCTAAATTTAGTTTATAATAAGGAATGACCAGTCATTGTTTGGTCCTTGGAAATCTCAAAAAAGACCTCGCAACTTACAGAATTTCGAAATTGCCCCTATTCTACTCAAAGACCAATATATTCGTAGATAATTCCTATACATTGACGAGTAAATAATTAAAGTACATGTGATTTACTTGGCAAAAAAGATATGATTTTTCATAGTAGCCCCTCATATTTTAAAGTAAATTAATCAAGAACTCTCGCTCTTATTATTCAAATTGAATATCGAAAGGATACTAGCATTACTATTATATTATTCAAAGTGACACTCAAAACGTGTACAACACAAGATGTACCTTATTTTCTACCTTTTGATAATCTAAGGATATTAATCAATTTATTTATATGTGCCACATTTTCCAAGCAGTTAAACCTCTAACTAAAATGAAAGGGTTATTTACCTTTTAGCTTCCATTAATTCAGGTGTAACCTTGGATGGGTGCCATTAATTCTGTTTATTCTGTCTAACCTCCATTTTTAAGTGTTGACCGTTAAGTCGATTGCTTTGACTACCATAAACCATTAGTTATTTGAAATTTTTTGAATTACCCTTACGTGCCAAGCACATGAGGTTTATTTCCCTATTTTCCCGAACTAAACCCTAGGTTGCAAATTAGGACGAATTGACAGAGAAGGGGAGAGGGGAATTTGTTCGATTGAGAAATAGTGAATGACGGATGGAGGGGAGGGAAATCGCTGGACGGAGGGAAAGGGAGGGAGATCGCTGAACGAAGGGATAGACATTTCTTCTTCGTTGACAGTGGGAGATAGGGAAAGAATGATAGACGGAAATTCCCTTCTTGAGTTGAGCTTAGCTCATGGATGGAGATTTCCCTATTGGAATAAGAGACGGGGATTCCCAAATCAAGCCACTGAACTCAACTCAAAGCCACTGCTGCCACAAAACTTTAGCCATTAAACTTGAGTAGGTAAGCTTTGATCCTGTGTTTGTTTAGACTTATTAACTTTTGTTTGGTTTTGTGTTTGATTTCATTTTGTCTATATAATCAAGGACTTTGTTGAAAATTGTTTATGATTCTGTGTTTGAATTTGTGTACGATCCGAACAAATCAGTTTTTCCTTTCCACAAACAGTGTTCTAAAAAGCGCTAGGCGGTGGGGGGGGGGGGGGGGGGGGGGCAGCGAGTAGGTGCCTAGGTTTTGTATTATAACTGTAATAATTTACAAAAGTTAAGCATAATACCTTATCAATTACATCCAGTTTAATGCCAAGAGACATATGCAAAATTTAAAAACATGAAAAATTAACAATCATGAACAAAATTTATTAAAACTCAAATGACTGAAGTTGGTCATGATGTGTACTTTATACAAAGTTGAATTTGTGGACAAATATCTAAACCTATTCTTTATTTTTCTTCAAATTGCATGAATGACCTCAGTCATGTTTGATAAAATCTACGTTACTACATTTGGTATCAGTAGATCCTTTGAGAATTTCATTAAGTAATCATCATTTGCTACATTCAGACATATACTGAATAAAAAACAATTAAATTGTTTATTTCTAAAAAATGGGAAAGAAAAATGAAATAAGAACACAATCAGCCTTATTAAAAAAAAAAACTTGCCCAGACCGCCTAGACTGCTCAGACCCCACCTAGACCGCCAAAACCCCACCCAACCATTAATCTGGGCGTTTCTCTAATTCATAGCGCCTAGGCCGTTTTTTAGAACATTGTGTGTAAATTTGTTATGATATCATATATATCTTATAAAAAATTTCAAGAATGCTTCAGCCACTGAACATTGATGTATATCTGATATAGCATTGTGTATAGTCAGTGTAACACAAGATATCTTATAAATTTGTCATGATATCTGATATATCAATGTGTATAGTCAGTGTATATACAAAATATATACATTGATTATCTTGTCCAATAATTGTCTATATCTTGTGTATACACTGATTATCTTGTCTATACGCTGAACTAATGAATGTTATTTTCATGTTTGTATATCTGATATATCTTGTTATATATACTTGTGGCAGGGATGACTCTACGTGACATGATGACTTGTTTAGTTTATCATGGGGGCCAGTGGGCTAGTGATTGTCCTACTTATATGAAAGGAAAAATTACAACTTTGAAAGATATTGATGAGGATGAGTGGTGTTTGAAGGATCCTAAAGATGACATTGAGAATTAGTGTAGAATCAAAAAAGCTACAATTACATGAATTTGTACTGATAAAAAATTCCAAGTGGTGAAAAGTGACGCACACTCGTTGTATTTATGGGACGACATTAAAACAACAAGGTTTGGTAACAAAACCTTCTTTCATGTTTATTTACAAAACCCAAATTTAGTAACCCTCAAGCTAAAGCCGAAGGCAAAGCCTTGTAAGCCTAATCTAAGTTCATCCAAACTGTTGTTTGATCATTCATCAAGGAGTATGGTCTTAGATCAAATTAAATTTGGAAGAATTCTAAACCAATTGTAGGAGCAGGAGCAGACTTTGGTCACCCTTTCATTTTTTCTGATGATGATGAACTTGAGGAGGTGCATCATGATGAAGAGATTGAGGTTGATGTTGGTGATACAGCTGGTGACTTTGATATTTTGGAAGAACCATCAGTGGTTGAACCTTCAGTGAGTGGACCAACCCCTATTCTACCAAGGGACTTTGCTCCATTCACTGATGGGTATGATGAAGATGAAGTATCACCACCATTGCCATTGACTAACTTTGAAGGTATACTTGTGAATATTAACCAACTAGATGTTGAGAATCACTATGATAGTTATCGTGTTGGTAAGAACAAAACAGGAAGAGATCAGATGTGGATATTTGGGAGGATGCTGAAGGAGAAGTTGAAATATATGAAGATAATGAGGATGAGGACTATGAGGTGGGTGATGAAAATGAAGAAAGTTCTAAAGATGATGATATCCTAGAAGAAGAAGAACAAGATGAATTCAATTCATTTTGCAAGAAGAACGTCATGCATGAATGAAGATGAAAATACTAGAATGGGTATGACTACACCTATTTCAAAGTTACATGAGAAGATGAAATGTGATATCGTGAAGTAGTGTAGGCATTGGATGAGAAAATATGCAATAATGAACAAGTTTGAATACATGCAGTCTAAGAATGATAACTTGAAAATTGATTTGAGGTGCAAATATCCTACTTTCACTTAGAGAGATTATCTGAGAAGACTATCTAGGGAACAAATAACCATGTTGAGGTCATTTCAGGCCACACACACATGCAAGGGTGATGAAAGGGAAAAAAATCAATGGTTAAATCTCCTTGGGTTGCTGAAGTGGTAGAACCCTTTATGAGAATTAACAAAAACTTCAGGCCTAATGACATTAAGCAATACCTTGGGGATGAGCATGGGGTACAGATCAATTACTAGATTGCTTACAATTCCAAAATCATATGTAATGAAAAAACCTATGGAGGTTATAGGGACAGTTTCACCAAGGTCCCTAAACTTTGTAGACAGGTCTTGAAGGATAACACAGGGAATATAGCCTATGGGGTTATGTGTAGACAGATCTTGAAGGATAACCTATGGGGTTATGTGTAGCTTTTAGACAGGCTTGGAAAGTTTTGTGAAGGGTTGTAGACCTATAGTAGGCCTAGATGGTTGTTTTCTCAAGGGAGATTATGGTGGAGTGATGTTGTCTGCCATTTCATTGGATGCAAATAAAGGATTATTCCCTATTGCCATTTATATTTGCAGGGGTGAAAACTATGATAGTTGGAATACATTTCTAACCATTATAGGCAATGCTCTAAAAATGATAGGCGGACGGCGGGTGGCGAGCAGGGGACTAGTGCCTAGAGGACTGGGCGGTTATTTATTTATTTATTTATTATAACTTATAAAAGTTAAGCATAATAGAATATAAATTACTTCTATTTCAATGCCAAGATAGATATGCAAAATGTATAAAAAAAAAAAAAACAATCTTAATTTTTTTTATATTTTCAAGCTGAAAATAAAAATAAAAATAAAAATTTCAAAAACCCATCTAGGAGGCCGCCTAGCTTGCCCAACCCCCCTAAATCGAATTTTAGAACACTGATTATATGCCCATATCTCAAAAAACACCCAAACAAGCTTACCTTCATTTAAGACTAGTATTCTAAAAATCAGCCTAGGCGTTAGAAAAATGCCTAGATTAATGGCTGGGCGGGTTCTAGGCGGTCTAGGCGGGGTCTAGGCGTGTTTGGGTGGGGTCTGGGCGATTTTTTATTATTTTTAATAAGGCTGATTGTGTTCTTATTTTATTTTTCTTTCCTCTTTTTTGGAAATAAACAATTTAATTGTTTTTTATTCAGTATATGTCTGAATGTAGCAAAAGATGATTACTTAATGGAATTCTCAAAGGATCTGTCGGTACCAATTTTAATAATGTAGATTTTATCAAACATGACAGAGGTCATTCATGCAATTTGATGAAAAATAAAAGAGTAAGTTTGGATATTTGTCCACAAATTCAACTTTGTATAAAGTACACATCATGACCAACTTTAGTCATTTGAGTTTTAATAAATCTTGTTCATGATTGTTAATTTTTCATGTTTTTAAAATTTGCATATGTATCTTGGCATTAAATTGGATGTAATTGATAATGTATTATGCTTAACTTTTGTATATTATTAAAGTTATAATACAAAACCTAAGACCGCCTAGGCCCCTGGGCGCTAGGCACCTGCTCACCACTCGGCCACCGCCTAGCGCTTTTTAGAACACTGCTTAAGACAGACAAAAGGGTCTTATTAAGGTTGTGTATAAAGTCTTCAGGGGTAGTCATCATCAGTATTGTTTCAGACACATGTACCAAAATTTGAAAAAGATCCATAATGGTCCTCACATGGAGAATCTCACTTGGGTTGTTGCTATTGCTCACAGGGTTGAAGAGTTTGAATTAGAAATGTGCAAAATTAAGGCTGATAATCCCAAGGCAAAGGAGTGGTTGGAAAAATAGTGTTTTTATCATTAGGCAAGGCCACACTTTGATACTACATCAAAGTGTGAACACATTACAAACAATTTTTCAGAGTCATTCAACAAGATGATGCTCGAGTTAAGGGAGATGACCATTGTGAAAATGGTTGAAAGGTTTCAATGGATGGTTATGGGTATGCACTATATAAGGAAACTTGAGGCAGAAAATAAGGAGAATGGTGGTGTTGTGCCTAGGGTTGAAAGAACTTTGTTGAGAGTGAAAAAAAAGGTATCATAAGTATAGAACCACTATATGCATAAAAGGATTGTAACCATGGCATGTAAGTTTTTGGTAGATGCCATGTATATGTTTGAAAAATGGTTACAAACAATGTTTTTGTAATAGGTTTTATTTTTATTTTTTTTATAAATGGTACATATAATGGCATGTCAGTTTTTGGGTAGATGCCATGTATGTGCAAGGCAAATGGTTCAATTTTTTGTTACAAGCTATGTAAGAAAGACAATGGTTCAGTATGTGATGTTGTTCAGCATGTGATAAATGTAAATCTAACTGGATATGCAAGACAAATGTAACGTGAAGCAATGTGAAGTTGTTCAATATCTTATGTAATACAAACTAGTTCAATGTTGTTCAGTAATACAAACTGGTTCAATGTTGTTCATTGCATTGCATTATTTTGTTAAATTTTGTTATAAGTTATAGGTTGCAATGTGATGTTCTTTGTTGTAGGGTACAAATCAGGCATTGTTATATTGCAATGTTAGTGTATGTGTTGATCATATCTCAGATCAATTGCCATAAATTTTATTGCATTACATTGCCATCCATTGTAATGAGTTTGTGTGTTGAATTGCATTACATGTTCATAGCCTTACAGGTTTCATTGCATCCATTGCATTACATTGCATTGCATTAGAGTTTACAAACTGGATCAGGGGATTACATTGCATTGCATTACGAGTTACAAACTAGATCAGGATTACATTGCATTGCATTACAAGTTTATACTATGGCATGTTAGATTCATTGGTTGCATTACGTGTTACAAATTGGATCAGTGTCTGTATGTGTGTGTGTTGTTCATTATGTTGTTTGTAGCATTGCAGGGTACCGACCAGGCAATATACTTGCATTTGCATTGCATTACCAATTAGTTGCCATCTATTGCATACAAGTTGCATTGTTTTGTGTTGCATTACATTTTTTTTATGTTTATATAGACCTTACAACTCGGGTCAAGAAACATTTGTAGATAAACTTCATTGAACTTCCATATGTTCATAGTTTACTATTACATAGAAATGAAACTTCATTACATAGATAAACTTCAATCCCTACTACTATATTATATTCATTGCATATAAACTCCAATCCCCACTACCCAAGCTTACTATTGAATTCATCACAAAAGTCGTTCAATTCCATTTCCATTTCAACTTTGACATTTATTTTAAGTGGCGTCACGTTCATACTCTGTGTGGGTGGAGTCATACGTACAACTGCAGTCGGTGTCGGAGCTGCCTTCACTACTTTCAAATAGTCTTGTAACCATGGGAAGCTACCACAATTATTGCACACCAAGAACCTCTTACCTAGACTCCATGGTCACTAAGATTTCAATAGTTGCCTTGGTGTTGAGCATGTTTTCGGGCACGAGGTCTTTTTCCCAGGACATTCCTTGTACCATTGACCATTTGAGTCACTGTGAAAACATTCTTTTAAGCTGCCACTCGAAGAAGAGACTCCTCCAACCTTGATAAACTTTCCTTTAAAATCAATGTTATTTTCTTCAACCTTTGCCTCAACCTCTTTTATAACATTTCCAACCACTTAAATTTTCCACAAGTTGGGAATTGACATTGAAGGTACTTCTTACCTAATGTTAGTCACTCATCAGAAGTCGTCAACATCATCAATCCAGTGCATTGATTTGCGCCACTCATACTGTATACCCATGGGCAAGTAGAAGAAGTGTGACACATCTAAAAAATATCTTGGTCATTCACAAACAATGCAAGTAATTAAACAACAATTTACATATAATTCTTTTTTGGCACCGACATAATTTTCAAATTTACCATTTGGTACTCATCTTCTCCAAACAAAATTTTGCATAGTTCAACAAACCAACGAAGGTAAATACACAAAATACATAATTTACTTACCTCTCCAGCAACACCGACTTGTCCACCGGCTATATTTTGATGTTCTTCGTTGTCCCTGTCATAGTCTCCCTCTCCAACAGATCCTCTTTCTCCCTCTCCCTCTTTGTCAATTCGATATAACTGAAGCCTAGGGTTTCATATGGGAAAATAGGGAAAATAAACTCACGTGCACGTGAGAGTAAGGGTAATTCAAAATTTTCAAAAGAACCAATGGATTATGGTAGTCTAGCAGTTGACTTAACGTTCAACACTTGAAATGGGGGTTAGACAGAATAAACAAAATTAATAACACCCAAGTAGGGTTACATTTGAATTAATGGAGGCTAAAAGGTAAATAACCCAACATAAAAAAGCATAACAAAATAGATGCGAATTCAATCATTCCATATTGTTGCCAATTGAATTGTATCTAAAAAAACACCCCTATTCACTGGTTACATATTGTAGTGATATTAATGTGTATACTCCATTGATGATTGAAGAACATGGTTGTCACGACCCATCCACAGAGTACTATATTATTCGTTTTGGGCCCAAGGTCTGCACGACTTTAAAACGCGTAGTACTTTGTAAATCCAAACTCGTACATATATAGTACACCACCCTCCCTTACCCAGGCGATGTGAGACTATGATCTCCCCTTTGTAGCTTGCCAACCCTATTGGGATCCATGGGCTCTTGAGCTTCTCCCCCACCCTCCCCCCAGGTCCGCCCACACAAGGGTATCACAGTCCACCCCCCTTGGGAGCCCAACGTCATTGTTGGCACATTTTCGCCTGGGTCAGGCTCTAATACCATTCTGTCACGACCTGATCCAAAGAGTACTATATCGTCCGCTTTGGTGTATTGAGTTGTGACAGAATGGTATCAGAGCCTGACCCAGTCGTAAATGTGCCAACGATGACGTTGGACTCCCGAGGGGGTGGATTGTGATACCCTTGTGTGGGCGGACCTGGGGGGAGGGTGAGGGAGAAGCCCAAAAGCCCATGGATTTCAAGAGGGTTGACAAGCTACAAATGGGAGATCATAGACCCACATCGCTTTGGTAAGGGAGGGTGATGTACTATATATGTACGAGTTTGGATCTACAAAGTACTACATGTTTTAAAGCCGTGCGGACCTTGGGCCCAAAGTGGACAATATAATAGTTTGTGGATCAGGTCGTGACAACCATGTTCTTTAATCATCAATGGAGTATACACATTAATATCACTACAATATGTAACCAGTGAAGAGGGGTGTTATTAACATTTTGAGTCGGGAGACTGCAAATTTTGTTGGATTTAATAGGCGCATAACACACTTACAACATCATTTTCCTAGACTAAAACATGAACTCAACCAAATAGGAAAATTCTTGCTTTATCCATTTCAAGAACTTTTTGTATACAAGGAGTATGCATTTCTTCATATCCCTTCAGGTTCAACATAATGCTTGATATTCTTCCATTTGGACAGACAGAGTTCAAGAATGCAAATTGTAAAAGAAAAATGAAAAGATTTGAAAATAAGGCGAAATAACAAATTGACATCACAATTAGCATACCGGTTTGCCTTGTTAAGAAGGGCAATTAGATTTCTTCTCAAACTAATTTCGTGGCTTCTCTAATGACCCTGCAACAGGAAGAAAAATGTCAATATATTTAGCACAAACATGTATGCATGCATGAACAATACTTCAACTAATAATTGTCACGTTTAGATTCAGTCCATTCCCATCATCTTGATGACCTCTCAGACAATTGGCTACCTAGCAGGGTTGAAAAGAAAAAGAACAAAACCTTGAAAAAGGTTACCTTGCCAATCGAGTGAGCTAGGTTTCAGCCAATAGCAGTTCTTTTAGTGGTGTGTGATTCATTTCCCTATTAGACAATCGTTGTAAGCAAATAATCTACAAGGAATACTAGTTTGTAAATGATGCAAACATATAGAAATACATATGTAATTATTCATATGTGAAAAAGAATTATCAAGGGTGTGGAACATATGGCATGACAATCAAATCACTTTGGACGAGCTTAACAATAGGAATTTGGAAGCTTAACAATAGGAATTAGGCCTTTAAGTGCAGTGTATGTTCTTAACAATAGGAACTAGGCCCTTGAGTGCAATGTTTATAGTATTCTATGGCAATACATAAAAAAAAACTATTAGCTAGTCTTTCTCATAACTTATAGCCATGTTATAATAAAATTCCAAATAAGTTTAGTATATGATAGAAATGAGTGGTTTAGGGTTTGATCATTCCCGTTCCCAATTCCACTATCAGTTAAATGATCCTTCAATCAATTATTTAGTTATTTAAATTTTGCTTAGATCCATTCAATAAAACTATTTATCCGATAATAAAAAAACAAAATGACACCTTAGTAGTGCCTCAGGCACCATCGTCAGCTGAGGTGAACCGTTACGACCCTAAGATGATAAAGGAGAAGACACTGTGAAGTGAATGTGAGATACCTTTCTTAAAACTTAGCGCCTTTGGCACCTTGTCTAAGCCTTAGACAACATAGTTCTTGAAGGAAATAAGGGCTATTAGGGAACTATAGTGGATGGCGTTAAATATACAATCTTGCGAGGATATTCTCTTTTTGTTGGAAAGTGATCAATCTTTTCTAATCTAATGGAAGGGTGTTACTTGGGTGATGGCAGTCTTGAAGCGTTCCATACCCAATATGTCGGGGAAGGTCTATAGTCAATTTTTTTTACTATATAAGGAAAATCAAAAAATAGTAATTCACTATGAAAATCCACTCATTTAATCCTAACTTAAAGGAATTGACATATTTTCTTTCCTGATCATTACGTTTGGGCAGAAGGAATTCGGGTGGACCTATAGTAAAATTGACATGGAAGGTACAAAGGGTGGGCTCTTGCCGGTTATGTATGAACTTAAAGAGTGAATTTGATATGAGGAATGAAAATCCATTGCAACACATCATAGCCATATTTAATGACAATGAATTTTTTTTCTCTCTCCTAGAAATGACAATTTGATTTATTGGGCATTTCTCGGTGTTTTTATGAAATTATAAGTTAATTTGCTTAATTTACATCAATGAAACAATACTTTTAGTTGTATTCTATCAAATAAATAAATAATTATTATGATTGACAAATGCCTTTTTGTTGCATACCTCATCTTTTGTATTGCACATTAAAAAATACGAAAGCAAAGAATGTAAAACATTTCCATAAAATATTATCATTTAGTTTTACTATTTAACAAATGTTTACTACACATATATAGTGCATCATTCCATTCCTTTTTGGGTTATTTATTGCTTGCCTCTATCATAAATAACTAATTGGAAAGTGCTCCCAATTAATCTATATTGCACTTTCCCCCTAAAACTAGCGGTCAATGTGCCTTGACCGTTTGTTTTCAAAATAGATGATTAAAATATCCTTGAAAAATCACAAGCTGAGATTGACTGTTTCTTATCTCAACATCTCATTTCGAAGAAAATCTTAGGGCCCAATTGAAATCGTAATCTTGTCTGGAGGAAAATCCGACAGTTCAAAAAAAAATGTATCTCAAACATCTAATCTCGAAGAAAATCGTAGGGTCCAATTGAAATCATAATTTTATCTTGAGAAAAATCGAATGGTCAAATTAAATCGTAATCGTATGTCGAGGAAATCTAACCATTGTTAAAAAAAATTAATGTTCTTCCACTCCTCCCCCTTCATTTTCTTCCTCCACTCCGCCTCCATATTCTTCCTTGCACCCCCTCTCTCTTCGGTTCGCAACCCCGTCCCCCTATCTCAGTCTCTCTGGTTCGCAACCCCTCCCTCTTCTTCCTCCTCATTCCTCCTTCCCCCTTCTTTTTCTTCTTCTTTTTCTCCCCCTCCCTTTTATGTTTTGCAGCCTCGCCGCCACGTCCCCCTTTTCTGTAAATCACCACCGCCCCCTCTTTTTTTTTTTTTTTTTTTTTTTTTTTTTTTTTTTTCTGGTTCTCAGCCCCCACCACCCCCTTCTTCCTCCCTTCATGCTCCTCTTGCTTAGAGAGGCACAAAAAGACAGAGACACGACTCGATCCAATATTTTTCACACCTTGCTTCTCGTCTTTTTCCATAGCGTCGATGGGAAACCATGTGCCAAGCCAACAAACCTGCCAATTATTTCAAAAACATGGTAGTATATCATGAAAACTATTTCATTTGTCCATGTAGTTTCAACATATTTCTTATTTGAATCCCTACCTAAAATCATTAAACCAACAGGTGAACCAGAGAATGAGCCAATTGCTGATGAACATGTATGTTCCACCACTTAGGTTTCTTCTCACACTGCATTTATATGTTTGTCTCTACTTTTGCCCTAAACTGAATCTATATATTCGTCTGTACTTTTGCCCTAAACTGAAACATTGTTGATGAACACATATCCGTTACCCTCATGAAATGATCAATTGCTACGAACCATAAAAAGGAGGAGGGTGGGGCGGTGGTGATTTATAGAAAAAAGGGGGAAAAGGAGGACGAGGAAGAAGGGGTAGAGTGGTGGCGGGGCTGTGAAATAGAGGAGGAACGAGGATGAAGAAGGGGGAAGGAGAAAATATGAGGAAGAAGGGGGAAAAAGGAAGGAAGAAGAAAAAAAAAGGGAAGGGGTTGCGAACCAGAGAGACGGAGGGGGAGGAAGAAGATGAATGACGAGTGGATGAAGAAGATGAAGGGGGAGGAGTGGAAGAACATTATGTTTTTTCTTTTTATATTTTTTAAACAATGGTTAGATTTTCCTCGAGATGTGATTACAATTTCATTTGACCATTCAATTTTCTTCAAGATACGTTTATGATTTCAACAGGACCATACGATTTTCTTCGAGATACAATTTTTTTTACAACTGTTAGATTTTCCTCGAAATACGATTATAATTTCAATTGGCTCTTGAGATTTTCTTCGAGACGAGATGTTCGAGATACGAAACACTCAATCTCAGCCTGTGATTTGTGAAGGGTATTTTTATCATCTATTATAAAAACAAACGACTACAGGAGGGTTTCTAGGGTCCCTAAATTTGGGTTTCTAGAGTTCCTAATTTGAATTTCTAGGGTTTCTAATTTGCTCTCAAAGTTATTTACTAAATAACTTATTCGTACTCTTTCAATTTAATTAGGGGTCTTTTAGTTTCCTTTTAGGATTATGCATTATTTTCTTTTAGGAATAAACTGTTTGTTAATTTTAGTAGTTTTTTTTTTCCCTTTTTAGTAATATTTCAATTATAGTTTAGGAAGTGATTCTGAACCCATTTTGGGCTAGATTTCTGGCAATATATTTCTTTTATTATGTATTTTGTTTTATCATGATTATTGGGGTTTTGCTAATTTTGTTAAATTCTAATAATCACGAGTTTTAGCAATAAAGCCCGACTTGTGGGCTGATTTTAGGTAGACCTTTGATTTGAGTAATTTGATTAAAAATTAGAGCTATTTCTTTGTGTTTTGGGCTATCATCTTGTGTTCTTCCCTGTGAATTATCTGTTGCTATTAGTCTGCAGAATAATCGCTATTATGCCCGACGTCAGTTGGTATCAAAGCTTCAACATCTTCTTGGGGTGAGATTTCATCAGTTTCTATGGCTGGTGGTCGTGGTCGTCGCGGTCAGGTTCCGAACGAGGAAGCCCCAAACCTGGATCGTAACGTTAAGAATATGATGATTGAGGATTTATCGAGGCAAGTTGCAAAGTTAACCCGACGTCTAACGGCGCAGAATTTCGGTAATCGTGAGATGGAAGATCACGATTCTGATTCCAGTTTTGAAAACCCGTATCACAATCATGCTCGATTATGGGAGCATGGAGAACATGTGTATGACGATGAGGAGCTTGGAGAGCCTGTGTATGACAATGAGGAGCTTGAGGAAGACGAAACTGAAGAGTTTGGAGAGCCTGTGTATGACATTGATGAAGAATTGGATATTGTTGATGCAGATGGTTTGCAGAATGAGGATGCTGGAGTTGTTATTGAAGACGGTGAAGTGCACGAAGAAAATGATGGGGAAGGAGGTTGAGACCTTGAGGACTTGGAGCTGCCACCAGAAGTTGATACACCAAGGGCTACTACGAATACCCGCTCTTTAGTATTTGTCACCCCGACTCAAGGCATGCCTGTAAACTAGATCTGGATCCAAAAATCAGCTCTTGCTGCAGAGCATGCAACAGCCGGTAATTTTGATACAGCGATGCGGCTGCTGAACCGACATCTGGCTATATCAAACTTTGCACCTTTGAAGCCCATGCTTCTTAATCTGCACAATGGACGTCATTCATACATACACGCGTTTTTCCCCTTTCTAGTGATTTCATTTGCGGTGGAGAGCGGGTGGAGTGCGTCGGCGAGCCCGAATGTGAGGGGGCCACTAGCAGTTGCGTACAACTTCTCCCAGCTGGAAGAAAAATTGAAGGCTGGTTACAAAGCCACTACTAATGGGAAGTTCATGGAGGTTGTACGACTGTTAATTTCTAAGTATTTTGCATACTATACCGGTATTGTTGTTGAGTCCAGGATGGAGGTTGATGAAGTCAAGGAATTGATTATTATACTAAAGGAGTATGTGCTAGGTTTGCAGATGGAGCTCGAGAGAAAGGAAATGAAAGACAATCCAGTACGCCAGCAGCTAGCAGAGTTTTTTGACCTGATACCAGAGGATCTTCCTCCTGGGCTGCGGCCAGAGGGTTTCAATGAAGCTATTGTGAACTCGAGGACGCGTTCTTTCCAACCCGGGGCGACTGATGCAGGAGGGTTTCTAGGGTTCCTAATTAATTTGGGTTTTCAGGGTTCCTAATTTGCTCTCAAAGTTATTTACTAAATAACTTATTCGTACTCTTTCAATTTAATTAGGAGTCTTTTAGTTTTCTTTTAGGATTATGCATTATTTTCTTTTAGGAATAGACTGCTTGTTAATTTTAGTAGTTTTTTTCCCCCTTTATAGTAATATTTCAATTATAGTTTATGAAGTGATTCTGAACCCAATTTGGGCCAGATTTCTGGCAGTATATTTCTTTTATTATGTATTTTGTTTTAGCATAATTATTGGGATTTTGCTAATTTTGGTAAAATTCTAATAATCACGAGTTTTAGCTATAAAGCCCGACTTGTGGGCTGATTTTTGGTAGACATTTGATTTGAGTAATTTGATTAAACATTAGAGCTATTTCTCTGTGTTTTGGGCTATCATTTTGTGTTATTCTCTGCCAATTATTTGTTGCTATTAACCTGCAGAATAATCGCTATTATGCTCGGCGTCACTAAGGCACATGAGTGATACTACAGTGCACCGGGATTGTGCCCGATTTTCGTGCCTGGTGATACCAGGCACCATCGATATTCCTCGAGATAGGCATATGTTCATATTGCGAGGAATATCGATGGTGCCTGGTAGCACCAGGCACGAAAACCGGGCACAATCCCGGTGCACTTAAGAATTCCCGAAGGCACATTGATCCATAGACTTAGGGAAAAAAGTGCAATACGGATTAATTATGGTAGCACTTCCCAATTAGCTAATTTATGATAAGGGGCAACGACAAATAACCATTCCTATTTTGAGAGAATCAAACATAACGTGTCCCATTCGAGGTTTGTATAAAACGCAAACCGAGAACACAGTCTTTTTTCCACACGAAGCCCTAAAAAAGGCCGCTAAACCTTAAACCTCTCTCTTTTCTTTCTTCGAATCTCAGATACAGAGAATCGAAAGAAAGCTGTAAAAATGCCGGATTACGATGGACCTTACGAAGACAACGGAGACGATTACAACAATCACAAGTCCTCACCTCAACAGAAAGGAAGCTCTCATGGTGGCGATGAAGATTACAGCGATTCCAGGTCTCAGGTAACTCCATTTCTTGTCTTTGTTTCACGTAGTTCGTTATGTGAATGAGCTGTTTATTTGCATTTGGGGTGAAAAAAGATTGAATTTTGACACGAAATTTGATGGTTAGGGTTGTTTTAGTACTTGGGTGTTTTAGAATTTGTATCATTTGGGTATTCTGAACACTCATTTGCATGAAAAGGCTAAATCTGAGGATCTCCAAAGAGGAATTAGAGCTTTTAAACAAAATTATCCCAATTTTGAGAACATTGGAAAAGCTGACCCCTTTGTAACTAGGCGTTACAGAGGCCAAACTCCACACACAAGCAATTACATCCACCGCAAGCCTTTTTAGGATCACTTCCATTCCTAGGAAATCAGTATATTATTAGTATGTTGTTATTTGTTTGATTATTAAAATCAAATAGAAGTCCTTTGCTTGAAGATCTTGTTGGTTTTTTTCTTTCGCATTTGATGATTCATTGTCATAGAAAGAGGTTGAGGAGTAAGTAGTAACTCTGTCCTTTGATCGTCCCCTTCCCCCCCTTCTTTTGCAAAGAGCTTTGAGCTGATAATGTTGGACAAATTTGCCACATCAACTGCTTCCAAAAACTTGAGGGCTCTTCTAAGATGAATTGCGTCGCTACCAAATATCCTGGCCACCACATCCAGAAAGTTGCAAGCTCTAAAGAGTCTAGGGAATTTATTACTCAAGGGAGAACCACCCACCCCTACGTCATTCTAAGACTTCGATTTTAAACCATTCTCTAAGGCCTAAGGTGAAGGAGATCACTCCTAAACAATACACTTATATAAAAAAATACTCCTCCGAAGGGCTCATGGGATTACTTTTATTTTTTTTTGGGGGGGGGGTTCAAGCATGCCCCTTCACATCATACTTACTTTGGGCCGTTCTCCTCAAAGATTAGTTTTTTTTTTTTTTTGCTCTTACCTAACAGTAATGCCTCCCAAGGATAGCCTTGTTCATCTTCTTATTGTTTGGACTCGAACCCCTAAAATGTTTTGACATGGAAACCGTGTAGTTCTATTGAACTTTACCAAAGGATATCAAGAAACGCTTCTATTTACAAATTAGGAAGGAAAGAGATAGGATCCCGTGAAAATCTTTAGAGTCCTTTTGAACCTATCGAAAGGATATTTGAAAAATGCTGCTATTTTTTTGGGAAAAGAGATAGGTAACAGATGTGGATTTTGGAAATTGCACCTTTTAACTAATTACCCTTAGATGTAGCCGTTTTTGTTCATTATTACTTTAAAAAGGTCATATTTATGCTGCTTCAATTATAAGAATTACATCATTATCTTGATTTACTTTTCTCGTGTTACACAATTGATTTTCTTGACACCATTCAGCACGGTTCTTGTGAACATGAAAGACTTTCCTCAAAAAGTAGAGATAGGGACAGAGAACAGGGACGGGATAGGTACAGAGATAGAGACAGGCATGGGGACAGAGATCGTGAACGCCATCACAGAGACCATTATAGGGATCGCAGTGATACGAGGGAGCGAGGACGAGATAGAGATGACAATGATTATCAACGGAGTCGAGACTATGACAGGTGAGACATTTGATTTTAATGTTCCAGCTCTGCACATTTGTTTTCTGATTGAATTTATTGAAGTCTGGAAGTGATTTCGTCTGGTGATCCCATATGTACGTCATATGCTAAGCTTACGAACTTCTTGGATACTCATTCCCTTTAAAATCCTATTAATTTGTTGTGAACTTGAACATTTCTGTACTGTTTTATGATATCACCGTTCTGCAATTTTTACACATTTGATAAGTATAACACAAATACCTTACCTTGGAAGTGCATTTTCTCATTAATTTATGCTCTTTTATAATTGGGTTATCCTTTGTTGGTCCAGATTTATGCAATTCACAAATTTAATATTTTAGATGTGCTGCTGCTGCTGCTGCTGCTCTCTCTCTGTACCTTGTTCACAAAATCTAAATGCTCTGTAAGTTGAGCATGCGTTATTAATTTGGGGCTTTTCCCGGCGCAGGGAATATGATAGAGACAGAGAAGAGAGATTCAAACATAGCTCCAGGTCTCGTTCAAAGGGTAGATCTGAGCATAGATCGAGGTCTCGCTCTCGGTCAAGATCTAAAAGGTAAACTCTATTACTTGTGAAACCAACTTTATCCTGCATTCTATTATGTACTAGCAAACTAAGGTAGCTGTGTGATTTAATGTATAGCATAGGGTCATCATCCCGAGCCTTACTTATTTCCCTTTACAAATTTTCATCAGCCAGAGAGCATAGCTTTTGTGATCTTAAATAGCTCATGGAGCCGATAAGCCGTTACAAGAAAGAGGTTATTTTAGATCTTCTTCTCCCTGTAGAAATCACAAATACAAATGAGGAACTGTTGACCAAACTCGTGGAAAATGAATATTTGGGAGCCCTGCATCTTCTTCTCTGGTTAAAAGATGCTTCATCATTATTTTGAAAATTGAAGGATGGGGCAAAGTGGCAGCAACCATGGAAGCAACTGGATTGATAGTTAATTTTTATAATTTACATGAAATATACATTAAATATATGAAAGTTCGTACTAAAATATATATAGTTAATCTATAATTTCTATGGAATATACATTTTGGTAGAATTTGTTGGTTTGATGTCAGTATTTTCTGTAATCTGATTTGTTATGTTGCTTATTATGACTTGTTCAGTAGTTTATTTATTAATGGATCTTATGTTTTTATCAAAAATTAAAAGTAACGTTAACATCAACATACTTCAAAAAGTATTTTCATTCCGTATATCCCATCCTATATTAAATTCAAAAAGCTTTGATTTCTGATTGGTCTTAATCATTCACCTTCGTGGTTATTTGCACCTGTATATGTAACTTACACAACGTGTCCAGCCCGTGTTGAACTCTGAATCAAACTTCTTTGACTCGTTGATTGTGTGTAAGAAGATGCCAATTTTTTGAAGTGTCGGTGTTTCCTTGCTTACAGACATCTTGGAACCCTAATGCTACCTGTGACCCATCTATGTCTATATAATCCTTGAGGAAAAATCCCCAAGGTCTCTATGGATACTTCTTCAGACCTTGTTCTCATAAAGAGCATGCCAAAGTACTTTTCCGTCTTTAATAACTAATGCCATGTGATCTGATGCACCACTATTACACTCGTACAAATTTATCAAGAAAACAAAAGAAATTGCAAGTTGAAGAAGAGGAAAATAAATAAGAGCTTTCCGAGATATATTAAGTTGTAAATATCCTTTCTTTGTTTTATAATCGCTGATCCTGTCTTAACCAGTTGCAATTTTTACAGTATTTCTTATTAAATGTTTTGTTTCTTTATTTGAATAAGTTGATGATTTATTCATGTAATGTGGGTCAGGGTGGCTTCAGTTGTCTCAGGCCCTCCTTAGGGCCCTCGCTTTCCTTGAATATTTTTTGTACTCCAAGTTTCTTTAACCAATGTTAAATGCCCTACTTACTGTTTTGACCTCACTCTTCTCTATAATTGATGATTTTTGCTGGTTATTGGACGTTGTAGCAAAAGAGTTAGTGGTTTTGACATGGCTCCTCCAGCTTCAGTGATTCTTGCTGGTGCTACCACTGCAGGTTCTCGTCTTTCCAATGTCATTTTTTTCTTCTCTATGACTTATATTTTTGGTCTTGAAGAATAGATATCAAATTGCATGTTCTCATCTGGGTAAGCTGCCACTGAATCTAAACATTAGCATCTTTCCAGCTGCATTGTCAAAGTAGCTTATTGTTTTTCTATTATTTACTTGGTCAATTAATTCACAGACTGAGAGTTACTTTTGGTTGTTTTCTTGTTTTTGGTGGTTTTTTTTTATTTGTTTCTGTGTCTATGTTTTGTTGTAAGAAGGCAATGTTAGGCAACATGTCCCACTGAGCTGAATGTGCGTGAGCAGCCTACTGTAGATTTTATGTACAAGACGGAATCAGTGCACCGATTGATGGATCTTGTTCGTCGTCAACTGGCAACTATTGCCTGTTTTGGTAGTCTTTACAAATATTTCCTTCACTACTTGAAGATGATGTAATCCTTTCTTCTCTGTCTTTTTTGATTTTATTAGAAGAGCCTAGGACATGCTTTTATCAACAAGCGCATACAAAGATAAGATGATCCATACATCTATGTAACAAGGATGTGACACGTGCGTCTATCTGATACTTTAATAAAGTTTTGGATACATTTATGACTTCTACATAAAACTCCCAAAAAAGATTGTTGCCATGTTTTTGACATGGCAAAATTCTCAAGTGTCCTTGTTACATAGATCACATTGATATCTATCATGTTGTGATGTACTTAGTGTTTCAGGTCAAATGACTGGAACCCCTCCAGCTATTCCTGGAATGTTTCCAAATATGTTTGCATTACCGCCTGGACAGGTACTTCATCGTATACTCTCTTCTGAAGATTTTTGTGTTACATGATCTGGATACTTAAGTATATCTCTATTTTGTGTGAACTAGCAATTCGGAACTCTCCCTGTGATGCCAATTCAGGCTATGACGCAGCAGGTTAGATGGATTAAGCATATGAGTTTATTTTTTGGATGGATTTTGTATTTACCGTCTGGTATGACTCTTTCTTATTAGGCTACACGACATGCTCGGCGGGTGTATGTTGGTGGCCTTTCTCCAACAGCAAATGAACAGGTTATTTCATATCTGGATCTCTCCCCACATTTATTATTATTTTATTGTTTTATTATTATTATTATTATTATTATTATTATTATTATTATTATTATTATTATTATTATTATTATTACAATTATTATTATTGTTATTATTATTATTATTATTATTATTATTATTATTATTATTATTATTATTATTATTATTATTATTATCCTTATTGTTTTTTTTTTCACTTCGGGTTTATGAA
Source organism: Berberis vulgaris (assembly GCA_963556465.1). Classification (NCBI taxonomy): domain Eukaryota; kingdom Viridiplantae; phylum Streptophyta; class Magnoliopsida; order Ranunculales; family Berberidaceae; genus Berberis; species Berberis vulgaris. Next base: position 19,829,133 of record OY747129.1, on the reverse strand, counting down.
AGACAAACGGAGCATTACCACAATTTTTTTCAGTAATTGTATTAGTTTTTCTTTGTTCTTCCACTGTGTAAATCTCAATCTATTGTGTTTCTTAACCATTCTCCAAAATTTCCTAATTTTAATTCGCAGTATTCGTATATTTTGAAAGAATGTAAAAGTTTTTATAATACAAGGCAATACAGAGAGTGCAAGAATAATAGTTATTGACACAACATCCTAATTGACAAAATCTTCAAACCACACGTCTTTCAAACAATGATGCATCATGTCTGCCACATGGTTTCCATGATGGTCCACAGACAAACATCAAGGATAAGTGCCTATATGATTTCAATTTTTGAAGCCAAGAAACTCATCCACTAGTCCTTTGTTTTCTTCAGAATCTTTCCGAAGGTTCTCTAATCCATTGTTGGAATTTCAAATATGTTACTGAGATCTTTTGGCTACTTGTAGAGAACATTTGGAGATCTCGAACACTGAAGATAATACCTCCATTAATACTTGTTCTATCTTCAAACCACATAGACTCATTATTATAGGTCTTAGGGATCATTCACTGCCTTGGCAGACTAACATTCTAGTGTTATAGTAAGAAGACATCACAAAGAGTCTATTAAAAATTTTCACTATGACGTTCCTTGTTTATGTTGCAGTCTGTGGCTACCTTCTTCAGCCAGGTCATGTCTGTGATTGGTGGAAACACGGCTGGCCCAGGTCATCATTAAGTTCTTTCTTATGCGTTGTTTCGATAAACTAAACCACTTGGGCTTTTAGTTTGAATGTTTTTCTAAAATGTTTTTCTCATTCTGCAGGGGATGCTGTTGTTAATGTATATATTAACCATGAAAAGAAGTTTGCTTTTGTGGAGATGAGGTCTGTCGAGGAGGCCAGTAATGCAATGGCCTTGGATGGAATAATTTTCGAGGTCACTTTCTTGAAGCTAGTTCATCAATTAGCAATTCATGTTTTACAGTTAATTTATTTTTTGATCTGTTGGGCTATGTGTTCTTGAAAGTTGATCTCACATTTTCAGTTGCAAGACAGATTAAGTCTGCTTTAAGCTTCCTGCCACTGAAAAATGGTTTAAAATTTTTTGTTTTGTTATTTCTATTCTCTCATTGAATACATGAAACATGACACACTATTTCTACAAAAAAAAAGCGTGTCTTGTATCGGATACTCAATACTCACATCAGATACCGCATACTTAGATCATCAACTTTTTCTCTTTGAAAATTTTCAATTTCTTTACTAATCTTACAAGATATTATGACAAGTTGGTAATACATGAGTAAGATATTGACCTACAAGTGAATGAATATAACTAATAACTCAAAACTTATTGCCGAAAGGTAAACAGTAGTAAAATGTACAAGCATCTCTCCAACATATCCCTTATTGTGTTTTTTTGCTGACGTGTCCGACACCTAGTATCCGTGTCTGATACTAATATCTGTGTCTTACATAGTTAAAAATGTGGAAAACTTGATTAAATTTAAGGTTTCAATACTAATTTAAAAAGCATCTCCACAAAACCTTAACTTATTAAAAATGTGTCTGATACTAATATCTGTGTCTTACATAGTTAAAAATGTGGAAAACTTGATGATTAAATTTAAAGTTTCAATACTAAATTAAAAAGCATCTCCACAAAACCTTAACTTATTAAAATTTCTAACAACCTTGACTCGGAAGTGAAAGCAAAAATTCAATTCAACATATACCAATCTCCTGTTTAAACTGAGCCTTGACTTTTTACAGGGTGCACCAGTGAAGGTGAGGAGGCCCAGTGACTATAACCCTTCTCTTGCTGCAGCACTTGGCCCAAGTCAACCCAATCCCAATCTGAATCTGGTTGCAGTTGGGCTGACACCTGGTTCGGCTGGTGGTCTTGAGGGTCCTGACCGGATCTTTGTGGGTGGTCTACCATACTACTTCACAGAAGCACAGATAAGAGAGTTGTTAGAGTCGTTTGGGCCTCTTCGAGGTTTTGATCTTGTCAAGGACAGGGAAACAGGGAATTCCAAAGGTTATGCATTCTGTGTTTACAAGGATCTTTCAGTTACTGATATTGCTTGTGCAGCACTGAATGGAATCAAAATGGGGGATAAAACTCTCACTGTTCGGCGTGCAAACCAGGGGTCCGTCCAACCCAAACCTGAACAGGAGAGTGTATTAATGCAAGCACAACAGCAGGTGGCCATACAGGTAAGATAGGAAGTCATTTTTTATTTTTCTACCAAAATTTTTCGAAATAGAAGCAGTGAATATGGACTTACTTTGGTGTTGGTCAGTTAGTGATTCTGCAAATAATTGATAAGTGGTTTGAACTTTGCAAAGTTATATATGTGTTGGTTTCCAGTATCAAGATTCTAATTATGATCATTCAGATTTTGTTGCTCAAGTTTATGGTCTGATGGTTTCTTTTTGACTTGGCATTTCAAAATTTCAAAAAAAATAATATTGTTTAATGGGTTCATATCTGTCTATCTGGTTTCTGTTGATTTTCGTCTTATTCTTCTTTAATTTTTGTAGAGACTTGTGTTTCAAGCTGGTGCTTTACCCACCAAAGTTGTATGCTTAACCAATGTGGTTAGTGCCGATGAACTTACAAATGATGAAGAATATGACAATATAATGGAAGATATGAGAGGAGAAGGTGGAAAATACGGTAAGCACTACGTTATTTATTTAAACTCTCATTGTCATTCATGTGTTGTAATTGGATTTGTTAGTTTTACTTTGGAGGAAGGTCATGCAACCTTATGACTTAAATGGCCATGGTTGTATTGCTAATCGTCGCACTTGTGGCTGAAGTACTTGGGGAGCTTCTCAAGCCTTTATGAAAATCTTTTGGCAATGTCTTCATGATTCAGCCATATCTGGGGAAGGGTGACAAAATTGAAGTATGGGATATGTGGTGCATATGTAGGAGGATGATTTGGAAGTTCAGTATGCCTCTTAAAGCTTTTAGGTCTTCGCAAGAAGAGGAAGATAGGTGAAAGTGTTACAAAAATAGTGGTCCCTTTTTGGATATGTTTATGAGGAGAAGCCGAGTGATTCTACTCCCTTGTTAATAGTGTATTTCTCCTACAAACCTTCCCAATTAATGTATAGCATTTGTTGGAGTATTTCGATGGAACCAACTTTCTGGGTTTTATTGTGACAATATCAAATTCTATTACCCTCCCCTCCCTTGCGAAAGACAAGGAAAATGAGAAAAAAAAAGAAGAGAAAAAGGGATACAAATAAGAAGAGAGACAAAAATGGAATGCAAAATACTTTTGCTTTCTTTCTAGTAACAGCTATGCGCAATCCCACATTCTGCCATTGAAATTCATGCCTATCTTGCATGCTGAATTCCCACTAGATTTGTTCCGTCTTTGTTTTGAACCTTATTATTATTATTTTTTTAATAATATTGGTACTTACAATGACCTGAAAATGTATGTACACTTTGCAGGTGCTTTGGTCAGTGTTGTCATACCGAGGCCAAGCTCAAATGGCGAACCATCTCCAGGAGTTGGGAAGGTTTGTAGAATTTTTGTTTCTTCATCAAAATAATACAATTTCTTTTTTTGTTCCATTTCTCGATACTTGATGTAGTAGACTAGTAGTATTAACAGCTAAGTAACTAAATGTGCAATATGCATGGTGTACCTGTAATGCTATTCAACATTCCTACGATCAACGAGTCAAAATTTCAGAATTGGGGTAAGAGTCGTTTTATTGGAAAAAGGATTTATATTGTTGGTATGTCATGCTAGGACTGGGGTAAAAGTTGCTTCACTGAAAAGGGGTTTAAATTGTGTATAGTTAAATTGCCACAAATATTTAAGAATCAGTAGCTGGTCTATCATGCCGATGAAGCTGAAAACCAAAACGCTCTGCACCCGTATCTCTCCTTCCGGGTGACAAACCAACATCATCTAGGGCCAGTCACTATTCTCATTCATATACCATAATGTTTTGTTCGCAGTACCCATAGATAAATAGCTGTCCTGTCCATTTGATTTTTGACATTCAATGACATATGTAGCCATGGACCAATGTTTTCTTCTTGTTCACACATCACAAGATGGTCTTCCATTCTCTTGATCAACTTAGGGTGTGGGTGTGTTTGATTGCAGTTTTCCTAGGGGAAAAAAATAAGTTTTCTCGATTCGCGTGTTAAGGGTGTTTGATTGTTTAAATTTAGCGTGGAAAACATTTTCTAAGACATTAACTTGTGTAGCAAAACTGTCACAAAAACCATAAAAATTTCAACTTTTCCACCAGATCTATTCTCAGCAACCCCCTATGAATTTCAACCCAAGGAAAACACAAAATTAATTAGCCATAGTCTCTGTATTCTTTTAACAATCTCTTGAACATCAAAATCATGAATGAATGGAGCAGCAAGCAAGCTTTGCCGTCCTGCCATGCCAATCATCAGAAGATAATCTTCATTCTTCTCTCCTCCCTTCCCTTCCCTTTCCTGTCTCACTTTCTCCCTTGACGTCATTTTCACCAGTCTCACACAGACCTGCTCGTTGATGGTATTGGACCCCCTTTCAATTGATTCTTCCAGCAGGGCAATTTCGTGAGCCAAAATTGAAACCACATTAATCAAAGGCTTCAATGAACACTTATTAGGGATACCCACATCGTTGAACACCACGGAGTTGCTCAATTGCTGAGCTCTGTCTGGGTTGGCTATTTGCTGTTTTTGGTTGGCTCTAATGGTGGAAGATGAAAAATTGGGGCCTGTTGATCAATCTTTTATTTGGGGAAATTTGAGGTTATTGGAAAACTTTGGCTTTACTGTCCATACATCAAAATTCCCTTCCTAAAATTTGTTGATTTTGTTAAAAGAATATTTTTTTTGGGATTTTGAATATCAAAATTTTGAAGATTTGGGGCTGATTTTTGTAGAAAAGGATTTTGGATTTACAGGAAAATGTTCAATTTTCTTATGGCAATCAAACACCATAAACATGGAAATTGGTATTTTTCAAGGAAAGGAAAAGAAAATGTTCCTTGGAAAAATTTCCCAACAAAAAGCAGCGTTTGTAATTTCTTTTTGGAGATGTAGCATTTCATAAAATCACAAGACTTCTGCCCAAATGCACACCACTTTCCTTGCTCCTTATTAGCATATTTCATGTCTAAGTAATCTTAAATACATAGGTGGCATTAAAGAGTGATGATGATTTCTGGAAGTTTTTCATGAAAAATATGATGGTCTAGTCATTGGATCATTGATGGGCACTTGTTTTCCAGGTCTTTTTGGAGTACTCTGATACTGATGGATCTTCAAAGGCTCGGGTAGGGTTGAATGGGAGAAAATTCGGTGCAAATCAAGTTGTAGCTGTATTTTATCAAGAGAATAAATTCTCTCAATCAGAGTATGATGCTTAGTTTCAGTTCTCTGTGCTGTAGGAGGGTTTGTTGACTAGAAAATACCTTTGATTTGTAGAGGACTATTAGGCTTAGAATTTTTGTATTCAAATCAAATTGTCTATTCAACATTTACTTTTCAAAGTAATGAAAACAAAAGAGTTTCTGTATGTCAATACAGACCTGCATTCTTACTTTTTTTCAAATGGCTGTTTACTTTATTCAAATGACTGTTAGTTGCTGAACATAGTGGTGCCAATTCCTCTTTGAGTGAGTGAGACCCGTCAAATTGTATTTGGATTTTGGATCAAATCAAGACTTAAAAATTTGAAAATTGATGAAACTGGAGTGATGTGATTGGAGATGCTTGTGTAGAAGTGTATATTTACTCAAATGTGCACCTGTTTGAGCATATCCAGTTGTGTTTCTAAAGTTTGACCGTTGAATCTGGTGTGCCAAGGGCGTGAGACAGGCCTTCAGATTTTAGTTTGAGACTGCAAAGCATGGATTTTTAGTAGAATTCAATAAAGTTAGCATTTGGACTCGGTTATTTTTGGATAGTCTAACTCTGATCAATGACCATTAGGCTTGAAAGTCAAAAGCAAGCTTGAGTTCTGAAAGTTTTCCGATCTGGTTATGAGTTTTATTTTGTGTGTACTGAAGATATTTTCTTCAACACGCATACAGAAGAGCACCAGTTGAATATTTTGCCCAGGGCACCCAAAATCTCAGGGTTGGCCTTGAGGATGTGTGGTGAGTGTAGGTTTCATGTCTGCTTGACCAACTTGAGTAGGATGCATGATTTGGAGAACGGTCATCTGCATTGTTTTTGTCTTCTCAACAACCAGAAGCAGCAATGCTATTCAATCTATGGAAGTGACTAAGTGCAATGAAAAGGTACTGTGATTATTGCAAAAGCTCCCTTGCCTTTCTCTCCATACTATAGAACCTTATTGGTGGCTGCTCCAATGTTTAAGCCCTACCGGTAGAACCGGAAAGACTCACTGAAAACGTTGAGTGTTCGTTTTGTAGACAGCTGGAAGTATTGCAAGAGGGATCGAGGAACACACCCTCAGATCAGTTACTATTGCTAGTTATGATCGATTGAAGCCTTTGCCGGGATTGCAGAAGAGTTAATGTCTCAATGATCTGGCTATCAGTTATACCTAGAACTGGAATTCTCCATGGAGAATGTTTTTCAGCATTTGCTTGTCTTTACAGACTAAATTTGTTATCCTTGTCCCAGTTGCAATATTTTCCAGAGATAGAACCAGTTGTGACGCTTCAACATTTATCCGTTTGGCATTGTTCAGAAGAAGAGATGGACTGGTGTGACTCGATTGGCACTCCAATGCTGTTCTTGAATTTGGAGATTCAGGCGGTCCAAGATTTGAGACCCACGAGATAAACCAAATCTTTTGTCTGAGCATTCATACTTGAGACCTAAATGTACTGGTGTTTCGTGCGTAATTGACATTGCAAGATTTGGTGTTTATCCGAGCATTCTGGTAAAGTAGATAATTATTTTTGTTTTGGTGATTGGCTGAGTAAACAATTTTATGATTTATGATTCAAATGCATTTCTTGCAATCACTAAAATCTACAATGGAATCCTATATTTTTAGTGTTTTTCATTGTTAGGAGAAATATTCACGTCATTGCTAGATTTGTCGCATTCTCCCAATAGAAAAAAAAAAAAAATGAGTCAATTATTGTTAAAAGACTATCCATCACAATAAAAAACTATTACATCGGAGATTGTATACATGTATACAATTAAGGTTAACAGTAAATCATATATATCTTTAACTCGTATATACTGAACATTTAAAATGCTCATATTCAAAACTTCAGAAGATGATTGATGACTAGATATTTCAGCCTCTTTGATTACCCCCTCATCCTAAACAGCTGAGATCCAAACTCACGGGAATGGATGATCTTTTCGGCAATCATCATAAAAAATGTTCAAGACATCCATCTTTTAGATTGTATATGCCACCATAATTATCTTCTTCTCATTTAAGTATAAGGTAGATGCAATTTGCATTGAGGCCATGGTAGTAATTAGAAATCAAGATAGAAAGACAGACATTGGACTCGAGAAAAAGTGTATGATCACATAAGCTTGCTACCTTCAACCATACCTTTGTGATTCCACCTCTCTTGAAAATCTGGTAGAAATTAGGCTTGCAACTGTAAATTAGCAAGAGCTTTCCTGATGATTTGACTAGGTAGTTTGTACCCTCGCCAACTGATTCAGGTGAATTAATACGATTTGCTCTTGGTTGATCACCACAAGCAACGAGTTCCTAGTTGAGGATGCCGTTGGTGATGAAAATTCCACGGATCCAACGCCATTACAGTTGGGTATAGATGATGAGTCGCAGGAGCCTAGCGACAGGGGGAGTGTGGGTATTGTTGAATCCGTGTCCATTGCTCCTAGTGTTACAGAAGGCCATACACAACGTACACGGCGTCCTCCGAGCCGTTTACAGGACTGTGTCACACCTTTCGCTGCCCCGATCCCGTCACACCAAATCCTACTCCTCCGTTGTCCTCAGGTACTCCCTATCCCATAGCTAATTATGTAAGTTGTGATAATTTTTCTGCACCACATCGTCATTTTTTGGCAGCTATTACAGCCGAGATTGAGCCTACCCGTTTTTCTGAGGCTGTCAAACATAACACATGACGCACTGCTATGCAAGAAGAAATAAAGGCTCTCGAAGATAATGGGACGTGGACTGTGGAGAATTTGCCTTTTGGGAAGAAACCCATCAGTTGCAAATGGGTTTACAAAACGAAGTACAATTCCGATGGCTCAATTGAGCGTCATAAGGCACGCCTGGTGGTGCTTGGGAACAATAAGAAAACAGGGATCGATTACAATAAAACGTTTGCTCCTGTTGCTAAAATGGCTACAGTGAGAGTTATGTTAGCAGTGGCCGCCGAAAAGAATTGGGATTTGCATCAAATGGATGTTCGCAATGCATTTTTACATGGGGACCTTGACGAAGAAGTTTATATGCGACTACCCCTGGTTTTTCTGGCTCATTTCCTGGGAAAGTGTGCTGTCTACGAAAATCTGTTTGTGGTTTGCGGCAGGCACCCCGAAATTGGTTTGCTAAACTCTCATCTGTATTACAAACTTATGGATTCCTGCAGTCATACTCTGATTATTCTCTGTTTACGTTTAAACGAAATGGTTCTATTCTGGTTGTTCTTGTGTATGTTGATGATTTGATTATAGCAGGAGATGATTCGGGAATGTTGGCTCGATTTAAGAAATATCTCAATGCTTGTTTTCACATGAAAGATCTTGGTAAATTGAAGTACTTCTTGGGGATTGAAGTCGCACGTGGTGCCGAAGGGATATTTTTATCTCAACGCAAATATGCGTTGGACATAGTCGCAGAAACAGGAAAGTTGGGCGCCAAACCAGCCACTGTTCCACTGGAACGGAATCATGGACTTGCTTTAGATAACAACCCTTTCATGGACAACCCGGAGCAGTATCGTCGTCTTGTTGGACGATTGATTTACCTGATAATTTGAGTTGTGCTATTCGGTTCATACATTGGCTCAATTCATGCAATCACCGCGGACTCGTCATTGGGAAGCAGTTTTACGAGTGGTCCGCTATATCAAAGGATGTCCTGGGCAGGGAATTCTCTTACGCGCTAGCACCGACGTTCAACTACATGGCTACTGTGACTCTGATTGGGCTAGTTGCCCAGTCACTCGCCGGTCCATTACCGGGTATTTTGTGCTTCTTGGATCTTCACCAATCTCGTGGAAAACGAAGAAACAACACACGATTTCTCGGTCTTCTACTGAGGCCGAGTATTCTGGCAACGCTCTCGTGTGAGCTTAAATTGTTGAAGGGTCTATTATCCTCGTTGAGAGTCTTTCATACACGGCCTATGCGTGTATATTGTGATAGTCAAGCTGCCATGCATATCGCAGCTAATCCGGTGTTTCATGAACGTACCAAGCACATAGAAGTGGATTGTCATCTCGTTCGGGATGCTATCCAAAATGGTCTCATTTCTACTCACTATGTCCGAACTGGTGATCAATTGGTTGATATATTCACCAAAGCTATCGAAAAGAAACAATTTGCGTCTTTTCTCGACAAGTTGGACATTTGAAATCTTCATGCACCAACTTGAGGGGGAGTGTTGGCGAGATTTGGCGAGAGTTTTTGCTAGATTTGTTGGCAAGATTGTTGGCAAGATTTCGGGCTAGGAATATTTCAGTTAGGATCTTTCCTTTTGTTGGAGATTTTCTCTCCTTATACTTAGTATCTATTTTGGGTTAACTTCCTTAATTGTAGATTTATATAGTTTTTGGTTTTCTATTTATATGTAACCGTGAGATATCAATCAAGAAGAAAAAGAATTTTCGATGCCAAAAATCATCAGGAAGTTCCATTTATTTTCTCCTCTAGGGAGGTTTTTGGCTACAATTATAGGACTCGGGGAATCACTCGCAAGCAACCACTCATTATGTGATCCATAACAATTTCTCATGTAACCATATTCATCAGGTATCTGATTATATTGGTATAAACTTTGGAACTGAAAAAGTTGAGAAAAAAATAAGAGTTGCCTGCCTGATATGGGAAGCCACAATATGGCATAATAAGAGATGGGAAGTGAGGAGATAGAGGTCTTTACATGTCTAAAGCAACATATTTCCATAACCTTGGGAAGATCAACTGGATAAGTTCCCTCGGCAGATTTGACCTTTCAACTACTGTGGTATTGTTATGACTATTTTTCTTTTTCCTCTTTGCTGCAAATTCATCAGTGTCAAGTGTAACTAGCTAGACAGGTTATAAGCTAGATAGGTTGTTAGCTAGATGAGTTGTTAGTCTGTTTGTTAATATGTTTGTTAGTTTGTTTTGACAGCTAGTCATCCACTTAAGATGCCTATATAAGCAATGTAAGATGTACACTTTATGACATGAAAAATACAATAGAACTTCTTTTCATAACTTCTCTTAGAAGCTAACATGGTATCAGAGCCATTCCATTTTTCTTTTCCTCTTCTTCTTCATTTCAATCTTTCGTTTCATTTCAATCTGTCTCAGTTAGCATCAATGGCAGATTCAACCTCTTCAAATGCTGCTTCACTTACCAATTCTACCATGGCAGAGTCGAAACCAGTGATGTTTACTCATGCTTTATCTGTAAAACTAGATGAACACAACTACTTGTTGTGGAAACAACAAGTATTGGCAACAATCAGAGGTCACAAGCTTAAAATTTTTATTGAAAAAGGTTCATCTCCATTACGTTTTCTATCAGCTGAAGATCAAACAAACAACAATGTTAATCCAGAGTTTCTTAACTGGGAACAGCAAGATCAACTCCTGTGCTCATGGCTTCTTTCTTCTATGACCGAATCATTGCTCACAAGGTTAGTAGGTTGTGAAACATCTGAACATATTTGGCAGATTCTTGAAACCTTCTTCAATTCTCAAACCGTTGCCAAAATCTCTCAGTTTAGAACTCAGTTACAGAACTTCAAGAAATGAGATCTTTCTATTAATGACTATCTACTGAAATTGAAATCTATCATTGATCAATTAGCATCTGTAGGGCATCCACTTTCTCCAAAAGATCATATTAATGCAATCTTTGATGGATTACCATAGTCATATGACACCTTTGTTGTCTCAGTAAGCTCTAGATCTGATGCATATAATGTAGCAGAGGTTGAGTCTCTTTTGCTTGCTCAAGAATCAAGAATTGAAAGACATATGAAAGATCTTGATGTGTCTAGTTCTATAAATGTGGCTCACACATCATACAAACCCTCACCTAGATCTTTTGTGTCAAATTCACATGGTTTGAGAACTCAATTCAGATCTCCATTCAGACCTCCATTCAATCCTTCTCGCCTAGAGGTGTAAGATCTGGATTTGGAAGAGGATTCAGACCCTCTGGTTATCAATCCAATTGACCTTAGTGTCAAATTTGTGGCAAACTTGGACATCTTGCATTCAAATGCTATAATAGGTTTGACAATAGTGTTTCAAATCCTTGGAGCTCCACTTCACAGACTTCATCTTCAAGCACACCTTCTCAGACAACAAACCTATCACCTAGTCATGCCTTCTCTGCCTCATCCAGTCAGTATATTCATCCAAATTGGGGAGCCGAATCTCAGCCTCAAATGCAAACATGTGTTGCTTCTTCAACATCATATGATAGAAGGTGGTATCCTTATTCTGGGGCAACGGATCATTGCACTCCATATACTCAGAATTTGACATCCTCAGTACCTTATCATGGCAATGAACAACTCTTTGTTGGGGATGGTACTGCTTTACAAATTCAAAACATTGGTGAGTCTATCTTACACTCTTCAAATTCTTCAAGAACATTGCTTCTTAAAAATGTTTTTCAAGTTCCTAAACTCACTAAGAATTTGTTGAGTGTTTCTAAATTTGCAAGGGATAATGGAGTTTTCTTTGAATTTCACCCTAATTTGTGTTTTGTTAAGGATCAGGTCACCAACCAAATTCTCTTGGAAGGGAAGCTTAACAAGGGGCTTTATGTCTTCCCATCTATGTCTCTTGCTGCTCCAGAGACAGGGTATTCAAGTTTCAATTCAGTCAATACAAATTCTTCTTCAAGTTTCAATTCAATCAATACAAATACAGAGTCTTCAAGTTTCAATTCAGTCAATACAAATTCTTCTTCACGTTTCAATTCAGTCAATACAAATTCTTCTGGTTTCAATAAAAAGGTTTCAGTTCATACAACTACATTTGAGCCATCTTCATCTTTGTATCTTTGGCATGCTCGATTAGGCCACCCTTCATTACCACTTGTGCATAAGATACTTACTAGATGTAACATTTCTGTTTCAAATAAGAATAATGATTTGTGTTCCTCATGTTGTTTAGGCAAAATACACAAATTCCCCTTTTCTAGCTCTTCTTCTGTATACAATAAACCTTTATAACTCATTCATACAGATCTATGGGGTCCTGCTTCCACTATGTCTTCTTCTGGATACATATACTATATCACTTTATTGATGCATATAGTAGATTCACTTGGGTGTATCTTTTACAAAACAAATCAGATGCCTATCCAACTTTCCTTAAGTTCAAATCACAGGTTGAATTAGAATTTGGTCTTCCTATCAAGTGTATTCAATCTGATTGGGGAGGGGAATATAGATCCTTTTCAAAGTTTTTAACTCAACATGGTATCTGTCATCGACTGGCTTGCCCAACTACACATCAGCAAAATGGAGTTGCTGAGAAAAAACATAGACACATTATTGAGTATGCTTTAACTCTTCTTGCTCATGCTTCTCTTCCCATGAAATTATGGTATGAAGCAGTTAGGACTTCAGTCTTTCTTCTCAACCGGGTTCCTTCTTCTGTTCTTAAAGGTCTTTCTCCATCTGAGACACGTTATCACAAGGTCCCTGATTATCATACTCTCAAAGTCTTCGGTTGTTCATGTTTTCCTAACACAAGACCTTATAATTCCAATAAACTTCAATTCAGGTCAGCTGAGTGTATTTTTCTTGGTTATAGCTTACAACATAAAGGGTATAAATGCCTATCTCCTACTGGTCGTATCTACATCTCCAGAGATGTTCTGTTCAATGAGAATTTCTTTCCACATACAAGATTGGGTACCAATTCTTCAGCTTCTACTCCTCTTTTCAATGCACCTATTTCTGCTTCTATCTCTTTTTCTCCTACACCTACGAACAACAATACCCCCAATTATAGTAGTACTTCTTCTCCTAGTCCAATGGTTACTTCTTCTAATCCAGTGCTAAGCTCAAATACTCCTACTACTACTCCTAGTCCAGTGGTTACTTAAGCTCCTACTGCTGTTCCTACTACTGTTCCTATTATTGCTCCTACTACTGCTTCTACTGCTGCTCCTAGTCATCCAATGGTAACCAGATCGAAAGCCGGTGTCTACAAGCCCAAGGTGTACATAGCTTCAACTGAACCTTCTAGTTTGAATGAGGCTTTAGACCATCCTCATTGGTTTTCTGCTATGCAAGAAGAGTATATGGCATTGATGAGAAATAATACTTGGTCACTGGTAGATCTTCCCCAGGATAGGTCTATTGTTGGGTGTAGATGGCTTTTCAAGATCAAGGAAAATTCAGATGGCACAGTACACAAATACAAAGCTCGCTTGGTGGCTAGGGGGTTCCAACAGATTGTTGGTTTTGACTATGAAGAGACCTTCAGTCCAGTTGTTAAACCCACTACAATCAGAGTTATGCTCTCAGTGGCTGTCACGTATGGTTGGTCAGTATTTCAGCTAGATGTCAACAATGCATTTTTGAATGGAGATTTACAAGAAGAGGTTTACATGATGCAACCTCCTGGCTTTATTGATCCTTCCCATCCCAATGCTGTTTGCAAGCTTAACAAGGCTTTGTATGGTTTAAAACAGGCTCCTAGGGCTTGGTTTGACAAACGGAGACATACTCTTCTCATGTTTGGTTTTGCTCCTACTAAGTCAAATTCATCACTCTTCCTTAGGCACTCTCCATCTCCTATTTTTCTTCTATATGTAGATGCCATTCTAGTCACTGGTGCTAACTCATCTGACGTCTCTCAGTTAATTCAGCAATTGAATTCTCAGTTCTCTTTGAAAGACTTGGGTCTTGTTCATTACTTTCTTGGCATTCAGGTTCAACATACTGTCAATGGTTTGTTTTTGTCTCAATTCAAATACATTAGTGATCTCCTTTGTCGTGCCAAGATGCAGTTTGCAAATGGGTTGCCTACTCCTATGAGTGGTTGTGAAAAATTGTTTGCTACGGATTGTGATCCAGTTCAAAATGTTCAATTATATCAAAGTATAGTTGGAGCCTTACACTATGTTACTATAACCAGACCAGAGCTTGCATACTCAGTCAATAGAGTTTGCCAATTCATGCAAAATCCTCTTGAATCACATTGGCGAGTGGTGAAAAGAATCTTACGATATCTAAAGGCTACAACTACGTTTGGACTTCATCTAGTACCGACTCCCTCTTTTCAGTTGTCTGGCTACTGTGATGCTGATTGGGCATCTGATCCAAATGACAGACGCTCTATTTATGGCTATTATGTATATTTGGGATCTAATCTCATTTCGTGGTCATCTAAGAAGCAAAGCATTGTCTCTAGAAGTAGTACTAAAGCAGAGTATAGAAGTCTAGCTTCTGTTACAGCTGAGGTCACATGGTTACAATCTCTTTTTTTATGAACAAAAGCTTGCTTGTGCCTCTCCTACTATCTGGTGTGATAACAAGAGTACTGTCATGCTAAGTGCCAATCCTGTTCTTCATTCAAGAACTAAACACATTGAGTTAGATATCTACTTTGTGCGTGAAAAGGTTGCTCGCAACCTTATTCATGTTCACCACATTTCAGCAGCTGATCAAGTTGCTGATATATTTACAAAGGCTCTTGGTAACTCATTATTTAGGAATTTATAGTGTTATCATGAAATATATATCCTCAATTTTCTCCTTTCTTTCCACTTCTCCTTTGATCATTTTCTAGTGTAATCATATTAAATTTATTTGATATTATTATTATTATTATTATTATTATTATTATTATTATTATTATTATTAATGAAAAATAACTCTGAAAAAACAGTGGTTATGGCCTGTTTAGTCGTGTCCAATTTAATTTTTTCTTGAGCATTCATCTCTTGCTCTCTGAAGTCATTCTAGAACAAAAAAGGTACAGTAGATTTAGGGTTTCACAGAACTAAGTCACTAATCTTTGCTTTAGTAGTGAGCACCTCTTTAAATATAAAAGGGTTTTCATGGTTAAGGACTAGGGTTCAAATGGGTTTTAGGGACTCCATATCTTTGAAGTCCCAACCCCCCAAAATATTACATTCATCCCTTTTAAACTCAATGATTAATTGTTTTTAGTAATTGTTTCCAGAAGTAATTGAATAAGGAACTCTCAGTTAAAACCTCATCCTAAAAAAAATTCACTTTAAGTGGGTTACTCCAAAAAATCATCATTTTACATATGGGACATGTGCATGATTAGAGAAGCCTTGTTATAGAAGAAGAACTGAAAACCCAATAGATTCCCAGGTAAGCAAGAACATTCATAAATAGACGTTGAAACACTTTAAAACACGTCAATTTTTTCCCTTTGTTTTGATGATAAAAAAAAGCTAGCTCCAACACTAAAATTAACCAACTTGATCACATTCTTTGATAAAAGTATCTATGTGAAAATTAGCTGTAGAATTTCATGATGTGTTTTTGATGTAGAACATCTTGGAGAATATCTATTGGTACATCAATGACGAATTTTAGTTCAACGAAACTTTCTTTTTTGGGTCTAGGTCAAATAGTATTAGGAAATACGATATTTTCAAGTTATTTTTATTTTAGATTGATTTCCGTTTTCTATTTTATTGCTTATTTAGAAGTGTTCACATAGAGTCTAAACAGTCTCAGGAAGACCCTATTATAGTCTAGATATCTTAGGAAAGTTATTTTCATGTTTTAATAGGTTTTCTAGTTTGTATTCATCGAGTTATCTATTTAAGGAGCTCCTAGTATGAATTTTAGAGTATTAATCAATTAACAATCAAACGAATCAATTTCAATTTATTTTCTGAACTCCTGCAATAATTGAGCTCTCGCATCTCAGATTTTCTAAATTTGTGATTTTATTTTACGCTTCTGCTCCGTTAGATTTGTAGTTACAACTATTTATAAATATCCACACATTTTGTGCATCAGGGCATTCTGAAAGGATACACAAACTATTCTCTAGGGCTGAACAAAAAATCGAGCAAACCGACTAAACCGACCGAACCGATCAAAACCGAACCGATTGGTTCGGTTTAAATTCGGTTCGGATCGGTTTCGGTTTTAAAAAATTCAAAACCGAAGTGGTCGGTTCGGTTTTCGGTTTCTATGTGAATTTAACCGACCAAACCGAACCGACCGAATATATATAATAAATATATATATATATATATATATATATATATATATATATATATATATATATATATATTTTTTTTTTTTTTTGGAAAGCGAGCGGGGTTATTTAGGATCCCCAAACCTTAGAAATGAAAAAAGAGGATGATAAAGTTTACAATCATATAAATAATATAATATGTTTAAAATAGTCGGTCGGTTCGGTTTTATTTCGGTTTTGGTTCAATTTTAGTCGGTTCGGTTCGGTTACGGTTTTCATAAATTAGAATCGGTTCGGTTTCGGATCGGTTTTGTTAATGGTCGGTTCGGTTTCGGTTTGAAAATTTTAAAACCGACTTAGGTCAGTTCGGTTCACGGTTTAGATGAAAAACCGAACCGATGGTTCGGTTTTCAGCCCTACTATTCTCAGTGAGGTTATGGCACAAGGTACCAAGGGGTTGTCCCAACATTTCTTTTGTGAAGAGTAGATAATGAAGGATAAGGTCATAATTAAATAACCAAAAGAAGTTGAGAACTTTAGGGGTCGATTTAACCGAATCAGGCACACACAATGGTACTGTATGTTATTGTTATGTTGGTACTCTTTATAGAGTTGGAAGTATCTTGTTTTGACCATAACAATTGCCTTCAGGGTTATAGGGCCACTTTGGTTTACACTCTGCAATTGGAAAGACAGGTTAGTGTTCAGTCAGGAACTCACTTTTCCAACTCAGATTGCCCCTATGGAACATGTCTTGCATACAAAAATAAGGGTTATAGCCTCCCGCCGAAGTCGATCGACTCATTCAAGACGCTGGCGAAGGAGTTCCTGACGCATTTTTTCGGAAGCCAGTGTCTTCGAAAAAGCCCACACTACATACCCTCTCTAAAATATAGATCCAATGAGACACTCAGAGAATATGTCATGCGCTTTAATGACGAGCTGACACTCATTGACGGCTGCAGCGATGACACAACCATAACGGCTTTTACCGCGGGCTTAAAGGAGGGAAAACTTTACGAATGCCTCACCTTGGAACCCCCTTTGAATATGATAGAACTCCTTAAGAATGCCCAGAGGGACATCTACTTAGAAGATATGAGAATTGTGGAGAGGGAAACAAAAGTTGAGAAGAAGCCCTCTACCCCTAAGGACAAGAAGGAGCAAAGGAGGCGAGAGGATGAAGAAAGGAGCAAGCGAAAGCGCAATGAAAACATATCAGACTGGCCGTGTTAGGCCAGAGAAAGCATCCAACTACGTTGGATTCAGATCCATGACCCCCCTCAATTCTAGCCTATCGGACGTCCTGAATTCCATGAAAAACTGGGAAGATCTGAAGTGGCCCCCGAAGCAGCGTGGATACCCCTCCAAACGTGACAACAACAAGTACTGCTCATACCACAAGGAGGGTGGCCATGACACCAACGACTGTAAGAGTCTAAGGTACGAGATCGAGTATTGGATCCCCATTCCCACCTTAACCTTTACCGACAAGGACCGCGAAGGAGTTCGAGCACCGCACAATGACGTTCTCATCATAACGGTCTCCATTGCAAGGTGGGAGGTAAATAGAGCCTTGGTAGATACTGGAAGCTTGCTCAACGTCCCGTTCTACAGCATGTTCCGCAATATGGACCTCAAGGAGGAGAACCTAACGTCTACCCTGATTGGATTCAGCGGAGAGAAATGCTTATTGATCGGGAAAATAAGGTTCGCAGTAGTGGCAGGAGAACCACAACTGAGAAATGTCATGTTCCTGGACTTCATGGCAGTAGACGTGCCGTCTACCTACAACCTTATCTTGGGAAGACCATGGCTCCACCAGATGGAAGCAGTAGTTTCCATCCTTCACCAGTGCGTTAAGTACACTGCTAACCACTCTGAATGAACGATACGTGGGGACTAGCCTATGGCACGAGGCTACCATTATGCTACACTGAAGCAAAAAAAAATGTTCTCAGATCCAACTGAATCCCACAGCGCAATATGAACTAGAGCCAGACCTAGTGACCACTGATGCATCACTCCACTCGCACGAGATCCCAACAGCGGTGGCTCATTTCAGATAAAGGAGACAATTAAGCGATACAGGAGCAATCCGCTATTCAACCTAGAAGGGTGAAGATATCAATGCATACAGGAGTACAACCCCACGATAATCAGGCAGCGCAAAAATTAACTCCCACACAAGGTTTACTCTTTATAACCTCAGAGACATCAGCAAAGCTTGATAGTTCGTTAAAAGTATCAACAATCCAGTCAGGGCCATGCAAATTCACTTCAGGGTCGGGTCGACTTCTCTCCACCAACAGTTAGTCTATTTCAGTTGTTTATTTTCCTTGCCATAGTCAATGTAGAGTTTTAGTTCTCATAAGCTTATGTGATTTGCAATAATTTAAGAAATAAAAAAGAATTACGCAAACATATTCTATTGATTACTGGAAAGATGTAACAAAGGGCGCCCTGAGGTGGATACAAAAGACTACATACTACGAGCATCTGAATCCGATGCAACATAAATAAAAACTCGCTTAAATAGTCCGATTACATAAGAAGACTCAGGAGCGATAACAAAGGTACCCCAAGTAAACTTCGCTCAGCGACTTCTCCAAGAAATATGTCCCAAGATCAAGGACAAATGTGCGAAAAAGGGGCTGAAAGTACAGAGCAGCTGATTGCTCCGCCAAATCACCCCAAGAAGGTGACCCGCCAACGAAAATTCAGACCTTGCAACGAGCTGCAGACTTCTTCAAACAACATCCGGCCACCCGAAGGAGGTAGAAGAGGACATACAAAGATGGCCGCAAGCGACGAAGCAGTCAAGGTCTCACAGTGCTGCCAAGCGATGACACTTTTCCCATGCACGATACTCGGGATGACTTAGAGATACCACCCTTGGAAGCAACGACGCATCTGCCAACACTTCGATCAACCATAAATTAGCTGCATAAACCGTCTACCGGCGGGCAGAGTGACACAAGGTAACACCAAAGAAACAGACTCATCCCTTGGGAATGAGTCCGTACTTCTTCTTTGAAATATGAGAAGAAATTACGAGATCTTAGTGAACCAATTAGGTGCTCACCCAGAGCAGGTGATCACGCATAACAACAATTCTCATCGTGACTCATTGGCGCAAATGTCAGAACATTCGAAGACTCCAACGATGGAGATCTCTCTTCAGCCTTTAGAAACCCTAAGCATTTTCTTCAAATAAGAACATACAGGAGATACGCTATGTAGAAGATAATGCTTACAACGATGCTTACAATAATGAAGAAACACCATTATATAGACATGATGACTCACCAAACGGACGCTTCAGCATAAACTGCCATCATTGAATATCGTATGGGAAACAAGGAGTCAATGGTTCCTAAGGAAACTGCACAAGACCACGTTCGTCCAATCAACAAGGCTGCACGCAACCCCATTAATTGGGGGAGTGACCAATACTCAACCGTCTCACTATCTTTGCCATATGCGTGTTACCATGCGATCTACGCTGTAGACGTAGCATATTTCATACAAGAAACCCTACCTCTCACTCTACGGGCTCATGGGCTCATCCCATTATTCAAACAATATTCTACCACGTGCTTGACACGAGCATTATAAACCCTAGTCATTCCTGACACACGGATGACACTTGCATATCACCAGTTGATTCAAGGTATTCCTGTTTTTTCATAACTTGTCCACACAACGCACTCCACTCACGGATATAGGCTCGCACGCTTGCAGTTGGCGGAGCCCCCACCTAGTCGGACAAGCTTAGTCAGCTTTGGCTGACGACGACGACTTTTGATTCACCCCGACACCTAGTTCGCCCAGTGCGGATGTCGATGGTTTAGGAAGTGGGAGTCTAATCAGCGTTATCACGCCTGGTGACGACGACTTGCTAGGGACCGTTGCCCCCTTCACGAATAATGGTAACCCGATCAGGTAAGCCTAGCTGGCGACGACTAGAAACGACAGCTTCTGATCAAAGCAAAGACCTATAGCCCCCACTGCGTGGGTGTAGATGGTTTGGAGGTGGGAGCCTAGTCAGTTTCGACTGATGTCGATGGTTCACCACGAGACCATTGCTCTTCTACAAGTTATGGTCGCCGAATTACCAACCCCAGACTTATAACCCCCACTGTGCAGGTGTAGATGGTTTGAAAGATGGGAGCCTAGTCATCCCGAACTAATTCCAACGGCTTGCCATGGGACCATTGCTCTTCTACAGACCATGGTCACCGAAAACTCCCAGACTTGTAGCCCCCATTGCAGGGGTATAGATGGTTTGGAAGGTGGGAGCCTAGTCAGTCCCAAATTGATTTTGAAGTCAGTCCCGAACTGATTTCGACGGCTTGCCACGGGACCACTTCTCTTCTATAGACCATGGTAGCCGAAAACTCCCAAATTTGTAGCTTGATGCGCACGTGTGTAGATGATTTGAAAGGTGAGAGCCTAATTAGTCCCAAAATGATTCCGACGGCTTGCCATGGGACCACTGCTTTTCAATAGACCATGGTCGCCGAATCCCCTAGTCTCAAACTTGTAGCCCGTTACGCGCGGGAATAGATAGTTTGAAAGGTGGGAGCCTAGTCAATCCCGAACTGATGTCGACGGCTCACTATTGGATCATCGCTCTTCAACAGACCATAATCACCAAATCCTCGCTCCCTGAACCTGTAGTCCACTTTGTTCGAACATAGACGGTTCGAAAGGTTGGAACCCTAGACGGCTCGCCACGTGACCACCACTATCTTTCGAAACATTGGTCGCAAAGATAAATCACAGCTCAGGCAACATTTTCATGCTCACACAGACCGACATTCTATTATCAGCTAAGTCTTATGTTGACCCATAAATACTCCCGCCAACACGCTAACGAGTGCTACATGGAATGCCAGTCCGAGCTTACAAAACCTTAAGGATGGGCTACAACTGGGCAGCATAGCCGCTTTTAAACCATACGCGGAATGACCACTATTGGATGTAACTAAGCAGCAGTGACTCCAAATCACTCGCAAAACAAATGGTCAAACTCTCAATAGCAGATAGACCACTCGATTTTTTATCGACCTGACTAGCCTATGTCGAAGTTAAACGATAAGGAAAAACGGAAAGCACACAATATGGAAACCGAGCATAATATCGGTACAAAACATACTCAAGATAAATCTGTTTTCATTAACACGTGAAGCAAAAAAGGTACAAGTGTGAAAAGTCTATTCCTCATCAGGAGAGGGTGCAAAAACATAAGACCTAAGCTTAACAGAGGAAGGAGCAGGAGTTGCGTCCGCACGCACCACAATCTAAGCGTCGTAATCCGGATCGACATCTTCATCCATGACGCATAAACCACTGATAAGTTTGCATACGACATCTTCTTATATGGATTGAGGTCCTATTCCGGAGGCTCCTCTTTCATTAGCGCCAGCAGCTCCAATCTACTGTGTACAACCTAGCGGAATTCACACTTGCCTTGTTCCTGGATAAGCTCTTCATCGCACACCTTCGCTTTAGCAAGTTCATGTTCCAACAACTCCAGCTTGCCTGTCAGCGCATCGACCTAACATTGCTCCGTAGTCAAACTGCTATTAACAACACTGAGTTCATGTTGCTCCAGTTGAAGTTTCTCTCCAGTCTTTCTCGCTACTCGAGCATTGAATTCATGTCAGCCTCCAACTGTTGTCTCTGAACAGCCCAATCAGCCTTCTTCAAGGCGTTCTCCTCAGTGAGAGATCACAATTCAAAATGCACATCAGCCGCAGCTTCCTGCGCAACCTCCAGATTACGGCGGGTTAGATCCAACTCCTGCTTGAACCCGTCCCTCGCAGACACTGCCTCTGCTAAGTCAGACACAAGGGCTTCCAGATGAACCCTCTGAGTCTCAGCAACAACGATCGACTGCTCCAGCTTCCTCTCCTCAGCCTACTTTCTCAGCAACTCAATTTCACAAAACACATCAGAATACAACCTTTGCATGTTCGAGAAGACCCGCTCCATGGTGTATACCCTCTAACGAGCCACCTCAACTTTTGTCCTAGCGACGACCACCTGGCTCAAGTGAGACATTCTCAGCATAAGGTACTTTAAACCATTATCCATATGCCCTTCTAGCGTATCCTCCTCGGGTTTTGGAGCCCGATCCATCAGTTAGCTATGACGCCTGCTTATATGCTTCTCGAAGCATAATCCACATCAATCTCCTGGTGTCAAGCTTGATTGCTCATCTTCACTACGTCTGGGGCAAACAGACTTATCCGCTCGTCTGAATGGAGTTCTCCCAGATGAAGAATTATGCCAGCACCACCCTTTGTAGTCGCCACTGCTCCCAGGCCCTCCTTCGCGACCTTTCCTTTGTTATCGACATCCGACCCTTTATTGCGAGATGACTTAGCAGAGTCTGGAGGAAGAGTAGGAAGCGAGTTGTCCAACAGACCCTCCATGACCCTGAGATGCGGCCTGGAGCGAGATAGGGAACAATGTGGACTATGAGAAACTTGACCTGTGTCACCACGACCACTATCGGACAACCCACCAGTGGAACGATTGGACTCTAGAACCTCAGGCAAATCCATCTCAAGACCCTCTAGCAGAACGGTCTTGGACGGATCACACCAGTAAAAGCCGCCACAAAAGCCAACATCAGCTTCTCGCTAAGAGCTTCTACCTGCGTGGTACTAAGATTTGATGCATCTTCAACCCTTGCTAGTCGCAAGTGGTCTCTCTCCCAGTCGGACACTTCGGCCTCCACCATGGCAGGCCGATCAGGCTTACGCTCATCACTTACTGAAGCTGACCGTTTGGAAGACGATCCAGTCCTCACACGAGACTTCTTCGGACTTACAAAAGAGGTCAGCGTCTCAGAAAACCCCTATGTATCAGATAAAACATGAGCCTTAACTCCGACAACTTTCCTTTTCCTAGAAGGGGCCCCACCTTCGGACTTAGCTCGTGACGATCGGTAAAGAGTGGGGGCCTCATGCCAGTTGTCCCACCTACTATGAATAAAGTTGGTAGTACATATGACATCCTCTACATTCTTCTTCGGCAAGTCCCAGAATTTCTTCATAGTGTTTCGCTCCTTTGGGGTAAGAGGATTAGTGGGGAATGTCCCTACGAAGAAGCACGGACAATAGTTAGCATACAATCAGTGCAACGGAATCGAGAGATAAAGCTACACTTACGAATTGGCTTGAACTCTCATTCGAGCGGACGACACTTAAACTGGAAGTACTTTGATTCCGCAGTACTTTTTCCAGGACTTGAAGTCATCCTGAAAATTCTCAAAGCAAGATGACGACGTTTAAGTGTACCCATCGCGGAGTCACGCGGACGCCGGTTTCCTTCGCTCTAATCATGATGAGAAGAACGATCCTGTACCCATTGGGTACCAACTAGGTAGGAGGGATTCCAAAAAAATCCAATAAGTCCCAAATCACGTCAAGAACAGAAAAGCGGACTCCAGTTTGGAGCATCCCGCAGTGCAAACAGATAACCCCGCCCGTGGAAACATTGGCGTCTGATCACCCTTCAGAGCATATCGTCGCAGGTCCTCAGGGACCCCGAACGTCTTTCGAATTTTAGCGAGGCCCGATTCAGAAAGCAACTTGTCTTCCAAAAACTCAAAGCCTTTGGCCAAGGTCGCGTCATCAAGATGGTTTGGTGAGCCATGAAGAAGATGAATAATTTTTTCAATCAGAAGATGAACAGAGCAAAATCTCTAAGAGTAAAGAAAATAAAAGATTTAGTCTCCGCATAAAGGAAGACCTAAATAGGGATTGGGTTCCCGTTTATTCTCCACTGAACCAACACACATTCAATTAATGAACCGCGCAACTCAAACAATGATTCAAACTCTATGATCATGAGCGACATATCTTTTCAAGAAGTGACTTAGCAAACCGATATGATGGCCCACTAACTTGGAGGGAGTAGCTGATGATACACCAAAATGGCCACAACTCGGCACTGTACACGTGTCATGATGATCTCGAGGAATAACAGGCCCTAGCGCCAGCCCAACACTGATCTGACCCAAGCGGTTCTAAGCCCGCCCAATGCGGTTTGCCAAACAGACTCAAATTCTTACAGCCTGCTAAGCCCACGTGTTTCATAGGTATCCTCAATACCCGTAGGCCCTATTAATGCAAGTATCTCGATGATCAGTTTTAGATGGGCAATTACAGCAGCTCTTTGCTTCCAACTAGGAAGCAAATTCTAGAGTATATGTCACACATGGAGACTTCTATCTACAGACTACTATCGGAATGAGAAATATCTCCCGCGTATCTAGGAGCACAAGGCTAACAGGGAAACTCCCCTCCACATCACGACTCCTAATTAGATAAGGATCTCCACAAAGATCTTCTTCCCTAAACTACGCCATTGATGGTCTGGTCGAACTAGGACTCCAATACTATAAAGAAGACACGAGGTTGGTAAGCTAAGGTACGGTACAAATTCCATGTTTACAACATTATAGCTTCCTCAGATACCTATCTGACTTTAGCATTGGAGTGCCATCGACCACCACAACAGTGATTCGTGGCTCACATGCATTCCTTGTGTAGGTCAGTGGGCTTGAAGGTCAAGATCAAAGTAGGGAACGGAAATCGATTGCATCACAAGGTCTATTGGATAATAAAAATTATATTGTTATTAGAAATAAAACTAAAATCCTATTGGAAAATAGAAACTAAAATCTTATTGGAAAATAAAAACTAAAATCATATTGGAAAATAAAAACTAATTCTATTGGAAAATAGAAACTAAAAACTTATTGAAAAATAGAAACTAAAATCCAATTGGAAAATAAAACTAAAATTCTATTCCAAAAAAGTAAAATGTTGTTTTGGAAACCTAAAAGAACGATCGCAAACGCGTAAAATCTACCATACATCACAACAAGGTTGTGTGTTGTACCTGTAACGTCGTTTGCCTTTCCGAAAAGGTATTGTATGCCTCATTCTTAGCTCGGACACCAAATCTGTAAATTATGGTTACGTCCTTTTGTATATCTTCGGTCCATTACGTCTTCAATTATTTTAGCCATATTTCCTACATTAGTGCCAATGTAAAAAAAATAGAATTTTTTGTTAAACATTCAAAACGGTTAGCAAAGTGTCTCAAAGCTACTACAAAGATATATCATGGCATTGGCATCTACGGTTTGGGTACTTCAATTTTGATGGATTAGACTTGCTATCGAATAAGGAGATGGTGAAAGAATTATCTTCCTTCAATCACCCGACCAACTTTGCGAATGATGTCTACTTGGGAAACAATTCCGAAAGAGTTTTCCAAAAGAGTCAAACTCAAGAGCCTAGAAGCCTCTCGAGCTCATACACATTGATGTATGTGGTCCAATAAAGCCAAACTCCCTCGGTAAAAGTAACAAATTTTCTTCTATTTATTGATGACTTTTCAAGAAAAACTTCGGCATATTTCTTGAAGCTGAAATCAGAACTCTTTGGAGCCTTCAAGAAATTCAAATCTGTTGTAGAGAAAGAAACTGGATATGAGATCAGGTCCATGAGATCTTTTTTTTTTTTGGAAAGCAAGCGGGGTTATTTAGGATCCCCGAACCTTAGAAAAGAAAACAGAGTATGATAAAGTTTACAATCACTCATACGTTCACTCGTTACAACATCCACAGGACAATAAACTTGCTTCAAATCTTCAACAAAGAACCTAATTAGTTCTAGAATCACCGTCTCCAAATTGGGGAGTAACCCTGCAAAATGGTCTGCTACTAAAGTATTTGCATGATAGACCTGCCATAACTTTTCTTCCTAATAAGTACCAATTAATCCTTTAATCACTCTCATGACGTGATTTATACCTAATATGGGCCTCAGGATGTATGAGAAGTCGTCGTAAGGATACGAACCACAATGAATCATGATATAAAAACCATTGAATTCTAGCATTAATCTAGCATCCATACAAGGTTCTAATAAGCATTTGCATTCTACTTGTATTATCATCATCAGTTACCTGAATTTAGGATTTGACTTCTTGCTTCGAGAGGACCTTCGAGGAACATAGGTCGTGGGAGGCTGTATTGTGGTAACCTCACGTTCTTCTTCACTAGTGTTTTGCCCCACCTTTGCTGCTTCCTCTTCAAGTGAAGTTTGAATTGCAGCAACCAATGCATCCTTGCCTATTTTGTCAATTGCTGAATGCACAACCTTAACGTCTTGGGGTGTTAGGAAATCCATGAGCGTTGTGGGATCTTTCCCCAGTCCTCCTATACCAGCGATTGCGCGAAGCACCTCCACCACTTGCATTGGGTTTTCTTCTGAGTTAGATATGGGGGTAGACAGACCTGGCTCTGCTGCTACTTCAGCGTCTGAATCCGCAGCCTGAATCGCTGTTTCAATCCCATTGGGTGAGTAACCTGCATCCCTACAATCATCCCTGAATTCTTGTAATTGTTGCTCCTTAACAATAGCAACCAAACTCTGCTGCTCTTTGAATTGCTGCTCCTTAGACGTATCAACAACATCTAATTCTAACATAGGCGGTCCAACTTTGGCAACGAGGTGGTTTCTATTCTCAATCAAACTGCTATTATTTTCATTGATCGAGCTTTCCTGAAACGCATTGGCTGAAGCAGAACGAGAGCTTACTGATATGGGAGAAGCATCCTAGAACTACACCAGCTCAAACCCGGCTTTAACTGCTGAATCAAGGCGTGCCAACGTTGCTGTATTCTCTGCTGAAACCAAGCATGCTAAATCTGCTTTGTTCATTGCTGAATCGCTGCATTTTCTGTTGACTATCTCGTGCATTTTGATACTCACCTTAGGAGCTGCACTCACTAGGGATGTGACCTCCAGATTGTCATGTGTAGGAGTCATTGCAGCTGTCTGCTCAGTGTCTGATCCTATTATGTCCGCTACTACTGGTACCAATTGCAGAACATTCTCTGCTAATGATCCACTGTCCATGTTCCTTTCGCTGCTAGTTTCAGATCCTATCTCAGCATTGCCATTCCCATGCTTAGCCTTTTCATGTTCCTTGCTAACTCGTGGTCTAAATGCATGCTTGCCTTTGGCAACAGTCCAGCCTGCGTCATTTTGTTGCGCAGTAGGTATTTGGCTATCAGTCGCTTTCCATATCTTCGTAACTGGCTTCGATTCATTGCTTTGCCTAGGACATTGTTGCTTAGAGTGCCCAAATACTGCACACGGATAACATCTAATAGGAACCCAAGCATACTCTACTTCTACTACTCTTGTGACTTCATTGTCAATGACCACAGGAATCTCATAGGGTAATTGATTATGAGCAACCACTTCAACGCAGACTCTAGCAAAAGACATTCTTGTTCCTTCCTCTGTATTCTTGTCAAGCATTATTGGGACTCCAATGACACTTGATAGCTTTTGGATGCCAACTGGGTTCCATAAGAAAAGAGGGACTTTTTTAAGCGTAACCCATATTGGAACAGATTTGAGTTCCTCCTCCTCTTCTTCCATAGTGTAAGACCATGCTCTTATGATGAAGAGTCGACTCACAATGTGGATGGAGCCAGTTTCCAGGGCATTGTTTCTATCTACTTCATCTTTAAACTTGAAGACAAAGGTCCTCTCTCCATGGATATGCATCTCGAAGTTCCTGGTTCCCCAAACTTTGATTAATGATTCCTTCACATAGGTATATGCCAATCTTTTCCCAACAAATCGACCAATGAGAAGTTTCTCACATTCAGCAACTCTCCCTGCAAACTCAGCAGTCTGGATCTGAACTACAGGTCCATGAGATCTGATCGAGGAGGAGAGTTTACTTCTCATGAGTTTCAAATTTTGTGAAGCAAATGGAATTCGATGCCTTCTAACCATTCTGAGATCAACCCCCCAGCAAAATGGAGCTGCAGAAAGGTGGAATAGAATCATCCTGGACATGGCGCGAGGCATTCTCAGCAGCAAGAGAATTCCGAATGAATTTTTGTTGAAGTTGTGGCATGTGTGTACACAAAAGATAATGTACTGAAAAAAGGAATTTGGTTCAAGATGAACATAATATATAGTACAAATAAATGAACCCGAATGATTTTAAAAAATTAAATACCCATTTTTACAACAAGAAATCTTGCAACTTGAATAAGTATAGAAATAAGTTATACAACAAGGCTCACAAACACAACCATTATAGGACTTAGAGGAACCTTGAACGTCTACATTCAGGAGGGACATCACCTTGTGGGAAGCGCTTCAAATCTGTGCAGTAGTTGTAAAACATGTAATTCTTCTGTACCCATCTCAATCTCCTCTTACCCATTGGGTCAAGCTCTTGAGTCTCCCACTTGTTATCTGAAAATGAATTTGAGCCAGAAGTTGAAGAAGAGCTCATGAAGTTGCGCTTTTAGACCAGTCGGTTTTCGCAATCCCTCCTTGTGTAGCCCAATCTTCAGCATTCCAAAGGCTAGAGTAGATCCTCATGCGTTGGTTCTTGGGATAGGGGACACCTTTTGATTCTGCATTTTTAAACTCTCTAATGGGAATATTGTCCACCAAGAATCTGTGCATATAACACAGGACAGAACATCAATCAATCACTATATTGATTATAGAACTGCGCACTTGAAAAAGACTAGATATATAGTAAGAGCAGTGGTGGTGTGGTGTTTGTATGATGAGAGAAAAACATTAACATACATTATGTTTCTTGTTTTCCAGATGATAGAATAGGTGTGGAAGTTCTTGGTAGGGTCGAACCAGAGATGGAATTGCTGTTCTCTATTACCCTTGCCTTGGCTAAACACATTTGTGTGTAGGGTTCTCCAGTCAGGTTTCCCAAGAACTCCATCATGCGTTGGGCCTTGAGAGGATAACTGTAGAAAAAAAAGCATCATTAGAATGAATCATAAACATGCTATATATATTATGGTTGGTAGGTGGAGTGAATGAAGGAATTAAATAGTAAGCAGTGACAGTGCCAGCAGAGTTGCCAGAGACAAGCTTGAGTTGCATATCAACCCGTCCAAAGAGATATTCTCTCTTCGATTTAAACCCTGACTCAGATGCCTTGTCGAGTGATAGGGTGAGTTTTCGTCCTCCATTTAGTATCTTGGCACGATGATCACCCCACGTGAGGTTGAATTCTTGATAAAAATTAGCAGCAACACTGGTAGTAGCAACTATTAGCAGTAGAGAAAATAACAAGAATAGTGAAGACCCATAATTTGCAAAAGAAGACGACATTTTGATGGGTTTAGGGGATGGATAGAAATAGAAGTGTGATTGGGAGACTGAGTGATAGCTAGGGATGAATGATGAGTTGCGAGATAGAAATTGGTTATTTATAAAAGAGGAGAGCAAGGGGAAGGGGGTTTCAATTAAGATACCCGATGAAGGATAAAATTAATAGGAGAAGATCAAAGTCAAGTGAGACAATGAAATAAGTAATATGAGGTAATGATTTGGATGGTACGAGACGCGAGTGAGTGAGTGAGCACACCAACTTTTAATAACCTAGTTCTTCTTCTTCTTTTGCAGCAGCTGGCACACTAGTTATATGCTAGCCGGAGATATTCATTAATTTGTGTGAATGATGCGAAGGAAGCACTACATCAAATTGGCACTTTTGTAACAACTCTCAAAACAATATCACTTTTGAGATGTTACAATCCACCAAACAATTTCAAATCAAAACTAAATTTAGTTAAAAAATTGAAAAACAGTAACAAAAAAAAAATGATACAATAAGTTGGATCACCATGAATAGTATCACTTTTATAACCATACTCTTCATGGTGATACTATTATTGTATCATTTTGTTTGTGAAAATGTGTAAAATTGTTAGGTGAATTGTTACACTTCAAAAGTGATACTGTTTTGGGGGTTGTTACAAAAATGCCAATATGGTGTAGTGAAGGCAAGGCATGGCAGCTGTGGTAGACCTGCTTTTCGATCGAACATCTTTTCATTAGTTTTGGTTGAAGGAAACATACATACATAGCACCTGGATTTTAGTTGTTCTAATTAATAAGAAGGATCATCAGTTATATGAAAAAAGAAAGAAAAAGGTGAAAATTATAAATGATGATGCCATGGAAGCCACCAACTATCCAAAGAAAGAAAAAAAGATGGTACCTGCATATTATGAATTTAATAATAGTGGTCCAAGCCTCTCACCTTATTGGAGAGAATATAATGAGAGGATCTTTTGAGAAGAATACTAGTTATTAAGTAGTTTCAACTTGTCATGCATCCAGTGATAGATGTTCCCTTTCTTCCTGGCTTCTACTATTATTACTAATCAATTTACTTCACACACGGGTTGCTCACTGAAGGCATATCCAATCCATTAATCAGTTACTCATTTACACCATGAAATGAATTGTTTCGCTCAAGACTTGGCAAGGCTTTATATCTAGTCTTTGTCACATGGAATTAATAGCTTTCTCTAAAATCTACATAATTGTTTTGGTAGGCTGGCTATAGCACTAGAAAGGAACCTTGTATTCAGTTAATGGGCAGTGTTTGCTTGCAAGTGTAAATAACATGCATCCTCAAAACTTTGCTTCCATTCGATGGAAGTCCCTTTTTTCTACTTTTAATCTACATGAACTTTCTTTTACAAGTTCAACATCCCAAATCCGTGCTTAAAAGGAGGATTTTATTTATTTATTTTTTACAATGTGAAACTCATCCCGTGAGAATTAAACACAATTTCATTTTATACGTGCATGCACTTCATGGTACAACTCTAGCTGCCAGTCCCCATCAGCCACTCACGAGAAATATTATGAACCATATAGCTAGTTGGTACATCAGGATCTCTACCATCTAGCTATTTTAGCTATTTTTGAATAGCATGGTAATACAGATAGAAGATGTTTCATGCATGCATGGGATTTCAAGCTACCAAACTTTGATTTGATCCAACCCAACAAACTGCTAAACTTTACCAAAACAAGGTTAATTAGTAGTATTTAATTTGGTGGGGGATTCTAGGAATCTGATTCTACAATTATTCTCAAATTCGTGTCCTAACTAATATTAAGTAAAGCGAATTAAGCTGGAAGGCTAGCAATAGGAATTATATATATATTGCTTTAGTTGGAGAAAAAGAGAGCAATTAATTAATTGTTTGGTTATAACTTACAAGCCTACATGCATTACTGAGGTCTAAATCATTGATTTTAAGCTCAAACCTAACACACTAACTCTTTATAACATATATATAAGTTTGATAAAAAAAGAATTCATAATTAAAGGTGCTAATATATAGTTGATGGATTGAAAAATATGCATGCTAATTAATTGTTAGGGTGTCAAGTTTTACCCAATACAGGTTAATTTGGTCCCAAAATAGAAGGGATGTGGCCTATTGGGATGTGATTTAACCGGCCGCTAACTATTGCCTATTGGTAAATGAATTACCAAGAAAGAAGATATATTAAAGTAGCTAGTATCCTTACCAGCAATAATACTTTGAATGAACGTAGAACCATATATAAAGACATGAAAGAAGATATTCATGGATTTGAGGATATGCAACAAACTAAACAAACAAGGTTAAGTAGTACTTTGGCAGTGGCAGGGGTTCTAATCATTGCTTTTCAGGAATCTAATTCTTCAGTCAGTATAGTTTGCTAATTCTTTTAAGATGACAAGCTAGAAATAGCCGAGTTAGAAAGTGTGAGAGTGAGAAATTAAAGAAGTGTACTACAGCATTAGTTTTGGAACTGAGTGAATTAATTCTGGTCCATCAATCAAACCTAGCACAGTCAAGCCCAATGTTTAATGCTTGCTTAGTTCGGTTAAGTTATTAGACCTCAACCTGATGTCTATTTTGCACGGATTACAAGCTTAAATTAGATGAGTTACAAGGTTGAAATGAAGAAAAATGTTGGCCAAAGAGTAAACCATGGTAATGGTAGTTCAATGGGATTTCGCTACTTGTTTTCGCTACTTGTTTTGGTCTTGGTATAATTATTAAGTAAATGGAATTGCAAAGACATTATATATGCCTAACCATTTCTTTCTTGGAAAAATACATGGTCCATGGTTTTGGTAAAGGACGACCAACTATTGGGTGGATGAATGATGACATGTTTCCATGGATTATAAACTTATTTTTCTTTAATTCTAATTATATATAAAACAAACAAACTTATCTACCATATAAAGAAAACAAATGGAAGGAAATTAGGAAAAATATAAAGCCCTACCCCATGGCACCATCCCATCCGTCTGCATAAATTACAAATGAAATAACAAACTCATCAGCTGGTCTGCTTTGAATTAGCTAAAAGACCATACATGACAGCTGCACACAAGTAGCTTCCTTGGTCAGTACTGATCACGTTTATCCTTCCATCCCACCATTCATCCATATCACCTTCTTCTCCCTATATATAAGTAACAATTGGGTGATCCTTCCTCACAAGCATCATTCTATACAAGTCCATCAATATGTCACAAATTCTGATTTTTCAGTATTCTTGTTGTTTTCTCTACTACTGATAGTTACCACTACTTCGCTGCTAATTTCTATCAAGACTTTGATCTCACTTGGGGTGATCATCGTGCCAAGATACTAAACGGAGGCCAAATACTCACCCTGTCACTGGACAAGGCGTCTGGGTCAGGGTTCAAGTCCAAGAGAGAATATCTTTTTGGAAGGATTGATATGCAGCTGAAGCTTGTGTCTGGCAACTCAGCTGGCACTGTCACCGCTTACTATGTATGTTATTGTGTCATTCATTCATTCATTCTACTTAAAACATTGCATAATAGTGTAGGTATATGTTAGGCAAGTTTATAGTTCATTATACTGATGGTTTTTCAATTTTATTTTTTGTTCACGCAGTTATCCTCTCAAGGACCAACACATGATGAGATAGACTTCGAGTTCTTGGGGAACCTGACTGGAGACCCCTACACACTTCATACTAATGTGTTCAGCCAAGGCAAGGGTAACAGAGAACAACAATGCCATCTTTGGTTCGACCCAACCAAAAACTTCCACACCTATTCCATCATCTGGAATCCAAGAAACATAATGTATGCAATGTTTTCACCATGTATATAGTCTTTTAATGGGCACGATTTGTATAATCAACACTGATCCATGTTTTTTCTCCTCTGTTATATGCTGTCTGCAGATTCTTGGTGGATAACATTCCTATTAGAGAGTTCAAGAATGCAAAATCATTAGGTGTTCCCTATCCTAAGAGCCAACCCATGAGAATTTATTCTAGCCTTTGGAACGCCGATTATTGGGCCACAAGGGGTGGGCTTGTGAAAACAGATTGGTCCAGAGCACCCTTCACTGCCTACTACCGCAACTTCAAGAGCTTTTCTTCAGGTTCTGGGGCTAATTCATTTTCAGATAACAAATGGGAGACTCAAGAGCTCGACCCAATGGGTAGGAAAAGATTGAGATGGGTGCAGAAGAACTACATGATTTACAATCATTGTGCTGATTTGAAGCGTTTTCCACAGGGTGTCCCTCGTGAATGTAGGCGTTCAAGGTTTATTCTTCTACAAGAATTGTTAATTGTTTGATTTGATGAAGATGGCCTACTGGTTATTTGTATTAATTTCGACTTGTTTTCTAAAATAAAATATTTTTATATTTGATTATCGTTACTCTTCTTTATATTCCATTAGCAGCAATGGACTTATGAAAACTTGAGAATCAAATGGATAGAACCTTAGATGGATCCTATTTTGATAGCCAAAACTGGTCTAGCTGAATAGCTAGATACAAATGACCCTTTAAACTTGATTTCCGAAAAACAAAATATAAAAATTAAAATTATCTTTTCAACGATATAATATTCACGAGTCGTTCTAGGCGGTGAGGAAACGAGCGAGGAAACGGGCGAGGGAGGGGGTTTGACCCCATCCCCCTCGAGATTCACACGGGTGCACATCTCGAGGGGATGGAGGATCACACCCCCCTCCCTCGCCCGTTTCCTCGCTCGTTTCCTCGCCATTTAGAATCACCGAATATTCACATATGTAACCGTTGCTCCAAAATGTAGGAAAAAGTGTTTTTGTTACACATTCCAGAAATCTAATGCCTATTATTACTGCTTATCATCCCCAGAACCTATTCTATTAAAACTAATTGGCTCACCCAGAGAACCCATCGGTATTATATTCAAAGATCAAGAATAATGTTTTCCCCTCCCATCCTGCACTCACCTCCTTCCCTAACAAGAGGTTTTTAAGAATAACAAGTACCACAGGAAAGGTCCAAATTGTTTCCATATAAATAATTATTTTAAAAGTTAGGAACTAGTACTATGTAATCTAATTAATATGACAAAGCTAGCTACAATTAAATCGTTGTGTACAGAATGAATGTTGGTTGCTTCGTGTTTAAGGTTGAAGTCAGAATATTAAGGTTACATTGCTTTAACATAATGTGGTGTAAAATGATACATCTTTGCTGATACATCAAACCGTCCTTTGATCAGCATCGTATATGTGTCATGATAATCTCGTCAACAGAACAAAGCAGACCTGATTGCATGCTCAATCCAGCGAGGCCCAGACAACATTAAACTCACTATTGGCAGATTCCAGAATGTTGGACCCGAATTGCAATGTGCCACTAAGCTCGCACGTCACACGGTCAAGCCCAATACACGTAAGCCCTGATAAGGCAAGAGTAAGCCCTGATAAAGCAAATATCTGGAGGATCGATCCAAGACAGGTAGGCCAGCAGTAAATCGGTTTTGACTACGAAACAAATACTAGAGTATAAGTCAGGCAAGGAAACTTCCTTGCATGGACAACTCTCAGAATGGGAAACCTCTCCCGCATATCTAGGAACACAAGTCGTGTAGGGAAACTATCCTACATGAACAACTCCCAAACATGAAAGGATTTCCTGCAAGATCTCTTTCCCCAAACTACACCACCAAAGGTCTAGCCGAACAAGGACTTCTACACTATAAAAGTGATAAGGTCGATGAACTTAAGGTATGCCACAGAAACCCAATTTACAGCTTTAAGTCTCTCCTAAGCCTTATCTAATTTAAGCATTGGAGTGTCACCGACCACTACACGGTGGCCCTTGGCTCATGTGTACTACCTGTGCAGGTCTAGGTAAGCAGCGAGGAAGGAAAACAGGAATCAACTACATCAATTTGACGCCGTCCGTGGGGAACGACAAAGTTCCTCAGAAGAAGCAGTAGTACCACCTTTCCCAGAGAACCAGAAAGATGGTGACAACAAGGTCTCGCAACAATGCAGATGCTGTGGAACCTTCGAATCTCGAATGAGCAAAGCACTACCGGTTTCGGCGCCACCACCACGAGAAGAACCCTCTCTGACCCCACGCCGGTGGCAACACGGCGGACCCAAGGGTGGATCTATTGTCAACCCAGATGCAGCAAATCGAAGAAGCGCTAGAGGCGCTCAAACAGCGGAACCTTCTACATGTAGAAGGACACCGCGAGCAGCGAAGAGACCAATCCCCAGTGAGCCCCAGAGAACACGTTCAAGTAAGTAGTGCTGCCCCAACAACTTCTCAATGGACTAGAGGTGGAGGAACAATTAACAGAGACCCAACATCCAAAGTCGATATACACGTCTCGCACAACCCCATTCAGAACGGGACCTCAAACCCAAATGTGTTGTTTAATTTCACTGTCCCTTTGTTCATGGATCATATCATGGATGAACCGCTGCAGAAGAAATACACACCACTGAAACTGGAGTTTTACGACGGGACAGAAGATCCATCAGATCACTTGCACCACTTCTAACATGTTATGGCACTCAAGGAAGGGTATGATGCGATAATGTGTCGATCATTCCCTGCCAACTTGAAAACGTCATCACTGGGTCACAGTCTCCCTTCGAAATCTATCGATTTGTTTTAGACGTCAGCGATGGCGTTCCTTACACGCTTCGTGGGTAGCCAACGACTCAGGAAGGGCCCACATTATCTGCTGACTCTAAAGCAAAAATAGAACGAGACGTTGATGGAGTACGTTACTCGTTTCAACAATAAGTTGACCCTTATCGATGGCGGTAGTGACAACACCGCCATCTCTACGAATTCCTTACTCTGGACTCCCCCAACCAATATGACAGACTTGCTTAGGGATGCTCAAAGATATATCACTCTAGACGAGATGTTGGTTGCCAAGAGGTAAGCAGAATAAGAAACGAAACCCTCCGTCCTCAGGGACAAGAAAGAGAGTAAGAAGAAAGAGGACGATGATGGGAACAAGAGGAAGCTCACAGACAACAAGACTGATTCGGGCTGCACGAGTCAGAACAAGGCCTTGAATTATGTCGGGTCCAGATCAGTCACCCCTCTCAACACCAATCTGTCCGACATTCTTGATTCCATCAAGGATTGATAAGAGCTGAAATGGTCGCCTAAGCAGCGAGGAGACCCCGCTCGGCGCGACAACAACCAAATATTGCTGCTACCACAAATAAGGCAGACACGATACTGAGGATTGCAGAAACCTCAGAGGAGAAGTCGAGTATTGGATCAGGAAAGGCAAGCTCAAGGAGTTCCTAGGCTCGGACAAGAGGCAGAGTCGAGCAAGGGAAAAAGCAAACGCTGTCAAGGAGATTGAAAAAGAAGCTCCTGGCATCATTTATGTTCTCCACGGGGTCAGTTCCGAACAGGAGCAATCTAACAGGTCCCACAAAAGGACATTGACCTAGATGTGGACACCATCTCAGTGTGAGGACCGACAGGTGCAGTATGCAGAAGTTCACAATTCGATCCCACCACTGACAATTGTAGAAATGGATCTCCAGGGGGTACATTCTCCTCACAATGACGCCCTAGTCATCTCCGTTCTCATCGCTAAGTGGGAAATCAAGAGGGCCTTAGTGGATACAGGAAGCTCACTCAATGTCATGTTTCTTAGCACATTCCGTAACATGCAGCTGCAGGATAAAAACTTGACCCCCGCCAATCATCCCATGGTCAGATTCAGTGGAGAGAAGTGTTTCCCCACCGAGTAGATCAATCTAATGGTGGAGGCAAGAAAGCCACAATTGCAGAAGTACCTTGTCCAAGAATTTATGGTGGTTGACGCTCCGTCCACCTATAACATTATTCTAGGAAGGTCGTGGCTTCATCATATGGAGGCAGTGGTTTACAGCCTACACCAATGCATAAAAGATACAACCAACTAGGCCCAAAGAACTATCCAAGGAGATCAACCTGCAGCTAGAGATTGCCATTATCCAACCCTGAAATAACTGAATTGTTGCCAATTGCAGCTCGGGCCCACAGAACCAACATGTCAAGCAGCAGGCCTAGACAGAAGAGGAGAATCACTCTATGAGGGCGGATGAGCCTCGATAACCTAGGTGCAGCTATGCGGAGAACCCGAATTCAGAGCTAGAAACACAATCCCGACTAATAAAGAGCTAAGTAATGATACTTCAGCAAATGTGTGCCTACTCCAAGAGCTGTTAATCAACAAGGAATTGCCCCCAGCACGAAATCAACTATTCAGTAACTTTGCTAGCTTTGGAAAAACAAGACACTTTGCTAGAGGGACTATGCAATCGGAGCCAGAACCATATGAGCATCCTTCAGGGCTAGATTAGTTTAGTCCCGGATCAAAGTTAAATTATTTTGTTACAATGATTTTGTTTTTTTGTTTTTTGTTTTTCATTTCAGTTTAGAAGAATTGTTCGTACCAGACACATTCCAAAAATAATGCAAATTTTATTGATTCCAATGAGAGTTATTACAAAGTTTGTCAATCAACTAGTACATCAGTTTATACAGTACAAGTATCTAAGTCCGACGCAAGTATTTATCTGCTGAAACAAACGTAAAACTTCCACTTTGCCAATCTACCTCTAGAAGAGAAGGTGGTGAAAGTAAAGTGTCCGAAAAAGAAGATGAAAGAGCGCACTCAATTCATTGCTCCATCGAACCACCTCGCAGGATGATTTGAAAGTAGCAAAAAGAACTAAAATGGAGGAAGGAATGGGAGGATGACCCTCAAGACGGAAGTGTCTGGGATGCAACCGAGTTAACGTCCCTGGAAACAAGGTCACATTCATCAGAACTATGTTCCACCAACCTACCTTCCGGCTGTGGCATCACATGTGAAGCCCAGCAGATACAACCGCCACAAACTAACTGCAGTATTATCACCCAACAACAGTGGAGAATGGAAACTCAGGAGCCACAAAAAATTGAAGACAAAGTTGTCCCCTGAGGAAGAGTCTGTACTTCTTCTTTGAAATGTAAGAAGATATTACAAGATCTCATGGGATCAATCAAGTGTTCACCCAGATCAGGTGGCATCGCATAATAGTAAGTCTTATTAAGACTCATCGGCACAATGTCAGAACATTCGAAGACTCCAGTGAAGGAAATCTTCTTCCAGCCTTTGGAAAACCCAAAACATACTTTCTGATAAGATGCATTTGATTAACATGCTATACTATTCTCATTGCAGTGCTTGAATGCAGAATGGACAACCTATATATAGGCGTAATGGTTTATGAAGCAACATCAGCGAATAGATACTTCAGCATTAAATGCTGTACAGGAAATTGGAAAATGACGGTTCTAATTACGACTGCACGAATCCACATACTTCAAATTAATGGCCCTGCAAGTAGCCCTATTAATTGGGGGGAGTAATCGATACTTAATCGTCTCGCAATATTCGCCGTATCCCTGGCATGCTGATCTACAAAGATTTTTCTAATTAGGCCCCTCCACTAATGGGCCAGCTTATGCCCTGCCAGATCTGACCTAACACATGCAAAGAAGCAAACAACAGAGGCACAGAGAGCCCATGGAATAAGGAGCACGACTTTAAAATATTATTATTAAATTCAAGACATCAGCTCTATTATTATTTCGTCGATGTTCATTAAATTTGGTCAATTTATTATTAGTCTGATCAATCGATCCGAATCTGGAATCAGACCGCCAGGCGAACTAAGTAAGTCAGGACACCCAAGTCAGACTTACACATCTAAAATCTTATTCTGACCAAAGCTTAGTCAGTTCTGACTGATTACAATAGCTTTTGGTCCACTCTAACACCTAGTTCGCAAAAATCAGACAACGATGGGTTAGAAAGTGGTAGCTTAGTCAATGTTTTTAATACCTGACCGCGGCTTTCCAGGGGCCATTGTCCAACTATAGATAATGGTTGCTGAGCCTAACCAAAGTTTAGTCGGTTTCAACCTATGATGATAGCTTCAGGTACGCTCTAATGCCCAGTCCGTTAAACTAAACGGGTGTCAACAGTTTAGAAAGTGACAGCTTAGTCAGCGCTTTTATGCCTAATTGAGACGACTTGCCAGGGATCATTGTCCAAACATGGGCTGTAGTGACCGAACCTGACCAAAGCTTAGTTGGTGTCGACCGATGATGATGACTTCTAGTATGCTCGAAGCCTAGTCTGCCAATAACAGATTCCGAAGGCTTAGAAAGTGGAAGTCTAGTTAGCACTCTCGACTTATGATTAAGATGGCTTGCCAGGGGTCACTACTTGTACGCAAACAGTGATTGTCGAATCCCAACCAAAGCTTAGTCAGTGGCCGCTGATGACGGTGGCTTTGGTCTGCTCGAAGCCTAGTCCGAATAGAATGGGCGACGACGACTTAGAAAGTGGGAGCTTAGTTAGTGTTCATGTAGCCTGGTGAAGAAGGCGTGCCAGGGATCATTGGCCAATTACAGACAATGATCACCGAACACCGCCAGAGTTTAGTCAGACCAACTGACGATGATAACTTTGGGCTCGCTCCAATTCCTAGTCCGCAAAAAATGGATCAAAATGGGTTGGAAAGTGGGAGTCTAGTCAGTGCCCTTGACATGTAATCAAGATGACTTGCCAGAGAATACCATGATTGCAAAAACCTGACCCCGGTTTAGTCAGTTATAACTGGTGATAACAACCTCCGGTCCAACTAAGCCTATACTATGAATAACAGGTAAAGACGAGGCAAAAGTCTAGTCAGAGCTCTGGAAGCTCGACCTAGATGACTCGCGAGGACTATTGTCCAATCATCTACGATGGTGCACGCGGTGGGACCTCAGTCTGACTAATTCGCTTATAACAGCAACAACAACTGGTTCAACATACAGCCAAGCCACCAAACAAAGGGTGAATTACACTCTTCGATCTCTAAGAAGATTCTAACCAAAATTGCACGAACTATGGCAACACAAGGAGTCAAAAATTTCACCAGCAAATCAATCATAAAGCTTCCTAGCTTCGCAAAGCCTCTCGTCTGACAATTAATGTCGAAATAAGACAAAATAGGTAAAAGCTAGCAGCAAAGCAAAGGTAAAAACAAGCATGTGCAAAGTATTATTCATTTGCAAGCCAAAAAGAAAGTACAA
This sequence comes from Berberis vulgaris, assembly GCA_963556465.1. Taxonomy (NCBI): domain Eukaryota; kingdom Viridiplantae; phylum Streptophyta; class Magnoliopsida; order Ranunculales; family Berberidaceae; genus Berberis; species Berberis vulgaris. The sequence goes on along the minus strand of OY747129.1, from coordinate 19,788,475 downwards.
AGTTCACCCCTCATCAGGAAGGGAGTCGGATACAATAGAACCGGACTGGGCAGGGGAAGAAGCAGGGGACACATCTGTACGTGCCACCTCTAGATCGCCCTCATCAGGGTCGCCTTCTTCAAACGAATTGGAGGTCACTCCAAACTCTGCATATGCAATTTCTTTATAATAGGAAAGATCCCAGTTGGGATGATCTTCCTTCATCAGATGCAACAGCTCTAGCCTCCCATGCATTACTCCATTGAACTAAAACGTGCATTGGGCCTTGAGAAGCTTTTCCTCGTGCATTTTTGATTAAGCAAGCTCCTGCTCCAGTCGTTCTAGTTTGCCCATTAGCTAGTCAATCTTGGACTACTCCATAATTAGCTCATCATTACCAGTACTTAGCTCATTCTGCGCCAGAAGGTTCTTTAGCGGTCTGCACACTCTTGGCGTTAAAATTAACGTCAGCCTCTAACCGCTGACATCGGACAATCCATTCGAACTCATTTTTGTCCTTCTCAGCATGCTGAGTCTGTAGTTCAGCCTGCACTCTTTCCACAGTCTCGCAGGCAAGCTGGAAGTCATGACGGGCAAGGTTCAACTCATTTTCGAACCGATCCCTTGTGGGCATAGCCTCCGCCAGGTCGGACTCAAGCGTTTCCAAGCAAACCATTTGAGCATTCGATCTCATACACCAAGACTCCGCTCCAGTATCTGAGTAATCTCCAAGTTGTTTCCTCAATGACTCAATGTCGTAGAGAGTGTCAGAGTATGACTTTTGCAAGTTTTGAAAGACTTACTCCATAGTATACACTCTCTCACGAGCGGCCTCAACTTCAGTTCCAGCTGCGACTACTTGATTCAGGTATGATATTCCCAGCATGAGATGTTTCTTCCCTTTATCCATACGCTCTCACAGCGTTTCTCCCATTGGCTTTGGAGCACAGTTCACCAGCCAGTCATTCCGCCTGCTAATATGCTTCCTTGAAACGTAAGAAATGTCAACCTCTTGATGTCAATCTTGGATGTTCATCTTCACTACGTTTGGAGCAAACAGACTGATCTGCGCATCCGGATGGAGATCCTTAAAAAATGAAATCAACCCAGCACCGCCCTTGACTGTCTTCATAGCATCAGGGCCCTCATTTATAGATTTCCCGTTGCCCGCAACAATCGGCTTTCTTTCACGCGCCGATTCATTATTAGTTGTAGGGGAAGAGGGAAGTGAATTATTCCTTGTACTCGTTGTCAATTCAATTTGGGGATAGGAATGAGATGAAAGACAGTACGGGCGACACGGAGGAGACCCCTCAACGGGTTCGTGATCCACAGAAAGGTGGAGCTCAAAGTCCTTTATTGAAAAGGGCCGACCAGACGAAGCTTTTACGCCCGCTTGCAGCAACATTTTATTCAGAAACCCCCCTGCTTGGTACTTAGTTTGGTTACATCCTTCACGCCCACCATTTGTAGATTCTCCTTCTCCAAGTCAGGAAGAAAAATAGGGGTCTTGGCCTGATCACCACGTCTTTTGAAAACAACAATCTCATCAGGCACTTGCCCTACAATATCACGTCCCTCGGATGAGGCCAAGTGTCTGTGGACAGATCTAGGCAAAGCATGAGACCTCTTCAGATGCACAGAAGAAGAGAGCGTCTCATCTATTGTTGCCCTCGTTAAGGGCTTGGAACCTTAATCTTGGGAAGTTTCTTCTTTCTCGAAGAAGACACACCTTCGGGCTTGGGTTTCGAAACCCTAAAAAGGGTAGGAGCCACATGCCAACAAGCCTACAATCCGCTGCACTCGAAATTGGAAGACGCAATAACATCTTATATTCGTAGACAAGGCATGTCATGAAATGCATCTAAAGTTGCTTTATTCAGCAGAAAGATGTGAATTCGGGAATTTCCCTGCGAAAACCACAAAGGTCAATTTAATATGCAGTTAACACAAGCAAGACCAGGAAAAGAGTTGAACTTACTCAGTTGTCTGAATTCACGCTCGACTGGACGACCAACAAGCTCAAAGTACGTCGAGTCCACAGGAGCCATGAATTAAAACTTCTGCCAGGATTTAAAATCATCAGGTAGGTTGCCGAAGCAGTTCGGCGACGTCAGCACACACACAACGTGCTCGTTTATCCGAGGGGAAGTAAGCAGTTGAAACGCCCTCGAAGATACTCGGATACCAACATTCTTAGCCCTAATCAAAATGACAATCACAATCCTATACCCGTTCGGCACCAGTTGAGCAGGTGTAATGCCGAGGTACGCAAAAAACTCCCAAATCTCCTTGATAACAGTAAATCAGACATCAGCTTGAAGCATACCTCGGTGAAGGCAAATAAACCCATTAGGAGGGGACAATGGCGACAGATAAGTGCCTAGAGTGTAGAGCACCAGATCATCCAGAATCTCATATGTGTTACGAAGGACTTCCAGATCCGATTTAGAGAGCAATCTCTCCTCAAAGAACTTGTGACCGTTAGCGAACAGTTCATCGAAAAGCTGATTCTGGCCCGCCATTAAAGATAACACAAGCTTTCGAATACGAAGGTTAAGCAAAATCAAAAGCACAAAGTGCGGTACGACAAAACAGAGTCTTTGAGATCGAAAGAGTAAAAAGTCTACACTCCATAGGCAGGAGATCTATATAGAAAGCATAGCTCCCGCCGTTTTTTCTTTCGAGCTGATGCACGCGCAATTAATGCAATTCGCCGCTCGAGTGAACAACTCAAACTCAATCATCATGACTGCACAACCGCTTCATGAATAACTTGGTGGATCGATAAGACGACCCACCCACTTGGGGGGAGTAGTTGATGATACATCAAACCGTCCTATGATCAGCACCCTACATGTGTCATGATAATTTCATCAACATAACTAAGCAGGCCCGATTGCATGCTCAATCCAGCAAAGCCCAGACAACATTAAGCCCACTATTGGCAGATTTCAGAACATTGGACCCGAACTGCAACATGCCACTAAGCCCATACTCACGCGATCAAGCCCAATACTCATAAGCCCTGATAAGGCAAGTATCTGGGGGATAGACCCAAGATAAGCAAGGCAGTAGTACATCAGTTCCGACTAGGTAGCAAATACTAGTGTAATACCCTGAGTGGGCGGGCTCTGAGGTTGACGAGCTACCTTGTGTGGGCGGGCTCTGAGGCTGGCAGCTCCATGTGTGGGCGAGCTCAGAAGGCTGGCAGGCTACCAAGTATGGGCGGGCTCAGAGGCTGGCAGGCTACCTCGGTGTTATAGTCCCACATCGCCTGGGTGAGGGATGGAGATGTGCTATATATGTACGAGTTTGAATCTACATGACACAACACGCTTTAAAGTGCGGGTAGTTAGGTTGGGCCCAGAGCGAACAATATTGTTTCATGTGGATCGGGTCGTGACAAAATGGTATCAGAGCCGGACCCAGCCGGCAGTGTGCCAACGAGGACGTTGGGCCCTAAGGGGGTGGATTGTAATACCCTGAGTGGGCGGGTTCTGAGGCTGACGGGCTACCTTGTGTGGGCGGGCTCAGAGGCTGGCAGCTCCATGTGTGGGCGGACTCAGGAGGCTGGCAGGCTACCAAGTGTGGGCGGGCTCAGAGGCTGGTAGACAACCTCGGTGTTATAGTCCCACATCGCTTAGGTGAGGGATGAAGATGTGCTATATATGTACGAGTTTGGATCTACATGACACAATGCATTTTAAAGCCGTGCGGGTAGTTAGGTTGGGCCAAGAGCGGACAATATTGTTTCATGTGGATCGGGTCGTGACAACTAGAGTATAAGTCGGGCAAGAAAACTTCCTTGCACGGACAACACCCAAAAATGGAAACCTCTCCTGTAGATCTAGGAGCACAAGTCGTATAGAGAAACTATCCCACATGGACAACTCCTAGACAGGAAAGGATCATCAGCAAGATATATTTCCCTAAACTACGCCACCAAAGGTCTAGCCGAACAAGGACTGCTACACTATAAAAGGGAGATAAGGTCGATGAATTTAAGGTGCGCCATAGAAACCCAATTTACAACTTTAAGCATTTCCTAAGCCTTATCTAACTTAAGCATCGGAGTGCCATCAGCCGCCACACGGTGGTCCTTGGCTCACTTGTGCTATCTATGCAGATCTAGGTAAGCAATGAGGAAGGAGAGCAGGAATCGACTACATCAATCTTGATTAGTTGTTGCATTAATTAGCAGAAGATTAGTTCAGAAGATATTGATCTTAACCAAATTTTTAGATATTTAACGATTTGCTTAAAGGAGGGCTAGTAGAAAATACCAACTATGGCATGCAACTCCCTGGCAAATGAGAACAATTATAGATGAAGAATTAGTATGTAGGCGTGTCTTTCTCTTACCAGGAATACTTTAAGAAGAAACTCGACCAAGATATTCATAGATTTTTCTCGACAAGTTCTACTAAACAAGTTATAAAAAATGTTCTGGTGTTAGTAAGTCTAATGATTGTTTGGTGGAAATCTATACAATTATTTTCAGCACGCTTAAAGCAAAGTTGGAAAGGTAGTTAAAATGATATTTATTAGTAATTTAGTTGTTATTGCTAATGAACCATTATTGATTGAGCTAATTAATTATTACCTGTAGGTTTTTACCTTAAACTTAACATAGCTATCTCTAATTAGAGTGAACTGCTAGACTTATCACTGATAGTAACCAAACAACCTGCTAATCATTCAAAACATACAGAGTTCGAAGATATAACCTAATTACAGTTTGTTTTCAAGCAAGCTCACCGACTCTGTATTTCTACTTTTATCTCTTCAGCCTGAGTCAATAATCTAGTTAGAGCTTCAGTTACCAATTACCAGTATGAAGAGGAAAGGATAACCTGGGTTCCGAATGGGTCTGAATCTAGATTGGGACTGGGAGAGGGAAGGGTACATTGCAAGACTTTTGATAGTAATGCTAATCAACCTCAGGGTTAATCAGCGAGAACACCTTAACTGAAATCTCTTCCTGCATAGCATCTTGCCAACATTTTTAAGTGGCGGCCACGATACGACTTAGTTCACTAATGGAAGAGATAGAAGACAGAATGCTGACCTACAGGCCTATTTGAATCCTTTGAATCCATTTTTTTTTTTGAATGCTAAACATTATACTTGAGCATCTAAATCTGGGTCACTACCAGCAAACACATCTTTGAACAAGATTATAGCACCATGCCAAATGTGTGGTTTAGTCTGAAAATGGCCAGAGAGCCGCTCGCTGTGATTAACCAATTATTGAAGACTAATTCGTGTCTCCAGCCCGACCAGCAAGGAAAATACCAATATTTTTTTGTCACTTTTATGTTTTTTAATCGTTTACCTTATAAATTTCTCAACTTTTTTCTTACCTTTTTACTTTCAGTTCCGCATCTAATAAACTCTAGGTCGGAAAAATGCGCGACCGCTGAAGCTGCATTTGTACCGCCAGTGCCTATATAAACTCTAGTTGACGCAATCCTCACGGGTACGATCATACTAGCAATAATGCATCATATCCCATCAGAACAATGCAGTTAAGCGTGCTTGAGCGAGAGTAGTACTAGGATGCGTGACCTCCTGGGAAGTCCTCGTATTGCACCCTTCACCCTTTTGCCTTACCTTATAAAATTTTCAAATTTCATGGCACCTTTTTACTTTCGGCCCCGCATCTAACAAACTCTAGCTCGGAATAATGCGCGATCGCTGAAGCTGCATTCGTACCGCCCGTGCCTATATACACTCTGTTAGATGCAATCCACATGGGTGCGATCGTACCAACACTAACGCATTGGATCCCATAAGAACTCCGTAGTTAAGCGTGCTTGGGCGAGAGTAGTACTAGGATGGGTGACAACCTCCTGGGAAGTCCTCGTATTGCACCCCTCACCCTTTTGCCATCATTTTTGTCACTTTTATGTTTTTTAATCGTTTACCTTTGAAATTTCTCAACTTTTTCCACACATTTTTATTTTCAGTCCCGCATCTAACAAACTCTAGCTCGGAATAATGCGTGACTGCTGAAGTTGCATTCTTACCGCCCGTGCCTATATACACTCTGTTTGATGCAATCCTCACGGATGCGATCATACAAGCACTAATGCATTGGATCCCATCAGAACTATGCAATTAAACATTCTTAGGCAAAATTAGTACTAGGATGGGTGACCTCCTGGGAAGTCCTCGAGTTGCACCCTCACTCTTTTTCCTGACCAGCGAGGAAAAAACCCGTCATTGTTTTGTCGCTTTTAGGTTTTTTTTAAAATTTTTTACCTTATAAATTTCTGAACATTTTCCACACCTTTGTACTTTCGGTCCCGCATCTAACAAACTCTTACTCGAAATAATGCGCGACCGCTAAAGCTGCATTCGTACCGCCTGTGCCTATATACATTCGGTTTGATTCAATCCTCACGGGTGCAATCATACCAGCACTTATGCACCGGATCCCATCAGAACTCCGCAGTTAAGAATGCGTGGGCGAGAGTTGTACTAGGATGGGTGACCTCCTGGGAAGTCCTCGTGTTGCACCCTCACCTTTTTGCCCGACCAGAGAGGAAAATACCCATCATTTCGCTTTTATGTTTTTTAATCAGTTACCTTATAAATTTCTCAATTTTTTCATCACATTTTTACTTTCGGTCCCGCATCTAACAAATTCTAGCTCGGAATAATGTGCGACCGCTGAAGCTCCATTCGTATCGCCCATGCCTATATACATTCTGTTTGATGCAATCCTCACGGATGCGATCATATTAGCACTAATGCATCGGATCCCATCAGAACTATGCAGTTAAACGCTGTTGGGTGAGAGTAGTACTTGGATGGGTGACCTCCTTGGAAGTCCTCGTGTTGCACCCCTCACCCTTTTGCCCGGCCAGATAGGAAAGACCCATCATTTTTTTTCACTTTTATGTTTTTTAATCATTTAACTTATAAATTTCTCAACTTTTTTCCGCACATTTTTTATTTCCGTCCAGCATCTAACAAACTCTTGGTCAGGATAATGCTCGACCGCTAAAGCTGCATTCGTACTGCCCGTGCCTATATACACTCTGTTTGATGCAATCCTCACTGGTGCGGTCATACCAAATGCATCGGATTCCATTAGAAATATGTAGTTAAGCGTGCTTAGGCGAGAGTTGTACTAGGATGGGTGACCTCTTTGGAAGTCCTAATGTTGCACCCCTCACATTTTGCCCTACAAGAGAGGAAAATACCAATTATGTTTTGTCGCTTTTATGTTTTTTAATCGTTTACCTTATTAATTTCTCAACTTTTTCCGCACATTTTTACTTTCGGTCCTACATCTAACAAACTCTAGCTCGGAATAATGTGCGATCACTGAAGCTGCATTCGTACCGCCCGTGCATATATACACTCTGTTTGATGCAATATTTACGGATGCGATCATACCAGCACTAATTCACCGGATCCCATCATAACTATGCAGTTAAAAGTTCTTGGGCGAGAGTAGTACTAGGATGGGTGACCTTCAGGGAAGTCCACGTATTGCACCCTCACCCTTTTGCCCGACCAGCGAGGAAAATACCAATCAATTTTTGCCGCTTTTATGTTTTTTAATCGTTTACCTAATTAATTTCTCAACTTTTTTTTGCACCTTTTTACTTTCTATCCCGCATATTACAAACTCGTGCTCGGCATAATGCGCGACCGCTGAAGATGCATTCGTACCGCCCGTGCCAATATACACTCTGCTTGATGCAATCCTCATGGGTGCGATCATACCAACACTAATGCACCGGATCCCATCAGAACTCCGCAGCAAAGCTTGCTTGGGTGAGAGTAGTACTAGGATGGGTGACCTCCTGGGAAGTCCTCGTGTTGAACCCTTCACCCTTTTGCCTGACCAAAGAAGAAAATACCAATCATTTTTTTGTCGCTTTTATATTTTTAAATATTTTTCCTTATAAATTTCTCAATTTTTTATGCACCTTTTTACTTTCGGCCCCCTAACTAGCATACTTTAGCTCGGAATAATGCGCGACCGCAGAAGCTGCATTCGTACAGCCTGTACCTTTATACAATTATAAATACCCTTTTGCCCGACCAGCGAGGAAAATACCAATCAATTTTTGTCATTTTTATGTTTTTTAATCGTTTACTTATAAATTTCACAACTTTTTCCGCACCTTTTTACTTTTGGTCCCGCATCTAACAAACTCTAGCTCAAAATAATGTGCGACCGCTGAAGCTGTATTCATACCGCCCGTGCCTATATACACTTTGTTTGATGCAGTCCTCACGAGTGCAGTCATACCACAACATATGCACCGGATCCCATCAGAACACAACAGTTAAGCATGCTTGGTTTAGAGTAGTACTAGAATGGGTGAACTCCTGGGAAGTCCTCGTGTTGCACCCTTACCCTTTTGCACGACCAGCGAGGAAAATACCAATCAGTTTTTTGTCGCTTTTATGTTTTTTAATTGTTTACCTTATAAATTTCTCAACTTTTTCCGAACCTTTTTACTTTCGGTCCCACATCTAACAAACTCTAACTCGGAATAATGCGCGACCGCTGAAGCTGGATTCGTACCGCCCGTGCCTATATACACTCTATTTGATGCAATCCTCACGAGTGCGATCATACCAGCACTAATGCATCGGATCCCATCAGAACTATGCAGTTAAACGTTCTTGGGAGAGAGTAGCACTAGGAGGGGTGACCTTCTGGGAAGTCCTCGTGTTGCACCCTTCACCCTTTTGCCCGACTAGCTAGGAAAATAAAAATAATTTTTTTGTCACTTTTATGTTTTTTAATCGTTTACCTTATTCATTTCTCAACTTTTTTCAAACCTTTTTACTTTCGGTACCACATCTTAGAAACTCGTGCTCGGCATAATGCATGACCGCTGAAGCTGCATTCGTACCGCCCGTGCCTATATACACTCTGTTTGATGCAATCCTCACTGATGCGGTCATTCCAGCACTAATGCAACGGATTCCATCAAAACTCCACAGTAAAGCGTGCTTGGGCTAGAGTACTACTTGGATGGGTGTCCTCCTGGGAAGTCCTCGTGTTGCACCCCTCACCCGTTTGCCCGACCAACGAGGAAAATAGCAACAATTATTTAGTCGCTTTTATGTTTTTTAATCATTTGCCTTATTAATTTCTCAACTTTTTTCGCACCTTTTTAGTTTCGATCCCGCATCTTACAAACTCGTGCTAGGCATAAAACGCCACCGCTGAAACTGCATTCGTATCGCCCATGCCTGTATACACTCTGTTTGATACAATCCTCACGGGTCCGATCATACCAGAACTAATGCACCGGTTCCCATCAGAACTCCAAATTTAAGCATGCCTTAGCGAGAGTAGTACTAGGATGGGTGACCCCCTGGGAAGTCCTTTTGATGCACGCCTCACCCTTTTGCCCGACCAGCCAGGAAAATACGAATAATTTTTTTGTCGCTTTTATGTTTTTTAATCGTTTATCTTATTAATTTCTCAACTTTTTTTTTCATCTTTTTACTTTTTGTCCCGCATCTTACAAACTCGTGCTCGACATAATGCACGACCGCTGAAGCTGCATTTAAACCGCCCGTGCCTATATAAAATTTGTTCCATGCAATCCTCATGGGTGCGATCATACCAGCACTAATGCACCAGATCCCATCAGAACTCCGCAGTAAAGCTTGTTTGGGTGAGAGTAGTACTAGGATGGGTGAAATCTTGGGAAGTCCTCGTGTTGCACCCTCATCATTTTGCCTGACCAGTGAAGAAAATACCATTCATTTTTTTGTTGCTTTTATGTTTTTTAATCGTTTTCCTTATAAATTTCTCAACTTTTTCTGCACCTTTTTCTTTCGGTCCCCCAACTAGCAAACTCTAGCTCGGAATAATGCGCGTCCGCTGAAGCTGCATTCGTACCGCCCGTGCCTATATAAACTTTGTTTGATGCAATCCTCACGGGTGCGATCAGACCAGCACTAATGCACCGGATCCCATCAAAACTCCAAAGTTAGGAATGCGTGGGCGAGAGTTGGACTAGGACGGGAGACCTCCTGGGAACTCCTCGGGTTGCACCCTTCACACTTTTGCCCGCCCAGCCAGGAAAATACCAATAATTTTTGGGTCGATTTTATGTTTTTTAATCATTTACCTTATTAATTTCTCAATTTTTTTTGCACCTTTTTACTTTCGGTCCCACATCTTACAAAATCGTGCTCGGCATAATGCGCGACCGCTGAAGCTGCATACGTACCGCCCGTGCCTATATACACTCTGTTTGATACAATCCTAATGGGTGCGATCATACCAGCACTAATGCACCAGATCCCATCAGAACTCCGCAGTAAAGCTTGTTTGGGTGAGAGTAGTACTAGGATGGGTGACATCTTGGGAAGTCCTCGTGTTGCACCCTCATCATTTTGCCTGACCAGTGAAGAAAATACCAATCATTTTTTTGTTGCTTTTATGTTTTTTAATCGTTTTCCTTATAAATTTCTCAACTTTTTCTGCACCTTTTTCTTTTGGTCCCCCAACTAGCAAACTCTAGCTCGGAATAATGCGCGTCCGCTGAAGCTGCATTCGTACCGTCCGTGCCTATATAAACTTTGTTTGATGCAATCCTCACGGGTGCGATCAGACCAGCACTAATGCACCGGATCCCATCAAAACTCCAAAGTTAGGAATGCGTGGGCGAGAGTTGTACTAGGACGAATGACCTCCTGGGAAATCCTCGGGTTGCACCCTTCACACTTTTGCCCGCCCAGCCAGGAAAATACCAATAATTTTTGGGTCGCTTTTATGTTTTTTAATCATTTACCATATTAATTTCTCAATTTTTTTTGCACCTTTTTACTTTCGGTCCCACATCTTACAAACTCGTGCTCGGCATAATGCGCGACCGCTGAAGATGCATATGTACCGCCCGTGCCTATATACACTCTGTTTGATGCAATCTTCACGGGTACGATCATACCAGCACTAATGCACCAGATCCCATTAGAACTCCGCAGTAAAGCTTGTTTGGGTGAGAGTAGTACTAGGATGGGTGACATCCTGGGAAGTCCTCGTGTTGCACCCTCATCCTTTTGCCTGACCAGTGTAGAAAATACCAATCATTTTTTTGTCGCTTTTATGTTTTTAATCGTTTTCCTTATAAATTTCTCAACTTTTTCTGCACCTTTATTCTTTCGGTCCCCCAACTAGCAAACTCTAGCTCGGAATAATGCGCGTCCGCTGAAGCTGCATTTGTACCGCTCGTGCCTATATAAACTCTGTTTGATATAATCCTCACGGGTGCGATCATACCAGCACTAATGCACCGGATCCCATCAAAACTCCAAAGTTAAGAATGCATGGGCGAGAGTTGTACTAGGACGGGTGACCTCCTGAGAACTCCTTGTGTTGTACCCTTCACACTTTTGCTTGCCTAGCTAGGAAAATACCTATAATTTTTGGGTCGCTTTTATGTTTTTTAATCATTTACCTTATTAATTTCTCAAATTTTTTTGCACCTTTTTACTTTCGGTCCCACATCTTACAAACTCGTGCTCGGCATAATGCGCGACCGCTGAAGCTGCATACGTACCACCCGTGCCTATATAATCTCTTTTTGATGCAATATTTACGGGTACGATCATACCAGCACTAATACACTAGATCCCATTAGAACTCCGCAGTAAAGCTTGTTTGGGTGAGAGTAGTACTAGGATGGGTGACATCCTGGGAAGTCCTCGTGTTGCACCCTCATCCTTTTGCCTGACCAGTGAAGAAAATACCAATCATTTTTTTGTCGGTTTTTTGTTTTTTAATCGTTTTCCTTATAAATTTCTCAACTTTTTCTGCACCTTTTTTTTTCTTTCGGTCCCCCAACTAGCAAACTCTAGCTCGGAATAATGCGGGTCCTCTAAAGCTGCATTCGTACCGCCCGTGCCTATATAAACTCCGTTTGATGCAATCCTCACGGGTGCGATCATACCAGCACTAATGCACCGGATCCCATCAAAACTAAAAAGTTAAGAAAGCGTGGGCGAGAGTTGTACCAGGACGGGTGACCTCCTGGGAACTCCTCGGGTTGCACCCTTCACACTTTTGCCCGCCCAGCCAGGAAAATACCAATAATTTTTGGGTCGCTTTTATGTTTTTTAATCATTTACCTTATTAATTTCTCAATTTTTTTTGCACCTTTTTACTTTCGGTCCCACATCTTACAAACTCGTGCTCGGCATACTGCGCGACCGCTGAAGCTGCATACGTACCGCCCGTGCCTATATACACTCTGTTTGATGCAATCCTCATGGGTGCGATCATACCAGCACTAATGCACCAGATCCCATAAGAACTCCGCAGTAAAGCTTGTTTGGGTGAGAGTAGTACTAGGATGGGTGACATCTTGGGAAGTCCTCGTGTTGCACCCTCATCATTTTGCCTGACCAGTGAAGAAAATACCAATCATTTTTTTGTTGCTTTTATGTTTTTTAATCGTTTTCCTTATAAATTTCTCTACTTTTTCTGCACCTTTTTCTTTCGGTCCCCCAACTAGCAAACTCTAGCTCGGAATAATGCGCGTCCGCTGAAGCTGCATTCGTACCGCCCGTGCCTATATAAACTTTGTTTGATGCAATCCTCACGGGTGCGATCAGACCAGCACTAATGCACCGGATCCCATCAAAACTCCAAAGTTAGGAATGCGAGGGCGAGAGTTGTACTAGGACGGGTGACCTCCTGGGAACTCCTCGGGTTGCACCCTTCACACTTTTGCCCGCCCAGCCAGGAAAATACCAATAATTTTTGGGTCGCTTTTATGTTTTTTAATCATTTACCTTATTAATTTCTCAAATTTTTTTGCACCTTTTTACTTTCGGTCCCACATCTTACAAACTCGTGCTCGGCATAATGCGCGACCGCTGAAGCTGCATACGTACCGCCCGTGCCTATATACACTCTGTTTGATGCAATCCTCATGGGTGCG